>OY992880.1:139039566-139094566 GCA_963921405.1 Cepaea hortensis | reverse complement strand
ATCAGTTCCGTGTTTCTGTCTCGACCATGCCACAAGGCCAAGCCATCCAGATACTTGTTTCTAGGTCTTCCCCTTGGTCTGTTCCCCTCGATCTTACCAGTTGTCACCAAGTTCTATAAATCATTTCTTCTCATAACATGCCCAAAAAATTGTGACTGTCTACGTCTAATGTCTCTGATCAGTTTACGATCTTCATTTGTTTCTTGAAGGACTTGTTCATTGGTCTTTCTGGCTGTCCATGGTATTCTTTGCATTTTCCTCAGAAACCACATTTCTACAGCCATCAGATGTTTTTCAGCCTGGCTGCTCATTGTCCAAGCTTCACATCCATATAAAAGTACAGGTTCTATGTAGCATCTCAACACTCTTTTTCTCGTTTCAATTGACATCTTTTTATTGGTCAGTATGTTTTTCATCTTGCTAAAGGCTACTTTTGCCATGGCGATTCTTGTTCTAATCTCTTCAAGGCATCTCCCATCAGATGTTATTACTGTTCCGAGATTGTGTATAGAGTGTGATATTCACCTTGTGATGGTCACATGCCGAATTAGATTGTGTTGCATGTGAAGTGTAAATAAACCCATCAAAACTTAGTGTTACCGTGTGTCCCGTCAAATCATTCTGTACTTGTGTATGTCTCGCATATGTTAGGTCCAGCGAGCCAGATTCATTAGATTGTAAGACACTGACATGTGTGAACGTGGGCGCTCGTCCTCATTGAACATACTAACGTAAATTACATAGATTTGAATGTGTTAACGTGGAAAAACATCAGTGATTGTGTAATCTAAGTGCAAGTGATGTACCATCATAGTTGTTGAACAGTTAAACATGGCTAATTGTCTTTGTGAAAGTAGTGGTGTACAGGAAAAAGCGTGTGGAAGCAGAAAGTTCGGGAAAGAAAGCAACTTGTGAAAATTGTTGAACGACGACATTACGACCGACAATAACACTCAACGCCATACAAACCTAACCAAAACTTAACTGACAAGCATACACATCACACAGACATAGATTCTAATTTACTTCCTTCCAAAAGTAACCAGGTTATCTGTGCCATCTGAAACGATTACCTGTAGAGGTCATTTGCCGTTGCAGTAGTGACCCTACAAGTTCCTGACCCGGGTTTTCACCATTCTTCAGTGTATCCAGAGTACTTGAGTATTATCTTTTTATATACTTTTGGATGCAAATTTGGGCACACGCTGTAAGTGTAAAAATATTGTAAAAATTGTTCACATTACTAACACTGTATAACAAAATTGCGTGTGTGAGAATTCATTGTTATTGAAACATTCCATCATGTCTTCTCTAAACGACTTCATTGAGATGGGTTTAAAACTAAAGTTAACTGGCGATGAGTTGACAAAATGGAGTGAGACAAAATATTCCGAACACCTCCTAGCACAGGAAAAGGCTAGAGAACGCGAAGACAGAGCGGCTGAAAGAGCTGCTAAACAAGCAGAAATAGATGCAGAAACAAAGAAGGCAGAAATGGCAGTGAAACAGTCAGAAATAAATGCTGAATTGAAAAAAGCAGAAATCTCATCTCAAAGCAAACGAGAAGAGCTTGAACTCCAACTGAAAATCAAACAGCTTGAAGCTGAAACAGCTGTTGAAAAAGAATCTCGTAAATCTGAAAGACTGGAAAAAGAAAACCAGTACAAAAAGTACCAAGGTATTGTCAGAAATTATACCTCGGGGGACTGCATAGCAGCCTTCACCCAGACCTTTGAGACTTTAATGGACCACTACCAGATCCCAGTATCTGAGTGGAACATCATTTATATGAGAAGTTTGTCAGGGGAACCTCTAAAAGTTATAGAGACTATCCCTAAAGATCTCAGAAAGGATTACCATTACATAAAGTCAAAAATTATGTCACATTTCCTGTTAGATGAAGCAGGCTACAGAGAACAGTTCAGTAAATTAACTCCAAATTCTACTCAAACGTTCTCTGACTACATCTCTGTAGTACAGGATATATTCAGTAAATGGCTTTCAGCAGCCAAAGTTAATAATGACTTTAACAAATTGAAAGATCTCATCCTCAGGGATAAACTCATCACATCCCTTCCACCATCATTTTCAAAATTTCTACAAGGGAGTGAGTGTATGAATGTAGAGCAGATCGAGAAACGTGGGTCGGCGTATTTTACAGCCAATAAACATTGTTTTGCTAGTGGAGCAAACTGACATAAATTTCGTAGCAGCTGCCAGCTATGATAAATCAAAATCAGATACATACAACAGGCAAAAGAAATTTAAGCCTACTACTGAGAAATGTAGGTTTTGCCAATTTCCTCACCACCGGAATGAGATGTGCGACAAGAACCCTGCATATCTAACATACTTGCAAAACTATGTAAATAACCAAGATAAAGAGCGAAGAAGCTTCAAACGGCTAACCAAATGCTTCCTTTGTAAAGCTTATGGCCACTGGCGTCATGCGTGTAAAGGGAAACAGATGACCAGGAAGGCGAATGCCGCCTTGTTTGGTAGCTCTTCATCAGATGAAGAACATCTTGAAAATCATCCTGTGAACTCAGCACAGGCCATAGATATATTTAATCCACAAAAATGTACCATCTGTAATCAGTTCCATGAAGATAGCCTATTAACATGCGGCCACTCGATACCTATTGCCAATGAGGAAGCTAATTTGGTAATAGATTCCAAAGGCAGAATTAACATCCACCATGGGTATGTGAATGGCAAGCCTGCTACAGTCTTACGAGATAGCGGAAGCACTCTTATAGGTCTTAAAAGAGATTTCATAATGCCTACAGACTATACAGGCAGGCACGTAACATGCAGAACATTCTCGGGTAATATCGAGAAGTATCCATTAGCATGGGCATACATTGAGACTCCATTCCTCACTGGGAAGGTCAAATGCGCAGCATTAACCAATCCTTGCTGCGATGTTATCATTGGGAACCTTCCCGAAGTGAATGAGATGCCTCATAACATCATAACATCTGTATGTATTGATGATAATGTAACACCATCTCCATCTAATGTCATCATGGAAAGTGTGGTACCATCAAATAATTGTATGCTAGCTAATGCAGCACTATCATCATATGAAATCATTGATCCAATTGTTTCACCACCACATGAAATCATTGATCCAATTGTATCACCACCACATGAAATCATTGACCCAATTATTTCACCATCATCTCATATCACTGAAAGTGTGAACGCAGTAACTAGATCTGCTGCTAGAGTGCAAGAACAAATTGATCAAACTGAGGAGATAGAAATGCTAAGCCCAGTATTACTACCTTCGAAAACCATGAAGGAAAATTTTTTAACAGCCCAAAAGGCTGATCCTTCATTATATAAGTATTTTAATCTGATAGGCCAAAAGCCAAGGTTAACTAAGAATGAAAGATGGCATTTTGCTCTCAAAAATTGCATCCTCACTAGGTACTATACCAGAGGTGACACCACCACAGAGCAAACTGTTTTGCCACTAGAATACCGTAAGCAAGCCTTACATCTTCCCCATGATATACCTCTTGCAGGGCATATGGCGTATTCAAAGACCAGATCTAGATTGTTGACACAGTTTTATTGGCCAAAATTCTGTAATGACATTAAACAATATTGCAGAAGTTGTGACATCTGCCAGAAACTAGTGAAAAAGGGGAAACACCCACAGGCTGAACTACAGGTTACAGATTTAGCCAGTCGACCCTTTGAGAAAATATCTGTTGACATCGTAGGTCCTCTAAATCATGTAACATCTAGAGGAAATAGATTTATAGTTACAATTATTGATCTATGTAGCCGCTGGCCTGAAGCTATTCCTCTCAAGAACATAACTGCCAATGATATAATGGAAGTCTTTTTCCATGTATTTTCAAGGATAGGTTTTCCTGATACTATCCTATCCGACCGTGGAAGTCAATTTATTGCTGCATCCACTCAAGCTTTCACAAAAATGTTAGGTGTGAAACAATGTTTCAACTCACCGTACCATCCTCACTCGACCGGAGTAATAGAAAAGTTTAACGGGGATCTAAAGCATATGCTTTCCAAAGTCACCCAAGAATATCCCGAAAATTGGGACATCTATTTGCCAGCCATACTATTCGCATATCGCGAGGTCCCTCAGTCAAGCACTGGGTTCTCTCCATTCGAACTTATCTATGGTGCCAAACCACGCGGCCCATTAAGTATATACCATTCCATGTTAACTGAATCTACTCCTGTACTTAAACCCATATCATCATACGTATATGTAACATCATTGCGTGAAAGGATAATTAAATCTTGTATTATTGCCAAAGAAGCACTGAAACAATCTGGTGCGATGTATAGACAATATGCAAACAAAGGAAACAGGACGATAACATTGACACCTGGACAGGACGTACTACTGCTCCTACCTAGCGACCGACAATTACTGACCGATTCTTGGCAAGGACCATTTAAGGTACTAAGACAGATTTCACCGGTTGACTATGAAATTCAAGTTAAAGACAAACACAAAATATTCCACATCAATATGCTAAGACCATACTACAACAGGGACAACGAACAAGACGATACAGCAGCCAGTACAACAATAATCGACCATGAAGGCGACGAAGAAAGCGACGAAATACCAACACCAGCACTAAACACGACGAACTGCTTACAAGACATTAAGATAAACCCCCAGTTAACTCAAGCAGACACCGACAGCTGCAAACAACTCATACAGGACTACAGTACCATCTTCTCCAACAACCCAGGACAAACGGAACTGGTACAACACCACATTACTCTGACTTCCAACACACCAATAAAATGCAGACCCTACACAATTCCATTACATTACAAAGAAAAACTGCATCAGGAAATCATTGACTTAGAAAAGAACAACATCATTAGACGATCGCAATCACACTTCTCATCTCCAATAGTCATTATACGCAAAAAGGACGACACAATAAGACTCTGCATAGACTATAGGAAATTAAATAAAATTACACAGTTGGATTTAGAACCAATGACCAACTGCGAGGAACTGCTAACAGAGCTGACAGACTCTAGGTACTTTACGAAACTGGACATGACAAAAGGTTACTGGCAGATAACGGTTGACGAACAGAGCAGACATCTGACAGCCTTTGCCACACCTTGGGGACTGTACGAATGGTGCAAATTACCATTTGGGCTTGTTAATGCACCTGCAACATTCGTACGCATGACAAGACTATTACTTACGGACATAAAGAATATCATCTCGTACATGGACGACATATGTGTACACACAACGACAATGACAGAGCACATAACGACATTACAGCAGACGTTTGAACGGATCAGACAGCACGGACTTACTATTAAACCTGCCAAAGTTGACATAGCCTACCAAGAAATCTCCTTCTTGGGTTATAAAATCTCTAATGGCTTTGTCACGACTGACGACAACATCGTGTCAAAAATTCTAAAACTATCACTGCCGACTACGAAGAAACAAGTCAGAAGTGTATTAGGACTTCTAAATTATTACAGGCAATTCATACCAGATTTTGCTGAACTGACTGAAAGTTTTACTAACATACTAAAAAAAAGAACACCCAACCAAAATTGTAAACAACGAATGCCTAAAATTTGCATTCCAGAAAGTATTGTCCTATTTTTCTGAGAATAGTTTAAAGAATCCCATTCTCAAATTGCCAAATTTGCATATTCCTTTCAGATTGCGCACAGATGCGAGCTCCGTGGCGATGGGGCGGTACTATTACAGGAGCATGACGGCATTTTGCATCCTGTATATTACCTATCCAGAAAATTGAAACCAAGAGAACGCACTTGGTCGACCCCACAGAAGGAAGCCCTCGCTTTAGTGTTTGCAATAACGAAATTGTCTAGATTCCTCCTTGGAAGGCATTTTTTAGTAGAATCTGACAACAGTCCATTGACATTTATTACATCTGGAGTGCCAACTAACCATATGATAGCTCGATGGTCACTTTTGCTACAGACTACAGCTTTGAAGTGAGACACATCCCTGGCAGATCGAATACACTGGCTGATCTTTTGTCGCGTTGTCCCAATGGTACCCAATAGCCACATATGTCTGAGTGCAGTGTGTCAAAATACTCAGACCAGCACAGCCATTAATGAAGTTTTTGTTTTCAGAAAAGCTGTGAGTGTCAACTACATCATTGTGATAGGGATCATTTCCCACTGTAAATATTACTAGTGTTTCTAAAATAAGTTGACAATTGTGTTGTATAAGTGCATAGTATGTGTTAGAAAGTGAACAGTATTAATTATAAAGATGATAAACTAAGAACAGTGCCACATGCCAGTGTCGTAACTTACCTCAAGTGAACAAGAACAATTTAAGTTATCCGTGGTACCTGCAAACTGGAGTTATCCAGCAATATTTTATCCCGTGCGTATTGAACGATTGATTGAAATAAACTGGGACAGTTACTCCACTGTATAAGATCGTAATCCAGAAGTCCAACGAAACATCGAAAACATCAGCGAATAGCACAACGTTACATTCCGAGTATTCCAACATCATTACGGAACAAGTGTGTAAAAAAACACTCGCTTACATCAGCTGTTCGTGTGTACTTCCAGAAAGTTAGAAATGTAAACAAAAATCTAGCAGACTATGAACAAAACCTTAAAAATTAATGACGCTTGTAAAATATTTGTGAAACACGAATTTGAAATACACAAATTGTGTATTAATATTTTTGGAAGTAGTGTAATCTGAGAATCATATCTTGATTAACTGATTCACAGTAGCGACATTTTTTTCACTTTTGTAAAGAAGTATCAAGCTATGACGCTGAGAAATATATTAATAATTGTAATTTATTATGGTTAACATCTGTTTAAATTATTTCCCTTTCATTTAATTGGTGTCACAGAGTAAACCAAAGGACGGTAAATCGAAATAGATAGTAATGTGTAATTTATAAAAATAGCCATTGTGTTGCCAGATTGTCGACACTCCAAGATTGCATCAGCTGGGCATGGAAAAGATTGCCAAAGTTGTAGACCAACAGGAGAGCTCCCTACCAAATTTGGTTGGAACTCTACAGTTGAATTCGTCTCACATTACGACGTTTTACGGTCTAACCTGATGTCTAAGGACATATTATACGTTTCTTTTATTGTTGGTTGCGAGGTAGTTGCATTGATTGCTGGTGCTACCGGTCTGACTGGGTCAAAATTGCAACAGAGGTGATCATCCATCGAGAGGATGATACTTGGCAAGTGTTGAAGTTTGAATACCGCATGACTTAATATGTATAATTTACAATACTTATGTGTTTCTATTGAACCTATGCCAGGGTATATGACAACCAATGGGAAGATTCTGACTTGGTTAAAAATAGTAACCCTGAATCTACAGAGAGTACACATGAAAGATAGAATCTTTCATGAATGAAGCGCGGGGAGGGTGTCATAATCTCCCATTGCTATGCCGCGACATCGTTACGCCCGCCCGGCGAACACCAGTTATATATTCACAGGTTTCGCTGACGAGAGAGAGTGACCGTCAAGGGTCAAGCCAGTACAAGCGTGACGCATGCAATTCTCGCTGCGCTCGAATCCACAGGGCAAGCACTGTGAGCGGAAAACGCCAGACACGGCTAGGGGATCGGACGAGACTGACGTGTATGAAAGCGGCTCCTGTGTTTCTGTGCCTGAATGTTGATTGCTCGTATCTCTTGTGAGAAGATGAAAGACTGCATAGCTGTGGGTTTGAGTTTGTGAGTGCATTGATGTATTGTGTATAGAGTGTGATATTCACCTTGTGATGGTCACATGCCGAATTAGATTGTGTTGCATGTGAAGTGTAAATAAACCCATCAAAACTTAGTGTTACCGTGTGTCCCGTCAAATCATTCTGTACTTGTGTATGTCTCGCATATGTTAGGTCCAGCGAGCCAGATTCATTAGATTGTAAGACCCTGACACACAGTATACGTAATAATGAAAGCACATACTAAAACAAGTCTAGACATCCACATAAAACGTGATTTGTGAGTCTACTTACTTTATAAAATGAATTTTAGAAGCGTGAGACGTACAGAACCGTAAAGTATGAAGGGAAAAACAAGATAAAGTAATTGGTTCTTGTATTAACGGGATCTTGAAATAATCTTCATTAACCCCCCCCCCCCCCCCGGAACCCCAAAATTCTCCCCTGGGGTGGGGGGGGGGGGAAATTCCCCACCGGTTGAGAACCACTGGTCTAGAGGATTGTTCCATCTGAAATGCTGCTGCTCAAAAGTCTCAACGTTATCAGCTCGTTGGAGAGCTCTAGTCCATCAATGCCTTTACAACGTTTGCTTTCTTTGTTAATTAGAAGAGAAGCATGCAATTTGACTAACGCAGACACGGATGCCATGATCTTACTTCTAACTTAATAATGGCTCGTGTTTTATGACAGGGAGTGAAACACAATCATACACTACGAATGATTGTACGAAACACACGGTAACATAACTGAAAGCAATTTAATCACATTCTTCAGATAATGCAGCGCTCACAAGCTAGCGACATTCTCATTTACAATTACGTATGTACAAATCTACAGTATCATCAATGCATACAATGGCTTACTTTCAGTCTCTGCAGAGCATACAAGCTTTCATACATCTAGCATGGAATAATACATTAAATACAAGCCACTTTCTCGCACGTCTGTCCAGTCTCATAGTCGTCGGCAGTCTGAGCTCCCAGCCAGGGTTTCGTGTTGGCCCGGCTTTGGATTCTCGGGTACTTCGTGCGCCACGTTGGCCGCTCGCCACTGCGCAGTTGCTGCTAGTTGAGTTCACATTCGTTCTGGTTTGCCGTCTACAGGCGCGGGCGAGTGGGATTCTGACAACGGACAATAGATTGCACGATTTATTGCCTTGCATATTTCGTAAATACTGCAGAAATCACACAACATAAAGTAAAATAACTAGATGAATTCTTCAAGATTAAATATGCACATGTTCGCTCAGTAATTTATGCGGTATGTAACTGATGAGATGCAGCGAAATATGCCAGGCAATACATCGTGCAGTCTATTGTTTGTTTCTTCGTTATTCAAATTCACTACGGGAAATCATTGTTTTGATATTCAGAAACATTTAAATCAACGCAAGAGCAGAATCTACCCATGCCCTTAGTTCGTAATTCAGGTAGATGACGGACGTGCTGATTGAATGTACAATACATTGTTTGTTAGTTAAAATGCTACTTGTGCAGATGGTATAGAGTCTTGTGTACCAATATCTTTCCGTTTAGCTAATGCCATTTCTGACATCAGCTTGTGTGTCCTCTTTGTCTGTCAATATTAACAGAAACTTTTGGCTTCATATGTCAACAGGGTAACTAACAAAAATGTCCCAGACGTCATCAAGCCCCCACACGATCTCGCCAAATGTGACGCTGTACTCGAAGACTTAAGCGCCATGGCACACCGCCTCCCCCGTGCCAGGATCAGCACGACCTCAGGCGAGGTGTTCAGGTTCTACAAAGTCCCGGACAACCCGGATAAAACTTTGGCCACCACCAGAGATATGGGCTGCAGGCAACATCCCAAGTTCCAAACATGTCCTGTCCTGCGACGCAGCTGCAGAAAAGTGCCGGATTGGTAAGTACATGAAGCCTTGATGTATCAGACCAGTACGGGGAATTAGTGTCAGAATAGAATAAGTCGCAACCTACGTCTGTCATTTACAGTCAGGGGTGACTCTGACAGATTTGCTTCCGTATGTCTCTGCTTGCTTGTTTAACGAAAATAATTGTTTAGGGCTTGTTCAACTGTTTGTCATTTGTTCATTGGCACCTTGCCGTCTCACAGACTATATTTTGTTACATTGTGCTATAAAAAGGCATAATAACTACAACCCATGGCGGCTGCAAATGTAACTTATCAGACCAATTCACGCTGTGCATGTTCGTCCACAGAGTATGAATATGAATACGTAGTCATTTTTACCATCACGCACCATCTTACGTCTCACGCGTTCTGTGTGTGACCTATCTGCAATAATTTTCTCCTTTGTTTTTATTCCATTTTCCATACCATACATATTAAAAGAAGAAATTATAGAAGCCATCAGATTAGCCCCATTGAACAAATCACCGGGACAAGATGAAATACCAAATGAACTAGTTAAAGCAGCAAGAGAAGTAGGAACAGCGTGGCTACATAGACTGTTCAACCATGTTTGGGTAGAACAACAGACACCACGAGACTGGGGAAACGCCATAATTATCCCAGGACATCGCTGTCAACACCAGCATTTTACCGCTGTTGTTGATTTCTAGAAACCTCAAGCTACGGCTTGCAACCTGGAACGTGAGAACCACGTGTCCTGGATTTTCCACTGACTTGACAAATATTGACGATATGAGAAAAACGGCTGTGATTGATGCTGAACTCAATCGTCTTAACATTGATATTGCTGGCCTGCAGGAGACTCGCCTCGCTGAGGAAGGGTCACTCAGGGAAAACAATTACACCTTTTTTTTGGAAGGGAAGAGGGCAGGCAGAAAAAAGGCAACATGGTGTGGGCTTTGCAGTGAAGAATTCGCTACAGGGAATGATTGATATCCCAGCTGGAGGTAATGAAAGATTATTATCATTGCGCTTGGCAACCTCTTGTGGATTTGCCACCATTCTCACTGCATATGCACCGACACTGGCTTCCTCTGATGATGTGAATGATACGTTCTATGTTCAGCTAGACTCTGCGATCAAGGCAGTTCCAAAATCCGACTACATTTATATGCTCGGTGATTTCAATGCTCGTGTGGGCAAGGACACGAGTTCATGGCCAGTGTGCCTTGGAAAATACAACATCGGTCGCATGAATGATAATGGGCAAAGGCTGCTGGAGCATTGCACTAGAAATGACCTATGTATTACAAACTCCTTTTTTAAAACAAAAGAGCTGCATAAGGTCACATGGAAACATCCAAGATCCGGCCATTGGCATCAGCTGAACTTCATTATCATACGGAGACAACATCTGAATCATACATCATTAACTCGAAGTTACCACAGTGCTGATACAGATCATTCTTTGGTTGTTGCAAGGGTTAGACTGAGACCAAAGAGAATCTACACAGCTAAACACACGTCTAGCCCCAGGATTAATATTATTAACACTCACGATCCTGGAAAGTGCTTTGAATTTCAACAGCAACTTGAAGACGCTTTCAATGATACATCATAAAATTGTATAGTAAATGATAAATGGAGTAAACTCAAGGAAACTATTTATAAAACAGCAGTAGGGGTTTACGGCACTGTGGATCATAAGAGGCAGGACTGGTTTGCGGCAAACAGCCAGATACTGCAGCCCTTGATTGATAAAAAGAAGATAGCTCTCTTAAGAAACAAGGAAAGACCAACGCGTAACACTCTGAGTGAGCTGAAGCAAACGAGGAAGGATGTACAAAAGGCTGCCAGGCAGTGTGCGAATGACTATTGGATCAAGTTATGTGAGTCCATTCAAATCGCAAGTGATAAGGGAAACATCAGAAGCATGTATGAAGGGATAAAAAAAAGCCTGTGGTCCAATGATCAAAAGAAGCGCACCGCTGAAAACCTTGACTGGAGAAATCATCACTGATAAGAAACAGCAGATTGATAGATGGGTCGAGCACTATTTAGAGCTTTACTCAAGTGAGAACAAGCTAGCGGATGATGCCCTCAACGCCACAGAGGCCCTACCAACTCTTGACCACCTGGACACACTTCCCACTATAACAGAAGTTAAGTGTGCTATAAATGAGCTTGCATCTGGCAAGACTCCAGGTAAGGATGGGATTCCAATAGAGGTAATCAGGAGTGGGCAAGACACACTCGCTCTACAGATCCACCAGCTAATAGAGCTCTGCTGGCGATAAGGACAAGTCCCACAAGATTTCAAAGATTCAAACATCATAACGCTGTACAAGAACAAGGGATATCGGAGCGACTGTAACAACTATAGGGGTATCTCACTTCTGTGTATTGTTGGGAAAGTATTTGCCAGAATTGTCCTGCACAGACTTCAAGTCCTGGAAGATCAAGTCTACCCCGAATCACAGTGTGGCTTTCGTCAGGACCGGTCTACCATTGATATGATATTCTCATTGCGACAGATGCAAGAAAAATGCCGGGAACAAAATCAGCCACTGTTTATTGCCTTCATCGACCTCACAAAGGCATTCGATTTGGTCAGTCGTGAGGGTCTGTTCAAAGCACTTAAGAAGGTTGGCTGCCCACCAACTCTTCTGTCCATTGTGGAATCGTTCCACACAGGCATGAAGGGTATAATCAAGTGTGATGGCTCAACTTCAGAAGAGTTTGAAATCAAGAGTGGAGTTAAGCAAGGTTGTGTACTATCCCCCACCCTCTTTGGGATATACTTTTCACTTCTACTGAAATATGCCTTTCGTGATCAGGATGACGGTATATACATTCACTCACGGTCAGATGGTGACCTTTATAATGCTCAGAGATTGAAGGTCAAGACCAAACTTAGCAGGTTACTAATCAGAGAGTTGCTTTTTGCGGATGATGCTGCGATTACGACCCACTCTGAGGAAGAATTACAACAGCTACTATCTGCATTCTCCAATGCTTGTTCTGAATTTGGTTTAACAATTAACAAAAAGAAGACACAGATTATGTCACAAGGTGCACATGGTGTACCATCAATCTTTATTGACGACGCCGAACTGGAGATAGTAGACCATTTTACATATCTAGGATCAGAGGTAAATAGCAAATTATCCCTCGATCAGGAAATCAACATCAGGATTGGCAAGGCAGCAACAACAATGAACATGTTAGCAAAAAGAGTCTGGGAGAACAGGAAGCTTACTGCCAAAACAAAAGTCCTCGTCTACCAAGCCTGTGTCCTTAGTACTCTTCTTTATGGCAGTTAAACCTGGACAACTTACTCACGTCAAGAGAAACGTTTAAACAGCTTTCATATGCGGTGTCTGCGAAGAATACTTGGTATTAAGTGGCAAGACAAAATCACAAATACTGAAGTATTGGAAAGATCAGGTTGTGTGACGGTGTATTCCATGCTCAGTCTTCGTAGACTTAGATGGATAGGACACGTTAGGAGGATTGATGATGGTAAAATACCAAAGGACATCTTTTTTGGTGAATTACAGACGGGTAGGAGATCTCAGTGTCGGCCTCTACTACGATACAAAGATGTGTGTAAGCGGGACATGATTGATACAGGCATTGATAATGCACATTGGGAGCACGTCGCCGCTGAACGTGTTGCATGGAGGGCAACTATCAGAAATGGAATAAAGACAAAGGAGAATATGATTGCAGATAAAGCACACACAGAGCGTGAGAGACGTAAGATGGTGCAAAATGGTGGAAATGACCATGTTTTCACATGCACCTACTGTGGGCAAACATTTGCAGCAAGAATTGGCCTTACCAGCCACACTCGCGACCGTCATGGATCGTAGTTATTAAGCCTTTTTGAAGCACAATGTACCAAACTATCGTCTGTCAAGACGGAAAGGTGCCAATAATGTAACTGATGAGATGCAGCGAAATATGCCAGGCAATAAATCGTGCAGTCTATTGTTTGTTTCTTCGTTATTCAAATTCACTACGGGAAAACATTGTTTTGATATTCAGAAACATTTAAATCAACGCAAGAGCAGAATCTACCCATGCCCTTAGTTCGTAATTCAGGTAGATGACGGACGTGCTGATTGAATGTACAATACATTGTTTGTTAGTTAAAATGTTACTTGTGGAGATGGTATAGAGTCTTGTGTACCAATATCTTTCCGTTTAGCTAATGCCATTTCTAACATCAGCTTGTGTGTCCTCTTTGTCTGTCAATGTTAACAGAAACTTTTGGCTTCATATGTCAACAGGGTAACTAACAAAAATGTTCCAGACGTCATCAAACCCCCACACGATCTCGCCAAATGTGATCTCACGAGAGGTGATGCTGTACTCGAAGACTTAAGCGCCATGGCACACCGCCTCCCCCGTGCCGGGATCAGCACGACCTCAGGCGAGGTGTTCAGGTTCTACAAAGTCCCGGACAACCCGGATAAAACTTTGGCCACCACCAGAGATATGGGCTGTGTCAACAACTCAACTGACAGGCCTCAACGGGTACTTCTCACACACCCATACAAGACAACTTGCAAGTCGTGTGGGAGGCAAAATGCATGGTCCATTTTATTGCCGTTGGCTCGCTTACAAGCGGTAAACAGTCGCTAATGCAATACACAATATACAGCCACAGAATTATCTAACACAAACTGCTAACCCTATGCTAGTTCTATCTATTAGTGAACACAAAACTCCTAACGCTATTCTAAACGATGTGAACGCCTCAAGTCCAGTCTCCCGTCTACCTAACCTCTCTCCCGTGGTTACCCACCACGCGGGGTGACCTTCACCTTCGTGCGTGTTACCTCACATCGCACTCTGCTGGCAAACGTGGCCTGTTGAGTGTCTACTCAACTGTGCTATGGCTTCACGAGGTGTGGTACTATCGTGATTAGAGTGCTAACTCTCTGAACACCGCCTGCGTGTCTCATGAGGGAGTGGCTAACCCTCTCCTATTACCTCATCTCCCTCGGGCACCGTATCTCCTCCTGGTCTCTTCAGGGTTGACCGCTCTCCCTGGCGGAGGGGATGTGGTCGAGTCTTTGACACACACCCACCCCTCTTGTGTTGCGTCATCAACTTTCACTCATTGGTTGTGACGCAAGAGGTTCCTAAACAAAAAATTAGTGTCTCTAATTTTTGTCAAAGACTCTAGATAACCTGGCTTTGGGCATTCCAATAGACTATTAATAACTATTGTCACAATGTAGCAAAGCCTTACTTGGCTACTGGCAATCGCCACAAACTTGACTGGTTGGCGTGAGCCCCTTCTCACATGCTATATTATATTTATCAGAGGTATGTCTGAACCGGACCGTTGTCTTATAAGACCTGCCCTCACATAGTAAATTAACTTACTACCCATACAAAGTTGACTTTCTTAGGGTCAACACATGAATTATTTCATGTCCCCCATATAATATTTAACAACCATTCTACAAGAGTGTGTGCGACAGGCTTTACCTCCTTCGCTTCCGCGCGTAAGACTTTATTTCACTGTTAATTTAGTTCTTCGTTGTCTATTATGTCCCCTGGCCCCATAGTTATCTGTCTTTGATTTACAAATAGTGTATGCAATTTATATGTTTGTTTTTTCTGTTTGTTTGTGTGTTTGGATGTAATAAATCTACTAATCTAATTTCTATCCTCTATTTATAAATTCTATGTGTATGTATGTTAGTTTTTTGAGTGTCATAATTTGGTTCAATGTGGCCACAAACAGGTGTATAACACTAATTCGTGACTACATTCACTTGTTATGAAACCCAAAATACTGTAATCTAAGTTCTAAACTATATTACAGACAACACATTCACACTAACACAATTTCACTAACGAAAACTTTACATTCTAACATACCATTCTAATTCTATAACTAAGTATTTAATGTGTTACCTAAATTTATTAAATTTGTTATGTTAATTATATGATATGATTATATTACTTCTTATTTTTTTCTAATCTAAGTGATGTAATCTAACTATTTAAATGCAATTGTTGTGATGTGAGTTATGTACCTTAATTAAATGGATTATGTGACCACAATTTATGTACTTTTCTAAATACTATGCTAAATAATGTTTTTAAATGCACAAAGGAATTATATGAGTGATGTTCTTAATCTAACTGGTGTAAATGCTGTATGTTACCTTATCTACTCTTTTTAATCTATTCTGATGTAAAATGATGATACTAATAAATGGTAATATTTGAAAGATGGTATGGTTTCATTAAGATGGAATAAACTAACTACAATGAAACTAAGTGAAATATAACAATCTAAATGGTACTATTCATATCATAAATTTAATTTAACTTGTAATAAACTATTCTTATGTCTAAACTAATATTCTAATCTAATTTTAATGGGTTAATTACTGTACTAACTACATTATTAAAATAAATGAGAACTGTTATAGTTCCTAACCTACATCTAATTTATCACTATCTTAAAATATTATATTACATATCACAATAAGTTTATATACATAGTATTTGGTTTACACAGGTTAGTAGTTGCCTTCATGTATGTGCAATGGTTGTATAGGCATAATATAACCACACACTTTGCCTGGGTATCTGAAATACATTACACGGTCATCTTAATGTTCTCTCGGTAGTGCACGTGTAGAGTTCGCTGGTGTTGTAGCTCTGTCTTTTCGTGTCTGTAATTAAGCACTGTTCTGACACTGTTTTCTGCGGTTCATATATATGATACACCGGAATGGAGCTTAGTTGGAAATGAGCTGTCCTAGTTCACACGGTGGTATCTAAGTATAGCAGCACAGTTCTTAATCTGATGTCCACGGACACATGATAGTTCATTGTTTTGGTACATGACTACACCAACAATGTGGATATGTATGTAAGCTATTTTACATCTTATATTATCAGATATTCATGTACCAACCATCACTCTACATTTACTGTTGGATTTCAGGTATTTTTACCCCAGATGGTAAAACTAGTGACCACCTGAATATCCGGTCATTTTGATGCACACCACTATGTATGACCGTGATCAGGGAGTTGTCGGTCTGGACAATGCAGTGAACATCCGTCAGAACTCGATGGAGCCTTCTCACCGTATAGATGAAGCCTAGGGCTGCAACTGTGATATGGAATCCTTGGACTCAGCATGTGTGATCTTACTGCTCACGCAGCAAAGCGGATGGAAGATGCCCTCAAAAAAAAATTGGCCTAGTACTGCAGTGATGGAGATTCTGCTGGCATATGACCTAAGATAATAAATGAGCCTAGGATTAGGCAAGCGGAGGGATTGGAATATTTACAAAAAAGGATCTTCAATTTTGACAATGCAGGAATTAATAATGCATCTTTCACATTTCATTTCCAGAAGATTTTAAGACATTGGAAAATATATTTGTAATTTCTGAGTAATTTACTAATCCCAAAAGGTTTCTGACCTGTTTCTTTCTGTTAGACATGGTCAGATTCATAATTTTGGTACTACTTTTCAGGTCAGTCTACAGTTGGACTTGAGAAATGACATGACCCAAAAATGAATTTATTTTAGGCATAATTTGACTTTGCTGGTTTGACAGTGAGACCGAAGCGTCGCACTCTGTCAAAGGCATGTCTCAGTTTCAGTAGGTGTATTGTCCAGTCATCAGTATTCTGATTTATTCATGTGTATTCTATAAGTTCACTACATGTATGCCCCTCGTCGGATTTGCCAGTCTCACTAACTAGTGTAGTTGCGTTGTGTATGTCTGTTGTCTGATCACTTGGTGTTGGTGCAATCTGTTCGTCTGTCACTACCTCTGTCTCTTGTCTTGAAAAGTGAGGTTTCCGCATGTTGACATGGAATATCTCTAAGTGTCTGTTTATCGATATTTCATAGTCAACATGTACCATGGTTATGTGCTACTTTGAATGGTCCTTGCCATTTCGTTTGTATGGAAGTAGCCTAAATCTGTCTTGATCAAGTTCCAGATTACTTGTTTTCGCACATTTGTTTGTGTGCTTGTGGTAGAACTGACCCTTCCTCTATCAAATGGCTTGGGTGCCAGTGTAAAGGGTTGTATTTCAGCTGTAGGATGTTTACCCTTCAACTTTTGTATCAATTGATGACAGCCATTACCAGCAAATAGATCATGACAAAATAATTTGTTATTGAAAAAACTTGGCCTGGCATTGCTGTATGCACGATGACCCGCACATGGTGTTTTGTGTGCATTGTTTAGCACACCTAACTGATGTTGTTCAAGTAACACCTGTTCATGGTTACTAGTAATATGACATGTAGTTGAAATGCCATTATTACGTCTAACGAACCAAGATGCATTCTTGGTCATTTTGGTTTTGCCTTTTGACAATTTTAAGTATGGAGACACATTAAAATCAGATTTCTGCTGGTGTATAAGTTTTTGTGTGTTTTTGTCATCTGTGCTGGTTGGAAAAAGCATTAGTAGTGTCTCATTTTGTAATGGGTCATGATGTTTTGAAGTGTCAACTCTGGTTGTTGCCTTAGCTGCATTTAATTTCTCCCATGCAACTATTTCTTCACTAGTACATTGTTTCAGTTGAGGTAAGCACCCCAAAATTAAATCTGTACAAGGGTTGTTAAGTATTGCACAAGTAAAGGTACCGGAAAGAAAAGGAGAATCAATACGGGCTTTTGCCAAAGGGTAAATTTCAACGTTACCCGAAAAGGTTCGGCATTTCACAGTGTCACCTGTGTAATCACCCGGACTCACTAGTTCTTTTCGAAGACCAATAAGGGTGCTGCCGCTATCCAGCAAACATTGGCATGGTACATCATTGACCATTGCATTGTGGAACACTAACTTGCCTCTGGAGGCTAATGCTGCATTCACACTCTCAGATGAGCATGGTACTGTATGTCCACATTCCAGTATTCCGTCTGCATGGAATTGGTGACATCGTTCACAGCCGTCAAAGCTTAATATATCGTTAGCAGCACACACATCCTCTGCTTGGTTAGTTGGTAAGTCACTTTCAATCTCACACTCATTCTCACTACCACCATCTGAAGAGGTGTCAATCAACATAGCGTTGTTAGCTTTCAAACGTTGGCGGCCAAGGCACTTATTAGAATAATGGCCATAAGAGGAACAAAAAAAACATTTGATTGCACGCCTGTATGCAGACCGTTTGCTTTGCTGCTTCTTGATCACATTTTCAAGATGCGCCGGATAATTCGGCGATTTGTCGCACATAGCATAAGTGTCGTGCATTAGTTGACAGTACATGCATATGGAAACTTTTCTGTCTTTCTTATCATACTTCTGAAAAGGTTTTCTGTTACCCTGATAGTTTTTTGATTGGTCTTTGACAAAGGAAACTATCTCAGAGTCACTTGAGGTCTTAAAAATCTTTCTGTTAGAAGAAAAATATGCTGAGCCTTTTTTTTCGAACTGCTCGATGTTTTCAATGTCTGACTGCTGCAAAAACTTAGCAAAAGGAGAAGGTATAGTAGATATACACTTGTCCATAGCTATTAGGTTTTTTAATCTATCAAAGTCTTTTCCTATGTTAGCTGCTTTAAGCCACCTGTTTAGTACACTCTGCACATTTGAAAAATAATCTATAAAAGTTTCACTAGGTTTAGGTTTTAAATTTGAGAACTGAACCTGATACCCAGGGGCATCAAGTAAAAAGTGCTGCATAATCCTATCATGGATGTATTGATAGCTAGATCTAAGTTCAATAGGAATAGACTCTATTACTTTAAGGGGCTCACCACTTAGATTCTTCATGTAAATCGGAGCCCACATATCTAAAGGAACTTGGTGATATTTAAATTGATACTCTACATTCTCTGTCCAGGCAGATATGGAGTCCTCTTTACAATATGGTTTGATAATATTTTTGTATTTGTTGAACTTATTTTCCTCTTGTTGACTTCTTAGTTTAGTGGCAGAGATCTCTGCGTGTGAGTCTACATCCATGCTTTTTATCTTTAATTGTGTCTCTGATTCTACCTGAATTTGTTTTTCTTTAACTCTTGCCATTTCATCTATCTCTTTTTGCTTTAGATCTAATTCCTTTTGTTTTAATTCTTTCTCTTGATCTAATTGTTTTTGTTTCATCTCCTTATCATGTTCTCTTTCTCGTGCGCGTTCGTCCCTCTCCGCATTCTCTTTTCGTGTTTGTTCCTCTTTTGTTTCTTTAAATTTCTGATCAGCATATTGTTGTAGTTCTTTTCCTGTTAATTCCAGTTCTTTGCCTGCTTTTATGAAATCTGATAAAGTTGCCATCTTACTTTAGTACTTGGCTAACAGTGATAGGCAATGATGACTTTAATCAGTTATTTATCTTTGATATGTTATGTTTGTTCTTATCTGATCACTATCAGTTGTGCTTTCTGTTTATACCCTGCCCAGATTTATCTTGCAGAAAAACAGAGTATACAAATATGTCAACGCGTTACAAGCTGAACAAGAGATGCACTATTAATCAAATTGCATGACAAAATATATAAGTGTACTCAGCTTAATGTGGGAACGAAGCTCCTTTGACACAGGTCACCTTGTTTGGTACACTGGGGTGGCGACACGTTTCGTACGTAGCACACGGTATTTGGCCCACAGGTGTATGTGCACAGCTGTTGTTTGCCCTCTGATATATAGGGCAGCAGTAAACACGCCTACTAAACGATATGATTTACTCGACAACTAAGGACAATGACTTAGACAATGACAGACTTACGAACACCTAGAATATGTATTAATTAATTTTAATGTCAATGTCCTGTCTTTGTTTTAAACAATAATTGCCTTTCGTTACTAACCTAGTTAATTTCTGTAAACGTTGTGCAGCTAAGTATCAGATGCTTAGCCCGAAAATAGTTCCATCGTGACGATAAGCAAAGAGAAAATAGACCCAAAAATGAATAAATGCTTGTAAAGAAATCAAAATAACATAATAATGTGTCAATAAATAAATATATTCATTTAGTAACTTAAATAAGTAAATAATAAACAATATACAGCACAGATTCAGGCGGGCCGCCGCTAAGCGATTTTGTAAACACTCGACTGCTTTATGCTAATGACGCAGAACAACTGTCTGTCAATCAATCTACGTCATCGCGCAGCGCTATTTTTAGATCTCAAAAATCAATATTGTCGGCTGCCTGTGTATTCCTGCGCCGTGAATCATGTTTGGTGCTTATTCAAGAATAAATTGGTAAATATATGAATAAATATAAGAAAATAAGAATATTAATACTTACAGCTTCGAAGAATACATGATTTCATTCAATAAATATATCATAAACACAATTAAACACTATTTTGTCACGATAGGCATATTTCTAGCTCGCAAATTCTCCTGTCTGCACAAATTATCGTTACTACAAAAATGAAACCCTAGTCTCGAGCCCGTGGATGAGTGGATTAGCTTGAACTTTTCGTTCAAGCTTCACTTCTTGATACCACAATTACCCTTTTACTGTGGGTATTAGCTTGGCGCTTTCGTCCAAGCACCACTTTCTGACACCACAATTACCCTGGCCTGTCAACAACTCAACTGACAGGCCTCAACGGGTACTTCTCACACACCTATACAAGACAACTTGCAAGTCGTGTGGGAGGCAAAATGCATGGTCCATTTTATTGCCGTTGGCTCGCTTACAAGCGGTAAACAGTCGCTAATGCAATACACAATATACAGCCACAGAATTATCTAACACAAACTGCTAACCCTATGCTAGTTCTATCTATTAGTGAACACAAAACTCCTAACGCTATTCTAAACGATGTGAACGCCTCAAGTCCAGTCTCCCGTCTACCTAACCTCTCTCCCGTGGTTACCCACCACGCGGGGTGACCTTCACCTTCGTGCGTGTTACCTCACATCGCACTCTGCTGGCAAACGTGGCCTGTTGAGTGTCTACTCAACTGTGCTATGGCTTCACGAGGTGTGGTACTATCGTGATTAGAGTGCTAACTCTCTGAACACCGCCTGCGTGTCTCATGAGGGAGTGGCTAACCCTCTCCTATTACCTCATCTCCCTCGGGCACCGTATCTCCTCCTGGTCTCTTCAGGGTTGACCGCTCTCCCTGGCGGAGGGGATGTGGTCGAGTCTTTGACAGGCTGCAGGCAACAACCCAAGTACCAAACATGTCCTGTCCTGCGATGCAGCTGCAGAAAAGTGCCGGATTGGTAAGTACATGAAGCCTTGATGTATCAGACCAGCACGGGGAAGTAGTGTCAGAATAGAATAAGTCGCAACCTACGTCTGTCATTTACAGTCAGGGGTGACTCTGACAGATTTGCTTCCGTATGTCTCTGCTTGCTTGTTTAACGAAAATAATTGTTTAGGCCATGTTCAACTGTTTGTCATTTGTTCATTGGCACCTTGCCGTCTCACAGACTATATTTTGTTATATTGTGCTATAAAAAAGGCATAATAACTGCAATCCATGGCGGCTGCAAATGTAACTGATCAGACCAATTCACACTGTGCATGTTCGTCCACAGAGGATGAATATGAACACGTAGTCATATTTACCATCACGCACCATCTTACGTCTCACACGTTCTGTGTGTGACCTATCTGCAATCATTTTCTCCGTTGTCTTTATTCCATTTTCCATACCATACATACTAAAAGAAGAAATTATAGAAGCCATCAGACTAGCCCCATTGAACAAATCACCGGGACAAGATGAAATACCAAATGAACTAATTAAAGCAGCAAGAGAAGTGGGAGTAGCGTGGCTACATAGACTGTTCAACCATGTTTGGGTAGAACAACAGACACCACGAGACTGGGGAAATGCCATAATTATCCCAGGACATCGCTGTCAACACCAGTATTTTACCGCTGTTGGTGATTTCTAGGAAAGATTAAGTTCAGTAGTTTGCCATTGCTTTCTGAGTGGCCTGCTCACATACCCCCGTAAGTAACCAACGGGACGCGATCTGCTACCGCATCTCGCGCAGCTGCGTTACCCTACGTGGATTTACGGGATTACGGTGAAAGTCATTAACCTCTTAGCCAGGGTACCATCGATTAAGTGTATAGCAACACAATAATTTCTTGATTAAGTGTGTAGCAACATAGTAATTCCTTGATTAAGTGTGTAGCAACTGATCAGTTATCAGTTATCAGTTATCAGTTATCAGTAGGGGTATCTTCACTGCACTCCGGACATGTCCATAGGTGCTCAGATAAACAACTGAGTAGCAACTGAATAATTGCCTGATAAAGTGTGTAGCAACTGAATAATTGCCTGATAAAGGGTCTAGCAACTGAGTCATTGCCTGATAAAGTGTGTAGCAATTGAGTCATTGCCTGATAAAGTGTGTAGCAATTGAGTCATTGCCTGATAAAGTGTGTAGCAATTGAGTCATTGCCTGAACTGAGACATTGCCTGATGTTTCCCTGACAGCTGCAACACCACAATCACGATCCAGAAGTGTGCCCACCTGCTGCCGCCAGCTGGCATGCCCTCCAGGAAGTCGGACGTGTTCAGGTACAACGTGGACCAGGCTGGTTCCGACGACTGCTGCCCGCCGCCCGAGAGATGCTGCTGCTACTGCAAGTGTTGCTACCCGGCCAAGCCTAAACCCTCGCGCAAAAATGGGTCCGTCTTTATGGGGTTTTTTAAAATGTGTATTTAACAAATTCAATGCCAAATAAAAAGTACGAGGGAGTTTCACGTGAAAACCTTAAAAGTGTGGTAACAATTTCAATAACTGTGACGTCTTATAACCTGTCAATATTGTTGTTATGGATGTCAATGGCGTTGATAAGTGACATAACTGTGCAGGCGAACACGGTTACGTCATAGGGACAGGTTAAAGATGGCCACCCCTCTTTTGACATGCACCAAAGAGGAGCGGCGTTCTGTCATCTGTTTTTTTTTTTTGTTTTTTTTTTTTATCAGTGAAGGGGTGAAACCTATAGAAATTCATCTGTGAGTGAAGGTCCAGTATGGTGATGTTTGTCTGTTAGTCCAGCAAGTGTATGAGTGTAGTAGGAGGTTTCAAAACTGTTCGGTCCGATGAAGCGGTACAGTACATGGTGCATTAGTGGTAAACAATATAAAATTAGTGGAACTGCCGTAAAGCTGTAGGAATGTAAACAATATAAAAGAACACGCTGGTTTACAGAACGCAGTTACGGAAAGCAGAGGACGTTCCCGTGACCAGCCTTCATCAGCAAACGAAAACTAGAAAATACAACATATAAAACCAGAGAAGTCACCTCTGTGACTATATTAAGGCATGACAACTGAATGAGAAGAATGAAAGATGAAAAAGACGTTTGAGAACAATTAAAGAAAATGTAAAACATCAAACAATGTGCTACTGATCTCGGAATTTCAGCTCGCAGTCCCGGATTCAGAGATCTCACAGTTCTCAGTTCACAGTCCTGGATTCTGAGATCTCACAGTTGTCAGTTCACATTCTGGGATTTTGATATCTGTTTTCAGTTAACATTCTGGGATTCAGAGATCTAACAGTTTTCAGTTCACATTCTGGGATTTAAAGATCTTACAGTTCTCAGTTCACATTCTGGGATTCTGAGATATGTTTTCAGTTCACATTCTGTGATTCTGAGATCTGTTTTAAGTTCAAACTCTGGGATTCTGAGATCTCACAGTTATCAGTTAACATTCTGGGATTCTGAGATCTCATAATTCTCAGTTCACAGTCTGTGATTTTATGATAAGTAGCACATTTTTTTTCTTTCATTTTCTTGTCATTGTTCTCTTTTTTTTTCCCACCTCTCCATTATTCTCAGTCGGTTAATATGCCTTTATATAGTCATCGTACTGTTTTCTGCAGGTTTATATGTTGTGTTTTCTGCTGAAGAAAGTTAGTCACCTCAACGTCCTTTTTTCTGTAGTTGTGCTCCGAAAAGCTGCATTACTCCGTATTCTTTTATATCGTTCATATCAATATAAGAGATTTACTTTATTCGCTTCTTCTACTGAATATTCCTAGTTTTCGAAATGCTGCCATTGTAGCAATCAATTTGTGGTCTACTCTGTATTATTTTTCAAACTGTGGAGGGATAAAATTGAATTATCGAATTACAAACATGGCACTATGATCATTGCACGTCAGGCAAGTCCATAGGTGCCCAGATATTCTCCTCAGAATGTCTGCTAGTGTATGTAACAGATAATCATACAGTTAAGTGTTGGTTCGAACCTTCGAGATTCGTAACTGCCTGTTTTACAAACATTGTTAAACACATCGCTCATCCTGAGATCCCAAGGGATTTCTTACGCGTTCAGCTTGCACACGGGACCTACCAATTTCAGGGCAATATCTGAGAGGAATAGGGATAAGACTCACAATCCGGAGATTGGGAGGTGGGTCGGTAGGATAAAGGGCCTTATGGGACCGCTGATTTTGTGAGCATTGACCTCTGATACCCTGCTGACATATGTTTATGTTGATTAATGTTTATGTTGATTAATGTCTGTGTTGATTAATATCCATGTTGATTAATGCCCATGTTGAAATATGTTTGTGTTGATTAATGATTAACTTGATTAATGTCCGCGTGGATTAATGTCGACGTTGATTAATCTCCATATTGATTAATGTCTATATTGATTAATGTCTATGTTCATTGACGTCTGCAGTGATTAATGGCTGTGTTGATTCATGCCTATGTTGATTAATGTCTATGTTGATTAATCTCTATGTTAATTAATGTCTATGTTGATTAATGTTTATGTTGATAAATGTCTGTATTGATTAATGTCCATGTTGAGTAATGTTTATATTGATTATTGTCTATATTGATTAATTTTTATATTGATTAATGTCTATATTGATTAATGTTTATGTTGATTAATGTCTATTTTGATTAATGTCAATATTGATTAAAGTTTATGTTGATTAATGTCTATATTGATTATTGTCTATATTGATCAATGTCTAACATTCTGATTGTACAGCTCGAGCACCCGGACCTCGGTTAAGACAACTTGTTGCTGTGAATTGACGTGCACGTGCCCCTGTAAACGGTGCTGTGAGTGTTGGCAGACCAGGCGTGTCCAGTAAGTCTGTGTGTATATCCCATCATCATCTTCTTCTTCATCATCATCATGTGCCAAGTCGGTAAGCATAGTGGATCATGATTTGCCACCTCACATGATCACCAGAGTCGTCGAACAGTCCCAATTGTATTATTTGGCCTGATCAGCAAGGATCCTTTCTCTGTATTTTCGACAGCTCTTTTACCACCAAGTTTGCCAGCTATCGCTTAATTTAAGTGCTTTTTCTTCAAAACAAGCTTGTCTCGAGTCATTTCTTTTATCAATTGGTGGTTTTCTTCTGTTTCTTGAAGGATTGCCAGGTGTATTTTCTGTCCGTGTATGACATTCTTTGCGTTTTCCCCAGGTACCGCATTTCCTCTTATCTTCTTATTGGCCGGTTCTCTCGTACATTTAAACGTTTCAGCTTCGAACATTACAGCCATTTCGACATTTTACACATCAGCACTATTATCGTCGTCGTCGTCATCATCATCATCATCATCATCATCATCATCATCATCATCATCATCATCATCATCATCATCATCATCATCATCATCAAATAGGATATCCGTATTGAGTGTCGGCTGTACCGAGCCACTAACACACTTTGCCCTCAATCTGAGCTCACCTGGCCTCAATCTGCCCTCACACATTCTCTTCCAGGATCTTCTCATTATTGTATCTGCCCACATGAAACACGTTCTTCCACTTCACTTCTTGCTCCCACACATTCTTTATTTAACGAAGATCTTGGGTTTTGTTTTATGTGATTGATGCACTTTGATTGTCTGTCAGTGATTGATGCACCGTGATTGTCATCGTCGATTTCATTAGGTACTGTTTCCTTCAGTGCCACTGTTTGTATAGAAAATACTGGGTAGATCTCTGTCCAGGTTAGGCACTATGATAGAGCACCCACATTGAGTAGATGTCTCCTCTAATGAAGTACTATAATAGTCTATACATTGCGTAGATTTCTCCTCTCGTGAAGTACTATGATAGCCTACATTGCGTAGATTTCTCCTCTTGGGAAGTACTTTGATAGTCTACATTGCGAAGATTTCGCCTCTAGTAAAATATTATGATAGTCCACATTGCGTAGATTTCTCCTCTAGAGAAGTGCTATAATAGTTAGTATACGATGAAATTATTTTTCCTCTAGTGAATAACTATAATAGATGGTCTACGATGAATAGATTTCACCTCTTGTGAAGTACTATAATAGTTAGTCTACGATGAATAGATTTATCCTCTAGTGAAGGACCATCATATTTAGTCTACGATGAGTAGATTTTTCCTCTAGTGAAGTACTATGATAGTCTACTTTGAGTAGATTTCTCCTCTAGTGAAGTACTATGATAATTAGTCTACATTTAGTAGATTTCTCCTCTAGTGAAGTACTATGATAATTAGTCTACATTAAGTAGATTTCTCCTCTAGTAAAGAACAATGATAGTTAGTCTACGATGAGTAGATTTCTCCTGCAGTGAAGTAATATCATAGTCTATAATGAGTAGATTTTTGCTCTAGTGAAGTACTATGATAATTAGTCTATAGTGAGTAGATCTCTTCCCTAGTGAAATATTCTGGTAGTCTACACTGAGTAGATCACTGTCCTGGTGAAGTACTATGATAGTTAGCTTAAATTCAGTAGATCTTTGCTCAAGTGAAGTACTATGATAGTTAACTTAAATTCAGTAGATCTTTGCTCAAGTGAAGTACTATGATAGTTAACTTAAATTCAGTAGATCTTTGCTCAAGTGAAGTACTATGATGGTTAACTTACACTAAATGTTGATACTTCCAGCATTGCAATTCAATCACCAGTGATTCGACTATGAATTCATCTGATAATTCTTAATCGCAAGCGCCCCATCAAAATCAAGTGTCTTCTGTACAGTATAGGTTGGCTGTAGTGGATATCCATCTATTTCTATTCTTAGTTTTCATTGTACGATCTGCTAGGCTCTATCCTGTCTGTTCATGATCCTTTCAAAGTTTTCTCGTTGGCTGTTGTTTTAATTATAACTACATAAAATATTTTCCTTTCTATATACACGAATACGTGTTTGGGAGTTTATTGACACTTCAAAATGAATTTGTGTATGAATATTTATTTATGCGGGCAATTGTTTAGTCAGAAATTGACAAAACATGTGACATTTAACCTTCAAAATACTACTACAGGCACCTGGCCGTCCTGACAGACGACAGTTTGTTACATTGTGCTTCAAAATAGGCATAATAACTACAACCCATTGTCACATTAAAAACTTGAAGGTTTCAATCGATGACAGAAAGTCGCGCCAAATGTCTACACACAGTCGGCATTTCTTTAATATGTTTGCTGCTCGAGGAGGGACTATAGCGCCATCCGTCTACAAGGCGGCAGCCATCCTTTGAAGTGATAGACGGAATGTCTGCACAGAAGTCGGCTAGATCTTGTGTTGTGGGGAAATTATTCTCTGGTTCACAGGCAGGCAAGACTTTTTGTTGTACGGGAAACAGGTTCCCAGATGAAAGCAAAATAGACGGCGGGTTGTTTCTACCCAGTCTAAACAGGAGGGAGAAAAATAGATTCTAGACTGTCTAGTGTCTATACAGTTTGTGACGTCATTAATACCCAGAATAAAAACGGTTGAGATAAACAATTTTGGGTTAGTCGACCAAAAGTTGTGAAGCGCTACGGACCAGTGCAGTATTCCTAGTTGTTTCTATAGAGAGAGACTATAGTGTCTATTGTTGATGTATATCGGCAGACATCGATCCAGTCTGTGATTTCATAGTCTCCATCTACAACAGGAATAACTATATGGTATTCTATTAAACATATCTAACTTAGATTATTCTTAGGAATAGAGTGCAGTACTGTGCGGTGACAGAACGTATTATAAGTGCGGTGATAGAACGTATTATAAGAGCGTCGACAACAGTAGACTATCGCGTAGCTTAAACAAGCTTGTGTGAGATATCATTTAACTCAGTGAGTTAAGGACAATGTAGTGGGATAATATTTAGAGAGATTGAGGATGGTGGGGGGGGGGGGAATTGAGGGAATGTGAAATGGTAGGATCTTTCAGTAGGGCATCTGCTGGGTTTCTACCCGTTTCCTTTAGTCTTTCCTTGTCTTACCATGACTCAGACCGAAGTGATGAGCTCCTCGGCCTTATGACAGAGTTTGGTTCTCTGATATTTTTTCTGAGTGCGGCCGGTGGCCTTCATTCACATAATAAAGGTCAGAATTGGGTTGCTCTCACCAGGTGTGTTCTCTATTCAACAGGTTCCACTCGATTGTTCCACGTTATTCTACCAAGAAGCTAGCAACAAAGTCATAGAAAGTGATGGCAGAGTTTACTGAGAGGATTTTGCACTGTGCCCATAACCCAGATGGTCTGCAGGAACCTGGCCTTTGCTGAGCAGGACATGATGATTATACGTGTGTTTTCTTAAGTGATAGTTACATTACAGAAAATTCAGGACACTGTAAATAACACCTGTACCAGGAACACTAATAGATATAACTACCTGGAACAGTAACATTGTGTGTTAATATTGGGAAAATCTTACAACAAGGGACATACGAACATTTAGGTTTTCCAAAGTGACATTAACGATATTTGTAGGATTCTCTGATCACAGAACATTTAATGAACAGAGTAGTTACACTGTGTGTGCTAGATCGATGATCAATATTGGACTGTTTCCACTATTGAAGACCAGGCATCCGGAGTGTTCACGAGCTATCTGAAGAAGTCGACACTTGGCCTGAGAGACACATCACTTAGGTGAGGTTTTCTGTCCCTTATATGGTATTGTGGTATGGCCAGTACGATGATGAAGCAGGCTGTGCTCCTTGGCTGTTCGGTCTGATTCTGCATACACACTAGAACTAGATTATACGACAGACATTCTACTCATACAATTTGCACATACACGACACTTTTCCCTATTAAACTAAATTGTTGTTTTGTTAGAGCCAGTGTTGTTTAGTGTGTTATGGGAAAAGAATGAGAGGAGGCTTGATACAGTAGTAAAAGAGAGAGAGAGAGAGAGAGAGAGAGAGAGAGAGAGAGAGAGAGAGAGAGAGAGAGAGGGAGGGATCCATAGATGGACGGGGTTTTGTGGACAGAAATCAAGAAGATCCCGAAGATAGTGATATGGGGGTAAAAGGATGTCGATGTTGATTCTCCTCACCCCAGGGACGACATATACCATATAAAATAAAATACGACACCCATAGTGGGAACGAGAGATGGAGTTATACCTTTCTATAGCACAGAGCCTGGGCTGAAATGTAGAGACTGTGTTGTCCATGCAGCATGATCCCTCTCACGGCCTGCCTAGTTTACTCCAGAGGAAAGGTAACACCAATGCATCTGGAACAAGACAAGCTGCAGAAGCTGCCGGGTGAGAAAACCAATACTCTAACTGTCCGCCTGTAGGAGCTTCGATCCTAGACCTGTTGCCGACCAGGGCTTAGGGCCTGGTCTGTCCGGCCATGACATTTAGTCTTTAGGTTACATTTCCTCGCACTAGGGTAAGACTTGTACCTTCCCACTTGAGCTCCACCACCCGAAGCCATTGTCACAATGTAGAGTATCGGGTTTGGTGAGCGCCATCCAACATTCGGCGCTAACAGAAAGCAGGTGGCACCACCTATTGCCATACAGTAGCTCAGTCATGTCTAAACCCTTCAAAATAGTCACTGGTATATGACAGTTACAATGTTTCCCCAGGATCGGTACTCGACCAGCCAAATCAGAACCTGTCGTGATGTGTTGCAGTAAACTAGTGCCAGAAGAGTCACGTGAGGGAGCGTAAGTACAATCATCTGATGTGCAATCAATGGGACTTTTATATAAGCAATCATCATTGTTATCAAGCATCACTCCGATAAGTTTGAGCGGTAATGGTCTGTAATATCAAGTCATCAGAGCCGCGGATTTGGTCTGGTAGTTATGTCCCTATTTTGTTTTGTGGCCACGTGATCCTGGATTTATTCCTTTGTCTTCTTCTGTCATCCTTTATCCCACATAGTCCCCTAAGCAACTCACCCCAAGCGGTCATTAGCTACCGCATGAAGCTCCGCCCATGCTCTCCCTATGGTATTCAGTTCTATTTCTACTTCTCTGTATATTTCTATTTCGTTGTCCCATTGGATTCCACACAAAGGCCTTACTAGTTATATTATTCTCATATTTTCTCGATGTATGTCATATCCACAGCTGGAAATATGTCGTCATAACGGGGAAGTCGGAGGGGAAAAGAAGCAGGGGGAGAGCAAGAGGGAAGATGCTGAACAATTTGACATCATGCATGGTGGAACACCAGTATCCGAAATGACTGACAGCATACGGGACAGAAGGTTGTGGGAATTGCTGATCACCAATGCCACACGGCGTCGTCCTTCACCTATTGGCTTACTAGTCTCCATGAGATCCACGTTGGTGATTCTATCTTGCTCTTTTCCCACCATTGTCGCCAGATGGCACAAAGTTTTTGACGTTTCTTTCTCCTCGTAGTGTGCTCGAAACAGTCCTGCCTGTCTCCGCTGAATGTTTCTAATCAATTCACAGTTCCCAATAGTTTTCTTAACGGACTGTCTTATTCGTGTGTCTGTTCGTCCATGGTATTCTTTGCATTTGCCCCAGAATACTCATTCCATCTACCAGTAAATGTTTCTTATCTTTGAAAAACGAAGACACAAACAATAGATGTGTAATCTATTGTTTGTGTCTTCGTTAATTAAATATGCAAGCTATTGTTTGTGTCTTCGTTATTCAAAGTGCAATTTATTGTTTGTGTCTTCGTTATTCAAAGTGTAATCTATTGTTTGTGTCTTCGTTATTCAACTTCACTACGGGGAAAACATCGTTTCTTATCTTGTCTGCTTATTGTCCATGATTCACATCCATACTAAGACATAGGTTCCATTTAGCACGTCCACACTCGTTTCTCTCACTGCATCGACAGCTTTGTATTGGTCAGTAGGCCTATTTGATATTTTTGTGTTATTAAAGTTTAATTCTAACCTTAGTTGCTCGTCAGATCTTATTCATTGTCTGCAGTTGGGCAAGTAGAAGTAAGTACAAGGACCTTACAGTTGGGCAAGTAGAAGTAGGTACAAGGACCTTAGTTGGGCAAGTAGGTACAAGGACCTTACAGTCGGGCTAGTAGGTATAAGGACCTTACAGTCGGGCTAGTAGGTACAATTACCTTACAGTTGGGCAAGTAGGTACAAGGACCTTACAGTTGGGCAAGTAGGTACAAGGACCTTACAGTTGGACAAGTAGGTACAATGACCTTACAGTTGGGCAAGTAGAACGAACGAACGAACGAACGAACGGACTTTATTTTCAAAGGGTAACAAATTGGGCACGCAGGCCCGTCTTACATTCGGCCCTTCCAATCCCTGATCTTTCGTTCATCAATAGTGCATAGGAAAAATATTGACAAATGAATTTTGTAAACATAAACAATGCATATTACCATGTTATGAGAAACATCCACCACCCACCCACACATCCCCCATTCACGCACACATCCTCCACCCAACCACACACACACACACACCCAGGCACAAATACATGTCCCCACCCATCCACCACATTCCCACACAGTGAGAATCACCAGTGAGCAGATCACTGGACCTGGCAGGACATTGTCATATGCCGATGATGTTTTAGTGTATCGTCAGGGTAAGGATAGAGAGCCGGTTGCTGGGGAACTACAAACCGAACTCAATCGCATAAGTACTTGGTGTGATGAAGCTGGGGCAATGGTCAACCCAACAAAGGCAACAGTGACTTGGTTCTCGTTGAATAATCATATTGTCAACAATCCAACACCAACTGTAATGCTGTGTTCAGAGACGGTGGAAAGAACGCAGGCAATGAATTACCTGGGGATACGGTTTGATCGAAGCCTTGCTTATAATGTGCACATAGACCTGGTGATAACAAAGGCCAAGCGGGGTTTGGCAGCGATGCGGGTGATGGCGGCAGCAAACTGTGAGCAGCGCCATCTATGTCTTCTGTACGAGGGGCTGGTCATGTCTGTTTTGGAGTATGCAATGGCAATCTTGACCCTCAGCCATAAGCAGATAAAAAGGATGGAAAGGATACAGAATGAAGCTATGCGCATTATTCTTGGATGTACAAGAGATACAGCATGCAGGGCGATGCGCTACCTTCTTGATTTTCCAACCATTGAAGAGAGAATACAAGTTTGCAGGGCACGCGCCTACCTCAGAATTAACGCAAACACACAACATCCACTGCATAGTGAAATTAGGAAGGTGAAGGGCAGCAGGTTAAAAAGAGGACGGTCGTGGATGGGTCAAGCCGAAGACATTCTTCAACAGGTGTGTTCACTTGAGGACTTAGAACCTGGCGAGGAGTGGGTGCAAGTGCCAACAGACTTCTGCACATCCTTTTCAGTTTGCATCCAACTAGATAGAAAATTCAGACAAGAAAATCCGGCTGCTGTTGAGGCTGAAGTACAAGCGTTGATTTTCGAGAATTCGCTAGACGGTGACGCGGTCATCTACACAGATGGGTCGGTCGTCCGACATGTGAGAAGCTCATGGGCCTTTACAGCTCGGGCCGGAGGGAGAATTGTGAAGGAGGACTCTGGTGCTTTCACTGAAACCACAAGTAGCCTGACCATGGAAGTCATGGCAGTAAGTAAAGCAATAACATGGCTCGAGACACAGACATTCACCAGGGCTTGTTTCCTTAGCGACTCAATGAACATGATCAAGAGGATAGAGGAGGGGTCGATCCGAAAAGAATGGTTGCTGCCTCTGAAGCGGTCTCGGCTGGCAAAGATTAGTTTCATCTTCGTGCCAGGGCATGCGGGAGTACAAGGAAATGAGCGGGCTGACAAGCTCGCAAGTGAGGCTACTGTGGAGGGCGGACGTGCCATGGACCAGGCTGACATTCTGAATGGTCTACGTGATGTGAGACTTTTGCGAGAACCAAGTGATGACTGTGAATCTACAACAATGGCCAGACTGCTAGAGCAGCAAATTAAAAGAGGGTGGCCAAACAAGAACACTACACAGGAAGCCAAAGAAGATTGATAAACCAACACAGAACTGGCGTCGTTAGCCGCTACACGCTGCGGGATTTGCTGAGGAGGGGATCCGAGCACTTATGGACTGAATGGTTCGATGTGCAACGAGGATGATCTGTCGACTAACTAACTAACTATCCCCACACCTACACATCTCAACACCCATAACTCAAAGGGCCTTACAGTTGGGCATGTAGGTACAAGGACCTTACAGTTGGGCAAGTAGGTACCAGGAGCTTACAGTTGGGCAAGTAGGTACAAGGACATTACAGTTTGGCAAGTAGGTACAAGGAGCTTACAGTTGAGGTACGAAGACCTTACAGTTGGGCAAGTAGGTACAAGGACCTTACAGTTGGACAAGTAGGTACAAAGAGCTTACAGTTGGGCAAGTAAGTACAAGGACCTTACAGTTTGGCAAGTAAGTACAAGAAGCTTACAGTTGGGGTACAAGGACATTACAGTTAAGCAAGTAGGTACAAGGACCTTACCGTTGGGCAAGTAGGTACAAGGACCTTACAGTTGGGCAAGTAAGTACAAGGACCTTACAGTTGGGCAAGTAGATACAAGGAGCTTACAGTTGGGCAAGTGGGTACAAGGACCTTACCGTTGGGCAAGTAGGTACAAGGACCTAACAGTTGGGCAAGTAAGTACAAGGACCTTACAGTTGGGCAAGTAGATACAAGGAGCTTACAGTTGGGCAAGTACGAACGAACGAACAAACTTTATTTTCAAAGGGTTAAGAATTGGGCACGCAGGCCCGTCTAACATTCTGCCCTTCTATCACTCTCTTTCATACATTGGGCAAGTAGATACAAGGAGCTTACAGTTGGGCAAATGGGTACAAGGACCTTACCGTTGGGCAAGTAGGTACAAGGACCTTACAGTTGGGAAAGTAAGTACAAGGACCTTACAGTTGGACAACTAGATACAAGGAGCTTACAGTTGGGGTACAAGGAGCTTACAGTTGGGCAAGAAGTAAATCAAATCAAATCAAATCAATTTTATTTTAAAAGGGTCACAAATTGGGCACGCAGGCCCGTCTTACATTCGGCCCTTCCAATCAGTCGACTTTCGTTCATCAAGAGCATTATACATTTACATAGGAAGAAAAATAAACATTGTGAAATGAATGTTGTAAACATAAACAAGGCAAATTACCATGTTATGAGGCCCAACTCCCACCTACCCATACCTCACCCCACCCACACACACCCCCACCTACCCACACACACGCACACCCAGGGACACATACATACCCCACCAACCGACCAATCCCCCTCCCGCACATCCCCACCCACACACACTGCCCTCACCTGTTCCCCCAACCAAAGCACACTCACCACCCACAAACCCCCCACCAACCCACACATCCCACACATCGTCTCTCCACCCACACCTCCAACCACCCATCCCCTAGCCACATCTCCATCGACCACATATTCCCCACCCACGCACACAATCCCCCACCAACCCACACATCGCACATCCCCAAACCATACACACACATCCCCACCAACTGACATCTCCCTAACCCCCTTCTCTAATTCACTACGGTTTTCTTGACTAGTATATATAGTACAGTCGTCTGCAAATAGATCACAAGTTGTAATGATATATAAAGGAAGATCATTAATATAAACTGCAAAAAGCAGCGGACCTAGTATTGAGCCCTGAGGCACACCAATATTAAGCTGTGTGGGTCTTGATAGACAGTTGTTGAAGGACACGACTTGTTGTCTGTCGGATAGAAATGACGTAATTATGTTCACCATGTTGGTGCTTGTCTTCATTTGTTTTAGTTTTCTAATTAAAATATCGTGATCTACCATATCAAAAGCTTTTTTAAAGTCTACAAACACCGCTCCACAAATTCTACCGTTGTTGATGTTTAAGTGCCAGTTATCGGTCATTTTTGTTAGAGCACTATGACAAGAATATTTAGGTCGAAATCCAGATTGACTGTTAATTATTAGATCGTTGTTAATTAAATGGTGTAACGTTATTTTATGAATGTGGTTTTCTAGTGGTTTTGATAGCGACGATAGTAAGGAAATAGGTCTATAATTACCCACAATGTTATTATGGATTTAGCCATGTTTAAGTAGCGGAAACACTTTAGCAATTTTAAATGCAGATGGAAAGTAGTTTTTGGCTAGGCACTGGTTATATATGAACGTTAAGGACTCACTAATGACTGGTGCAGAACAACGAAGAATTCTATTACTGATACCATCTAGGCCGTGTGAATTTGTTGATTTGAGGTTTAAGAGATATTTATAAACGTCTGCAACATACATTAAAGTAATCTCAGCGGGAATATTTCTGGTGCACTTATCCTCACAGAATGATGCCAGTGAACTTAAATTACACGATGAGCCTGGTATTGAAGACTTTAGATTCTCTATTTCTGATTGAAAGAACCAGCTGAATTCATCGCACGTTATAGAATTTTGTATTGCTGATTCTATAGGGCGTTTCTTATTGGTTAGCAAGTTAATAGCCTTCCATATATTTGTACTGTTTGAAATATCTACAATCAAATTTTTAAAATGATCTTTTTTTATTCTACGAATTTCATATTTAACTTTATTCCTTAGTTTACGGTAATTGTTGAAGTCTTTATTTGTGTGTGCTGTATCTCGCTCTCTCATGATTTCCAGAACTTCACTCGTGACCCATGGGGACTTATGTTCATTTTTGACTGGAACTTCTTTGATTGGCACGTGTTTATCGAACACATTGTAGACTGTCTTCGTCCAGAAAGCTAATGCATCGTCCGGTTCAGGACGTTGGTAGACGTGATCAAGGGCTGCTTTTCTTAAGTTTTGCAAAAATAAATCTTGGTTGAATGCTTTAAAATTTCTAAATTTGATACTTACATGTTTATATTTAAGAGATTTGAACCCAATTATTGACCATGTACAACCTACAGGGTAGTGGTCACTAACTGTACTAACATGAACAGAACATTCAATAATATTATCTGGACAAGTAACATATATATGATCAATTATAGTTGAGGATGTGTCAGTAATCCTTGTGGGACGGTTTATTAGTTGTTTGAAATTGTAAGAAAGAATGATATCGTCCCATGTCTGGTTGGATTTACTAATATCTATGTTGAAGTCACCTAGTATCATAACTTCTCTACCTGCTGTAAACACTCTATCCATCATTGTAGTAAAGCAGTCATACCAACTGTACCCGGAACAAAGATTCCTATATAGGTATCCAATGAGAAACGGTTGTTGGCTGGCTGGCTTCACCTCTAACCAAACACATTCTATCCCTACGGTCTCGAGATCACTTCTACGGGAACAGTTGAGGGAATTGGAAATGTATACATCAATACCTGTCTCTAATTTTTGATTTGCATCTTTCCGAATTACTTCAAACCCCTTAAGTGAGATTTCGGAGTCGGTTATTTTGTCGTTAAGACGACTTTCTGTGATTCCAAACACATGGAACTGTTCGGACAGTATTACCGAGAGCTCATGTAATTTGTTGAGCAGATGAAAGATGTTGAGATGGCCTATATATAGACAATTTTTGTTGAGCCACTGATCGTGATTGGCGAACATTACAAACTAAAAGGAAGATGTCGCTTGTGGTATACAAATTGCAGTGATTTTGAAATGTTATTTAGAAGTAGTTAAGGCTGTAAGAGGGGGTAGGAAAATTTCTTTGCTGGAGTGATATCATGAATGCTTGGTGCAGGGCTGCAGGATTTTTACCACATTAGCTGCTGAAGTTGAAGGTTCCACTCATAGAATTATCGATTACCGTCCAGCGAGGGACTGCTATGAGTGTCACTCGAAGTGCCTACACTGGAAGCAGGCATCGGCGGCACTGCACCATTGTTTAACGGTGTACCCTTTGACATCATAGAGGGAGACTGTTTTACGGGCAAGGTAGGAACCAAAGTATCATAGTTAGCAACATTTGGATTGGAGCTTGGGTTGCTATTCACGACATTGTGTTCCTGGGGTACAGGCACGGGTGGTGTGGGAAGAGAAGGAGTGTTTTCTGAACACAGTGAGATGGCTGTTGCCGGAGGTGAAGTTCCGTTTACTCCTGTAACTGGTGCTAGTTGTTGTGCACGTTCGGGATATTTTATGTTCTTCGCTGGGAAGCTACTTCCTAGCATGGAACAATGTATTTGATCCCTGTATAGTTTTTTCTTAGGAGCTCATTTAGTGACGTAAAGTAAAGGGTGTTATTTATGAAATGCAAGTTATTATTTTTATAAAATTTATATAACGTTAGATTAGCAGCATCGGCAGTGCGACGCTGGAACCCGTAACATGGTGGAATGATAGATGAAATAAACAAAGATGATTTAGGAAATCTATTGCGCAACATCACCTCCAATGTAGCTAGTTGTGAGGTGCTGATGATTTTATTATCCATTATGTCATTAACACCAATATGGACTGTTGCTCTCCTAATTCTGTCATTCACTTGGAATCTTCGCAGTGTAGCGGTCAGCCTGTCAATGTCAGCGCCTGGTACAGGGTAGATTGAAGTTGATTCGCTGTCAGAAGATAACATGCGATCATTATAGATTCCCTTCAGCAGGGAGTCTCCAATAACGACATGTGTTGCACTGTGATCTATGGTTATTTCACGCTGTCGGCATGTCCGCATGGACTGTTGTTGCCACTGGTCACTGTCGTCTTTCTTGTGTTCTTGTTTATTATAGCTTGCTTGCGTTGGTTGTTGATGTCAAGTAGTGGTAACGACTGAGATCTGTGATTCCAAGTCTGCTGCTGGAGAGTCTACACTTAAGGCCTGGAACCTGTTGCTGATATGCAAATCGATGGGGTAGATAGAGGGTGTGCGTTCTACAGGTTTAGTAGTGGTTTTGTTGCTTGTAGAAACTGTCTATATGTCATTATGCGACGAACATTCACTGGTAACACACGCATCTACAACGCCATGGATACTTTCTGTTTGTGCACTTTTATGAAATGACTGTGCACGCTTTAGTTTCAAGGCATGTATGGATGTTTTAAAAGTCTCCTTCTCTTCTTTAAGGATTCGGATTTCCTCTCGAAGAAGAATGTTTTCTTTTTTAAACTCCGCAATAATATTAGTGGTGTTGCTGGTAATAAAATCTTTTAACCTCGTCTCCAAAGCCTTAATTAGTTCACGACAATCATTGTGGCTCTGTGTTTCGGCCGAAGACAGCGTCTTTGAAGGTGATGTGTTAGTTTGATAAGAGACTGAGCTGGTGAATTGTGTTGTTTGTCCAGCTGGAAATCAGTATCTGATTGTTCACTAGACAACGTGATGGATGTTGGCGATGAAGATGATCGATTCAGTCGCTGAGCTGGCGTGCTAACTAACTTTTGCCACGTCTTGTTTTTGTTTACATTTTCACATCGCTTTGACACAGTTGATGATCGTAAGTTGGAGGACATGTTGGCAATATAGGCAACTCGAGATGGCAAGGAGTAAATAAAACTGCAGGCCTTTCTGTAGATCGTGCGTGGCGCTTATCTCTTGCTAGTCACGCATAGTTAAGTCTCACGTTGTTGTGAATCGATAATTGGTAAAAATTCAAACCTGGATGCTCTTACCCTTGCGTGTCTTCATTTCACTAAATAAACAGTCACATAAACTTGACAGTTGAGAGTGTGTAAATTCAGTGTTAAAACGAGCACAATAATGGAGTAAATAAAAGCGCCGGCCCTTCTGTAGGGCGTGCGTGGTGATTATCACTTGTTAGCCCCGCATGGCTAATTCTCACGTTGACGTGAATCGATAATTGGTAACATTCAAAAATGGGTGCTCTTACCATGACATATCACAAAGAATCCCTCATTTCACTAAATAAACGGTCACATAAACTTGAAGTGTTGAGTAGTATGTAAATCCACTTTTAGAAAGAACACAATGATATACACAGCATTGGTATTGAATTAAGTAAAACTTGTTAAAATATTCAAACATCGAGAGAGCATGTGAAAACACGTCTGCTCGTTACCGGAAACGGAACTAGTAGGTACAAGGAGCTTATAGTTGGGCAAGTTGGTAGAAGGACCTTACAGTTGGACAAGTAGTGACAAGGAGCTTACAGTTGGGCAAGTAGGTACAAGCTCCTTACAGTTGGGCAAGTAAGTACAAGGAGCTTACAGTTGGGTAAGTAGTAACAAGGAGCTTACAATTGGGCAAGTAGTATAGCGGACTTCTGTTTGTTCACCGATATGTCACTGTATCGAGCAATAGTAAATTTCGCAGAATAATTGGTAGGAGGTTAGCATAGGCAAATATGTGAGGGCCCTCGTTTTAAAAGTTGGAGTGTGTTCGCCTGATGGCGAGGGACACATATAATAGAGATAGCTAATCCACACGAAACAGTCAGTCCAGTTAGCTAGAAGCAGTAGCACATGTATGGACTATGCTTGAGTTCAAGGCGAGCGGACCGGGAAAACAATAATAGCATATTTCTGAATCTTGCTGCCATGAGGACTCCGTATTATCCTGAGACAGTGGGGCGATCATCTTGCTGCCATGAGGACACCGTATTATCCTGAGACAGTGGGGCGATCATCTTGCTGCCATGAGGACTCCGTATTATCCTGAGACAGTGGGGCGATCATCTTGCTGCCATGAGGACTCCGTATTATCCTGAGACAGTGGGGCGATCATCTTGCTGCCATGAGGACACCGTATTATCCTGAGACAGTGGGGCGATCATCTTGCTGCCATGAGGACACCGTATTATCCTGAGACAGTGGGGCGATCATCTTGCTGCCATGAGGACTCCGTATTATCCTGAGACAGTGGGGCGATCATCTTGCTCCCATGAGGACTCCGTATTATCCTGAGACAGTGGGGCGATCATCTTGCTCCCATGAAGACACCGTATTATCCTGAGACAGTGGGGCGATCATCTTGCTCCCATGAAGACACCGTATTATCCTGAGACAGTGGGGCGATCATCTTGCTCCCATGAAGACACCGTATTATCCTGAGACAGTGGGGCGATCATCTTGCTCCCATGAGGACTCCGTATTATCCTGAGACAGTGTGGCGATCATCTTGCTCCCATGAAGACACCGTATTATCCTGAGACAGTGGGGCGATCATCTTGCTCCCATGAAGACACCGTATTATCCTAAGACAGTGGGGCGATCATCTTGCTCCCATGAGGACTCCGTATTATCCTGAGACAGTGGGGCGATCATCTTGTGTAAAGCCAGCCATTACCAACGTTGAGACTGAGGATACGTGTATCGAATAGCGGCCCTGAAGATGTGGATGTACAGGATAATATGTCGTATTTCATGGAAACAAAAACAATCAAATCTAGAAAAACTGGAAATAAAAAGAGACTTAGTAAAAGAAATAAAAAAGAGGCAAGTGAAATATTTCAGCCACGTTAAAAAAACATAACACTCTAATAAAAACCATTAGTTAGTTAGTTAGTTAGTTATCAGTTGGGGTATCTTCGTTGCACTCCGGACATGTCCATAGGTGCTCAGACCCTCCCCCCAACATATGCATCAGCGTCCGGTGGCTAATAGTGCCAGTTCTGTGTTGGTTGACGAGGCGCTTTGTTTTCCCGATGTACCTCTCGCGTCTGGCTGTGCCGATTCTTACTCCCAGGTCTTTCATCCTGGAAAGCGATGTGGAATCACTGGCGTCAAAATCCTCTGTTCTCGCCATATCTTTAATAAAAACCATACTGGAGGGTAAGGTTGAAGGCAAGTTGGCAAGAGGTAGGCAACGATACAAGTGGGAAGATAACATAAAGAAATGGACAAACAGCAATGTGACAGAATGTACAATCAAGGCAAGAGACAGACAGTATTGGACATCCACTGCAGCCAACCTTCATTGTGGAGGCGGTACTTGATTGTTTGATTGTCGTGTGTATCACTGCAGTAACATCAACAATAAAGTATGACTCTTCCCTCCACAGAAGCACAGTGCGGATCACCCAGTGCCAATTCCCGATGGAAGAAGACAGGCATCGCAGAATAATAACCATGAGTGCTGTGAAGACATCACACAATCAAACTTTGTTGTTGCCTTTCCTGTGTGCATTCCTTTGCGTCCTTGTTTTCCTGTATATTTTCATACAATTGCTTCCTCTTCTTATCTTATTTGCATTTTGTTTTGTTATCTGTCTTACCGTTTTGTCTTTTGTTACTGCTTAATGGTAATTATTCATTTGCATTTTCAATGATATTTTTCTGACTTTACATCTTTAGACTATTAAGACCCTTTTTGTGTTCAATTTCTCCTTGTCTTTTTATTTTTTAATTTCTCTATTAATTTTGTTAACTAACAGTTATAATTTATTAACAGTTCATAATAACTTGTGATACAAGTGACATTTTAAAGAAAGCAATGAACACAGAATAAAACTGAGTGATGAAATGTAACTAGATTGCGTCTGTCTGTTTATATGTGTGCAAGCATTTGTTTGTGTTTTTCTGGTTTGTTTATACATTCATAAACACTGATTGGCAATTATACAAGCCAAGGAGGCAACAGATTTTAAAGTACCACACAACAGACAAAAGTTGGTTGCATATCCTTTACAGGATGTTGAAGTCTACCCCAGCATTGTTTTGGCTGTTTGTGATTTCTTGGCAAGTTTACGTTCAGTAGTTTGCCATTGCTTTCTGAATGACTGGCACTCATAACATTGTATGAAAATCCTCGCAAGGCAGCCTGCTTCCATATCGCCCGCAGCTGTGTTTCAAACGCAGTATTCAGGATTGTGAATCGCATTTATAACACCTTCATCACAGCATCGACACAACAGACAAGCAAACAATGAAAGCATTCAGTGTACAATCTTCAGGCATCGTCCTGGCAACGTTAGATAAGGTATTGTAACTTCAAACATCGTCTGTATATGGCATTGTAACTTTAAAAGTCATTTTGACAATGTTAGACTTCTATATAAGACGTTGTTACTTCAAACATTGTCTTTGTAGTAGTATATTTATTAGCTAGCTGATGTTAATTTACAAAGTGTTTTGATGATAATAGAAGTGTAAACGAGGTGAGCATACTTCAGACAACACTCAAGATAACAGATGTGTAAACGGGGTAAGCTTACTTCAGACATCACTTAAGATAACAGATGTGTAAATGAGGTGAGCTTACTTCAGACAACACTCAGGATAACAGATGTGTAAACGAGGTGAGCTTACTTCAGACATCACTTAAGATAACAGATGTGTAAATGAGGTGAGCTTACTTCAGACAACACTCAGGATAACAGATGTGTAAACGAGGTGAGCTTACTTCAGACATCACTTAAGATAACAGATGTGTAAATGAGGTGAGCTTACTTCAGACAACACTCAGGATAACAGATGTGTAAACGAGGTGAGCTTACTTCAGACAACACTCAGGATAACAAATGTGTAAATGAGGTAAGCTTACTTCAGACAGTAGTAGTAGTAGTAGTAGTAGGCCTCTTTCAGTCCTGAAGGACTATAGAGTTGTGCCGCTTGGGAGGTACCTGGCAGCACCGCTGGTGACTATAGTCCAATGCGAGAGAGACAATCCCTGTCACAGTTTCCACATCTGTAAGACGAGGCAAGTCCCGCAGTAAGTGACTGCGTTTTAAGCCTGTGCCGCCTATCCTCAGTTTGTTGGATCAGATTGCGCTCAGACAGCACCAGTCCGTTTCGTACTTCTCTTCTCCAGGAGCATCTGTCTGTTGCAACTCTATTCAAAGGGTTTTCATAACTTGTTTACACACATCCCTATATCGCATTTGGGGTCTTCCGGTTGGCCTCTTTCCTGTGGCTAGTTCTCCGTATAGGAGATCTTTGGGAATACGTTCATCCTCCATTCGAGATACGTGGCCCAGCCACCGGAGGCGTCTCTGCTTGAGGAGGGTGTGCACTGTGGTAATATCTGCTCTTTCAAGCACATGTTTGTTTGTTATGTGGTCTTTTCATGTTATGCCCAGGATACGTCTCAGACATCTCATATGGAAGGAATTCAACTTCCTTTCCTGTCTTGAGTACAGGGTCCAGGATTCAGACCCATAGAGTAGTGTGCTAACAACACAAGCTTTATATACTTCAGCTTTTGTACGCTGCTCTGTTAGTCTATTATTCTCCCAAACTCTTTTAGCTAGCCTGGAAAATGTTGTGGCTGCCTTTCCAATGCGTCTGTCGATTTGATGTCTCTAATGAAAGATTATCTGATATTGTCGACCCCAAATACACAAACTCGTGGACGACCTTCAATTCGTAATTAGAAATTTTGATTGACGGAGGCGCACCAGCATCTTGTCCCATCACCTGTGTTTTATTTAGGCTGATTGTGAGCCTAAAGTCTTTGCAGGCAGCTGCAAAACGATCTATGAGCCTTGGAGATATTCTGCTGTATGAGTAGTCAGTGCTGCATCATCTGCAAAAAGTAGTTCTCTTACGCACACATTGAACGCATTATAACTGACTTGGTGATGAGTACGTCAGTGAGCGAGAGATAGGAACGGGAGAGATCAACAAAGGAGACAAGAAGTTAGATCATCACAAGAGAATTCGAAGAGCTTATGTGGAAAGGTGAACATCAGGAAGAGATGGTTGGTTACAGGACGAAGGAAGATATGAAGATATTGAAAGAAAACCAACAGAGAGAATATGGACAACGAGGCACGATTTGATAACTGAAGAGGTGGACATGAAGGGCAAATAGGGCTGATGCGCCATTATTGAACATAGCCAACGACTCAGAAGAAGTATAGGGAATCGCCCGATAAACAGCTGCTGCACAGGTAATATTAATGGATACAAGTCAACCTAGGTGAGTGCAAAGTAATTATGGCAAGATTGATGCTAATTCGTATTTAGTTATTAGAGCAGAACGACAGGTACAACGGGAATGCGAGTATGGATGATTTGAATCCTTGAGCATGTTGTAAGGATCGTTGAAGACTGTATTCTAAATAAAACTAAAACAGAATAGGAATCGCTTGTCGGGCGTTATTGATAGACACTGTTAGAGTTGACCAGTTGGTCCATTCATATTCAATTTAGAAAACGAGCTAATACTGCCAATGAAGATAGTGAATCACAACATGGCAGATATGGGGTACACGTCTCGGTGGATAATTAACCCAGGACATAAGTGACGATAGTAGCAGTGTGTAAACATCAGCTATTCTAAAGGAAAACCTGCTCAGATCGCATTACATTTAGATGTCATGGTGAAAGGAGGTATGGCATTGTTGCCGGATTATTAGAAGATTAGCTGTACCTTTGGAGAAAAAAGTTAGCCGTTCCTACGAACAAAACAAAGATGTAACGACAATACACTTTTGATATCAATACGTACATCTGTTTCGGGATCGTTTACATAAACCCATCAGGACCATAGAAATATTTTCTACGAATCAACCGGATGTCTTGTTTGTTTGTACATCATTCAAGTTCAATAAGCATGTACTGGCAGGAATTTGCATACATAATTAGATCCGACATCTGTCGCCGTCATGAGACAGACACAACTTCAAATTATAGCAAATGTGTCCAGGGAACCCGTGATATTGTGTGGTGATTTGACGAAGGCTAATCGCACGGTGTATAGACATTTTTCATTGCAGAAAGCAGGTTGCAGCAGTGGTCAGTGGTTTTTCAAGAACTGACATCCGCAGACGAGTGAACCTGACAGCAGCCAGTACCTGAAGAGGCTTTTCATCCTGTCTGAAGAACGACATCAAGGTGACAGAGGACAGTAGCTGAAAGAGCAAGTACTGACATCTGCAGATCACTACGAACAAGGACAGGAGCAGATACATAAGGTGCTAATCGTTTTAGATTGTCGGTGTAACTTGATCTGTATCACGCATATTTATTATATTATTTTATATATATATTGATAATAATAGTGTTGTAATTTATTATACAACGATACATGTTAGTGTACATTAATTGTGTCCACATTGGGTGATTTTGTCACCTGAAGTGAAAGGTGCGGCTTAGTTGAGCTGAGACTGAAGTAGCATTTTAGATACAGATGAAAGGCATACGGCGATAACATGTCAGTAAGGAAATAGTTTTTGGTAGTTGACTACAATAGAATTGGCAATCATTTGTCCAGTGGAAAATTAACAGACACTGATATAACACCTGGCGAAGTGAATCTGGCACGATGGAGTTTGTTTACAGCAGGAGGAATGCATTGCCAGCATACGATGTGGGTAATCATTGTGTGGTGACGAAGCGTTTCTCAGAATATGTTCACATCATGTAGGGCAGCCTTCCAGCATATGACATGGGTAATTGTTATATGGTGGGGGACTGGCGTGCGGGGTGTTGAATATATTTGATGGTTAGTACAATTGACTATTGTTATGTGTATGGGTTAATGATACATAACATAGTTTGTTGTGGAGAAGTGTGATTTAAAAGTAATAATAGCTTATGATTGATAACAACATGTGAAGTCATGTTGCATCGGCACCTGACCATTGTCGCGTGTATGGGTAAATGACACACGACGGTGATTTGGTTACAACGAAGCATAATTTCAACGGATTTAGTTCAGATTTTCCGGTGAATAAATATTTGCTAAACTTGGTTAAAACATGCAAGGTTTTGGTTCAATTGACATCATGACTACTTATACGAAGTGAGGTCAATTGCTATCATAACATTACCATTTTTTTTATCGAAGGTAATTGCAGCGATAGGTAGTAGGGGTATAGAGAGAACTACACATAATGTGAGGGTACGGTGCGGTGTGCTGGGATAGAAGCGATTCCCCTACGCAGATATAACAGTACACTAGAACTGTACCAAGGTATGCGGTACATCTCTGTACGAATATGGAGGTACACTATGGACTGGCTAGGGTCATTAGACTAAGAGGTTTAGGGGAAACTCTCTTTGAACTAATGCGCTAAGACAATCTATATGATACCGAGATATGACCATCCGAGAGTTAAGGATGAGTTTATAGATACTAAGTCATATAATGATATAGAATCAGTATCTGACTAGCACTAATAGACAGGTAAACTTTGCTACATAAATATGTGAGCATTGGGCGATGATACCAGGTTACAAAGGTTGATTGGAGAACAAGAATTATCCTGCTGGAGAAAATATTAGTCATGGAAAATAACAGGAAAGAACTGAAGAGAGTTAGATTTATCCTTAAAGGAGAAGAAAATGAATAGATACAAAAATACGATTGGTCTACTGATCATTTGTTACATGGAGTGAACTATTGTGCTATTGTAATACTGCTGATCAAGGCAATATATTATTATGTGGCTATTGTATTAGTAGATAGATAATGAATATTAATAATGTCCGTTAGGAGCATATTTAACTCAAGCAGAACTTGAGAAAGTTACATTTGGTATTGGAAATTTTAGGCGTATTAGTCCTTCATTTAGTGACAGCACAGCAATGATTAAACAATTCTTTGCACCATACTTAGATAAGAGTGACATAGATCACATACACGGATGTACAGCTAAAAGATATGAGTCAAGCTCGGATGACGAGATGTCATACAGAAAGAACAACATGCAACAACGTCGGTTGAAAAAGACAGCCAAACCACGACAAACAGATATGGCAGATTATACAAAATCAAACTGGCATGAAGAAACTCCACCAAAGATGTCACAAACTCATTATACCAACACAAACACTTTACTAACAGAATGGAAACAACAAAGTGTTCCCGAAACTCAAATTGACAAAAGAATACGGGATGTGAAAATAAGGAATTGGAATCGGTAGGCCTATTGGAAATATCTAGGTTTGTCCGATGAAGAACGGAAGGAAAGAACACGTCAAATAGATGATTATAAATCAGTAACAACAAGAGAATTGAAAAATCTATGACCCATCATATGTATAATTAAGTACTAATATAAACAATAATAATAAGAATATGTAACTACTTAACTTTATGAACTGGATTTATGTGAAATAAAATATATATATAATTCTATGCTACGCATTAGCAATAAATTAATAATTGATTAATGAAATGAATAATGTTACTCAAGTAATGATCACAAGGGTACAATTAATATTGACATATGTCGTTTCGCGACGAAAACCGTGTCTATTCTCATTTACTGTATCAGTGTTCAACACATACACTCTCATCAATAGTCAGGTTTCGATCCACGAAATAGCACTATAACTATCAATGTTTACCGCGAATATGCTGTAATAATATGACATAACATTATTTTAGAAATACAGACGATTTCCGATAATCCAGAAATGTTCAGGTACAGTTCATCAATTACAGCGCACATGGTCAATCACACTCGATTGTGCAGTGTCACTTGTCATGGCGAACAATGTCCCTGCCAAAGAACGAATTAAACAAACCATGTACAAATCCGAATAACACTAATAAATTTCACATAATTCGCAATTTGTTGTTTTCAACAGTAATCTACCTGGGTGAATGTATGCAACATATGTTAATCAGCCTAACGAAAATCCAAATACGAACGCAGACAATAAGTAAGAAAATATAACATACATAATTTTTTTAGAGACGACTAAGAAGATCTGCCAAATTATTGTCTTTGCCTGGAATGTGACAGATATCAAATTCATAGTCCTGTAACAGAAGTGACCATCTATGAATTCTGGAGTTCTTTGGATGACCAGATTTAAAGATCTGCAATGGTTTATTGTCAGAAAGAACTAGGAATTTTCTCCCAAGAAGGTATCTAGAAAACTTATCAATGCTCTCAATTAACGCTAAAGCTTCCAGTTCGGTAATTGCATAATTCCTCTGAGTATCTGATAGTTTCTTACTGAAGTACAGAATAGGATGCAATTTACCATCATGTATTTGAAGTAAAACAGCTGAAATTGTATGAAAACTAGCGTCTGTTTGTAAAACGAAATCTTTAGAGATATCAGGCAATTTAAGAATAGGATATGTGCTGAACAGAGTTTTGATCTGTTGTAATAATTTATCATGATCGCTTGTCCAGATAATTTTCGTTGGTTGACCTTTTTTTAGAAGTTCAGAAAATGTTGCCGTCATATCAGCAAAGTTAGGAATAAATTTCTGATAGTAATTAATGAGACCCAACAGACTTCGAAGTTCTTTCTTAGTGGTAGGTGGTTTAATAATTAAGATCTTGGTAACTACTTGTGGATCAGTTTTACGGAATCCGTCAGAAATTCTATGACCAAGGAATTGTATTTCAGTGAAACCTATTTCTATTTTGCAAGGTTTTGCTTTCAGACCATGTTGTTGTATTATCTGAAATACTTGTTTTAATATTTTAACATGTGTGTCAATGTCAGAAGTATGGATACAGATATCATCCATATATGTAGCAACATTAGAAATACCGTGTAGTAATTTTCTCATCATACGCATGAATGTTCTTGGTGCATTTTGTAACCCGAATGGAAGATATGCCCATTCATACAAACCTAAAGGAGTACTAAATGCTGTAATATGCATGGAATCTTCATCCATGGGGATTTGCCAATATCCTTTAGTAAGATCAATCTTGGAAAATAACTTAGAGTTTGCCATGCCTTCAATTAGCTCATCGATATTTGGCATTGGTTCAGCATCGAGGAGTGTTAGCGCGTTCACTTTCCTGTAATCGACACACAAACGTAGTGAACCATCTTTTTTCTTCACAATGACTACCGGAGAACAATAATTTGAAATGGACTTCCTAATTATACCACTTTGATCAAGTTCAGATATTTCTGCTGTAATCTTATCCAGATAATGTAGAGGGATGGGATATGGTTTCACCTTTACCGGAATATCAGATAGTAAAGTAATATTGTGTTTAATAAGTGATGTTTGCCCAGGTTTATCAGAAAAGATTGTGCTAAACTCTTGTATAGCTGAAATAAGCTTATCTTTATCGTGTGGTGATAGTTTGTTATTAATTTGTATTGTTTGCCAATCCTTATCACTGTTAACTGTTGGTGTTGGTATTTGTTGTGTAATAGCGTCTTCTTGTTGTTCGTTGATAACCCAGCAAGCTGCTGCAACTCTATGTGATATTTGTTGGTTATCATACGGAGTGTCAGTGTCACGTGTAACATAAGGTTTAAGCATATTAATGTGGAAAATTTTATTTTTCCCTTTTACCTCAATGACATAATTGACGTCGCTAACCTTTCTTATGACTCTAAATGGACCCTGCCACGAAGTAACAAGACAATCCCGAGGGTCGGGAAGTAACAATAACACGTTGTCTTCTTCTTTCAAGACTATTGTCTTGGCCTTTCTATTGTCGTATTGCCTATATTTCTTCCCTGCCTTCTCAAGTGCTGATTTAGCAATTTGACAAGCTGTCATGATTTTATGTCGCAACTGCGTAACCATTTCATATGCTTCTCTTTTAGGGTGGTCATATGTTTTGTTAGTCAGCATGTAATTGTATAGCATCAATGGGCCACGAGGATTGGCTCCGTACACGAGCTCAAATGGAGAAAAACCAGTACTAGCTTGTGGTACCTCCCGGTACGCAAATAATACTGCAGGCAATAGAATGTCCCAGACTTTCGGACGTTCAGCCGCAACTTTTGCTAGGGTTCGTTTAAGGACCCCGTTGTAATTTTCATTTACCCCATTCGTCATTGGGTGCCACGGTGAACTAAACACTTGTGGAATACCCAGCACTTTCATCGCTGCTTGGGTAGCCGCAGATATAAACTGACTACCTCTGTCTGATAAAATGTATAATGGAAATCCTATCCTAATGAAAATCAATAAAAATGAATCTAGGATGGATCTACTAGTGATGTGTTTGAGCGGGATAGCCTCCGGCCAACGAGTACATAAATCAATCATGGTTAAGATAAACCGATTACCACGATCAGTAGTAGTGTTAAGTGGACCCACAATATCCACAGCAATCTTCTGAAATGGGCGTGATGCCAAATCAGTTTTCTGAACATGAGCTTTAGGGTGTTTGCCTTTTTGTGTGGTTCTTTGGCACAATGAACACGAACTAACATGATTTGTTATATCTTTGGCGTAACCAGGCCAATAAAATTGTGCTAACAATCTATGAGTAGTCTTAGCAATGCCCATATGCCCCGCAAATGGCGAGTCATGTGCCAACTTCAGTGCTTCACTACGATATTTGGTTGGTAGTACTGTTTGTAAACACAATGTTGAACCTCTGCTGTATTGTCTATACAAAATATTATTGTCTAACACAAATTTCCAATCACCATTTTTAGCTTGTTTCGAAGGATTGTTCCTGTTATTAAAACAGATTTTAAGAGAAGAATCTTGTTGTTGTTCCGTAGCTAAGTCCGCAGTCAGTGTTATAGTATTCTGAACATTGTCACTATCAGTCTGAGAAGATGAAGAATTGTCTTTATCTTCTTCTTCTTGACGATGCACTTGTGCTCTTGTGACAGCATTTGTTGGCGTGTTTTCAATCTCCCATTCAATTGCCTCTTCATGAGTGCGATCATTTGCATTGGGTACGTTCCCAATGAGTAACCCGGCACAAGGATTCGGAAGTACTGCTGCATTTACTGTGCCTTTAAAGTATGGAGATTTTATCGTGATTGTTGCGATTTTATACCTTTCAACTGTGCCGCCGAAAGTTCTGCAGCCTACAGTTTTGCCTGTGTAGTCTTGCTCTCTTATGAGCTTTTGGTCTACCCCAATAATAGATGCGCCTGTATCACGAACGCATGTAGTAGGTTCCCCGTTCACCCAAGCTTGGTGAACTTTAAGTGTGCCATTCTGTATGTCAGCCGCATTGGCCTCTTGAATGGTCGCTAGGCATTCGTCATCAGGAATGTCTTTCTCAGTCTTATCTAATTTGTCGTTGTAAGTCTGAATAATAGCCGCATGTGTGTCCTCTAAGTCGTCAGAATCGCTGCTGGAGAATACGTATGCAGTATTCGCCTCCTTCCAAGAGTTTCTCATAGCGCACGACCGGCTTGTATGTCCATACGCCCGACAAGAATAACATTTAACACTCTTCTTGTAGGAGTCATACTTACTCTTTTTCTTAGATGTGATGTCTCTTAGGTACGCAGGATAACCAGGATGTTGGTCACACATTTCCAAAGCACCGTGTGAGAGTTTACAATATTGACATCGTGTGAAGTGACCCTTTCTAGGTCTGTCAGAATCTCTGTTTGTGTTCTGGTAAGGTCCCCTGTTTCTATTAGAGAATTTCTTGAACTTACCATTACTTCTGTTATTCTGAATTCTAGCACTAGCCCCTATTACCAGTTCAGGTTGTGTGCATTCCGCAAATATGTCACGGTGTGCATTGAAATATGATTCTCCCCTCGTTTCCATTTCTTTAAGATCTTTACATTTATTCTCCACTAGAAATATAGACATGGCCTCTGGTACCGCAGATAGTAGTCTATCTCTAATTATTAAGTCTCGAATTTTATTGTAGTCAGACCCAATATCAGCGGCTTTCGTCCATTTATCAAAAGATGAGGTTAATTCAGAAACAAAGTCAAGGAAAGTTTGGTTAGATTTAGGAGTGAGTGTTTTGAACTTAGTACGTAAGCCCGATTCATCTAAACTAAAGTGTGCCACAACACGATCTCTCATGTATTTGTAGTTAGTACGTAAGTCCTCAGGTATTAACTCGATTACCTTTAAAGGCTCCAATGCGGGATGCCTGTGGAACAGAATCGGTACGTCTAGTTCCGGTACTTTGTAGTACTTTACGAGCACTTCAAAATTGGTAATCCAAGAACTGACAGAATCACCTTGCTGGAAATTGCGAAAAAGACCTTGATACTTTTTCACTGGATCAATATGTTTTGCTTGAATTCTTTCTCGTTCAATCTCAGCTTCACGATCCATTTCCAATGACTTGACTTTCAAATTACCTTCAACTTCCTTGTCCTTAAGAAGTTGTTCGGCCAAAAGTTTTTCTTTCTCAAATGCCAGTTGCTTATCTTTCATCTCTTTTTCAGCTGCTATCCTCTCCCGTTCAAGTGTTAATTCCTTTTCCCTAGCGGCAATTTTCTCACGTTCCAAAGCCATCTCTTTTTCTTTTAACTCTTTCTCAAGAGTCAATCTCTCTTGTCGTTTAATGCATTTTTCAGTATTACACGATGTATTATTATTAGTTTGTCATGACAATACACATATATTATGCACACTTTCACACAAATTCCACAGGTTTAGTAAACAAAATAGGTAGGGCACATGATGCAAAGGTTACTACTGATTTAATTTATGAAGAAATTAGATTAATTTTGATTATTCGGTGATTTTATATCAATTGTATTATTGCATGGGTTATTATGCATAACTGTAAGATACATTTATTCTCATGAACAGGATGAATGGGAATTAAAGGAATATTCGCTATCTAGGTGATTAATTTAATATTGCTATTATTATGTGATAGAGTAGGATTAAATATTGCAGGTAAATATTAGGCAGCCATACTCATGAGCCACAAAGATCAGCGAAGAATATACAGTAACAACATTAGAAAGTACCGACAAAAATATGCAAATATGAAAACCAAACCCCACATGAAGCGTTACACGAAACAGTCGAAGTCGAAGCACAGAAGTGACGTCAACTGTAGTCAGGTCATACACAGTGTGGAGTATGAGAAGGTCGACTATGATTATGCACAGGGAAGGCAAGAGCGATTCACTTAACAATGATGTCAGTGGAGGCTGGATGTAATGAACACACACATTTAAGGAGCCACTAAGGATGTCCGTGGAGACATTGGGACTTAGTGAGGCTGGACTTCAATTCTCTGAGATAAAAAGGAGTTTGGGAGCCACACATTGTCTACGGGGATAGATGTGAGATGAGTCCGATTTATAAAAAAAAAAATTTTTTTTGGTGATGATGTTCATAACAATTTAACTATTCACAATCGAATAAGTTATAAGGATAAGGGATACGCTGTATTGCAGAGTCACGGACAGTTATGTGCGACCTTTAGTGAACAATGTAGACGGAGATGTGCGACCTTTAGTAGACAATGTAGACGGAGATGTGTGACCATGGACCAATATGACAGGTATGTTCGACTACTGCGACTCATGTCACAGACTGAAAGACTGAGTTTATAGGTAAAATGTTTACAACATTTTAAATTGACGAGGGGGCATATGTGCCATGTGTCGCAGGACAAAGAATGTGATAATCGGGAAATAGGAAAATACAGCACACTTTGAACGCACTGTAACTGACTTGGTGATGAGTACGTCAGTGAGCGAGAGATAGGAACGGGAGAGATCAACAAAGGAGACAAGAAGTTAGATCATCACAAGAGAATTCGAAGAGCTTATGTGGAAAGGTGAACATCAGGAAGAGATGGTTGGTTACAGGACGAAGGAAGATATGAAGATATTGAATGAAAACCAACAGAGAGAATATGGACAATGAGGCACGATTTGATAACTGAAGAGGTGGACATGAAGGGCAAATAGGGCTGATGCGCCATTATTGAACTTAGCCAACGACTCAGAAGAAGTATAGGGAATCGCCCGATAAACAGCTGCTGCACAGGTAATATTAATGGATACAAGTCAACCTAGGTGAGTGCAAAGTAATTATGGCAAGATTGATGCTAATTCGTATTTAGTTATTAGAGCAGAACGACAGGTACAACGGGAATGCGAGTATGGATGATTTTAATCCTTGAGCATGTTGTAAGGATCGTTGAAGACTGTATTCTAAATAAAACTAAAATAGAATAGGAATCGCTTGTCCGGCGTTATTGATAGACACTGTTAGAGTTGACCAGTTGGTCCGTTCATATTCAATTGAGAAAACGAGCTAATACTGCCAATGAAGATAGTGAATCACAACATGGCATATGAGCCGTTGGAGATATTCTGCTGTATGAGTAGTCAGTGCTGCATCATCTGAAAAAAGTAGTTCTCTTACGCATCTTGATCTTATTTTGTTCTTTGCCTTGAGTCTAGATGGGTTAAAAAGTTTGCCATCAGATCTTGTGTGGAGGTATACCCCTTCAGTAGCCTTATGTCTGCCTTAAGAGAACGGCGAAGAAGATACCAAAGAGTGTAGGAGCAAGCACGCAGCCTATCTTTACTCCGCTGCTGATGCTGAATGACTGGGATGTTGAGCCGTCAAATAAAATGGTCCCCTGCATGTTTTCGTGAAATGATTTCACGAGACTAAGAAGGGTGGGTGGACATCCAACCTTTTCAAGGACCTTAAAACTGCACAAGATCAAATGCCTTTGTGAGGTCAATGAAGGCAATATATAATGGCTTCCTCTGTTCTCTGCACTTCTCTTGGAGCTGCCGGAGTGAGAAAATCATATCGATGGTGGACCTGTTGGGTCTAAACC
>OY992880.1:138919566-139034566 GCA_963921405.1 Cepaea hortensis | reverse complement strand
CAGGAAGAGGGAGGAAGAGGGAGGAGGAAGAGGGAGAAGGAGGGAGGAGAAGGAGGAGGGAGGAGGAAGGAGGAGTAGAGAGTGGGAGGAGGGAGGAGGCGGAGGGAGGAAGAGGGAGGAGGAAGAGGGAGAAGGGAGGAGGAGGGAGGAGGTAGTAGGATGATTGATTGCCATCCCACCAGGTTAATATGTTATCGCGGACCTCAGAGAGAAGTGTCTATGTAGAAGACCATTTCCTGGACGTACGTATTTTGGGAGGGGGAGGAGGGAGGAGGGAGGAGGAGGAAGAAGAAAAAAAAACTACGACAGTTGGCATCTCAGGAATGAAAGGAAGGCGTGTAGAAAATTTCATCTCAATCGGATGGGCCGTTCGCGAGCGTATAAAGGACATACATACATACATACATACATACAGACAGAGATACGGACATCCTAATTTATATATAAGATAATATAACATTACTGTAATGTGAGTGAGAGCGTTAGTGAGAGAGAGAGAGAGAGAGAGAGAGAGAGAGAGAGAGAGAGAGAGAGAGAGAGAGAGAGAGAGAGAGAGAGAGAGAGAGAGAGTTGAATTGCATCACTAATTTTTAAGTTACAAAATGTATATGTACAATTTTTCTCCATTTTCTTTACAATTTTGCGACAATGCTCACGACAATCGTCACTGTATGTGTGTGTAAAGTGTGGGAGTTTGATCATAATAGTAGGTTGGGGGATCGGGGGATGTGTGTGTGGGTTGATTCGTGATGTGTGTGTGTGGGCTCAGGATGTGTGGGTGGGAGGGGTGGGTTTGTGTGGGTGGGTGGGGGATTGTGTGTGAGTGGGTGGGGGATTGTGTGTGGGTGCGTGCGAGATGTATGGGTGTATGGGGAGATGTGTTTGTGCGTGGGGATGTGTGTTTGTGTAGGTGGTTGTGGGTGAGTGGGTGGAGGAGGATATGTTGGTGGATGATTGATGGTGGGTTATGGGATTGGTGGGGGTATATGTGTGGGTGGGGAGATGTGGGTGTGGGGATATGTGGTGGGTGGGAGATGTGTGCAGGTGGGGGTGGTTGTGGGTTTAGGGATGTGTGTGTGGGTGAGGGATGTGTATGGGTGTGGGATGTTTGGGTGGATGGGTGGGGAGTGTGTGTGGGTGAGAGATGTGTGGGTGAATGTGTGTGGGGGTGTGTGGGTTGGAGGAGGGGTGCGTGATGGGTGTGGGTGATGGATTTGGAGATGTGTGTGTGGGTGGGGGATATGTCTGGCTGGGTGGGGGTGTGTGTGGCTGAATGAAGTATGTATGTGTGGGTAGTGAGGGTGATTGTAGTTGGGGGATGTGTGGATGGGTAGGAGATGTGTGAATAGATGTGTGTGTGGGTGAGGGATGTGTCTTTGGGATGTGTGTGGGTGTGGTATTGTGTGGGAGGGGAGCTGGGTGTGGTTAAATGATTTTTGTGTGGGTGGGTGAAGGTGTGGTTGGGTTTGTGGGTGGGTGAAGGATGTGTGTGAGGGTGGGGGATGTGTGCTTAGATGGGTGGTTGGGATGTGTGAGTGTGGGTGGGTAGATAGGAGATGTATGTGTTGATGGGTGGGTAAGGGATGTGTGGGTGTTAGTGGTTGAGGGATAAGTACGTGTGTCTAGGGATGTGTGAGGGGATGAATGTATGGGTTGTGTGTGCGTGGATGGGAGGTGTGTGTTTGTGAATGGGGAATGTGTTGGTGGGTGGGGATGTGTGTGAGGGATGTTTGTATGGGTGGGGAGATTGTGCGTGGGTGGGGATGTGTGTGTATATGGGTAGGGGTGTGTGGTTAAGGGATGTGTGGCTGGGGTAATGGGTGGATGGAGGATGTGTGGTTGGGTGGATGATGTGTGGTTGGGTAGAGGATGTGTGGGTGGGTGATTGTATATGAGTAAGGGTGTGTGGTTAAGGGATGTTTGGTTGGGGGATGGGTGGGTAGAGGATGTGTGGGTGGGTAGAGGATATGTGGGTGGGTGAGTGTGTGCAGGTTAGGAGATGGTGGGGGATGTTTGTAGGTGCGGGCTCGGGATCTGTGAGTGGGCTGGGGGAGATGGGAGATTATGTGGGTGAGTGCGGAATTTGTGTGTGGGTAGGTGCGGAATATGTGAGTTGACGGGGAGACATGTGTGTGGCTGAGGAATGTGTGTTTGGTTGGGTGGTTGGAGGTGTGTGGGTGGAGGAGGATATTGGTTGAGTGATTGTTGGTGGGAAATGGGACGGGTAGAGGATATGTGAGTGGGTGGGGAGATGTGTGTAGGTGGGGGATGTGTGGGTTATTGAATGTATGTGTGCTTGGGGTGAGGGTGGATGGGATGTGTGGTGGGTGAGAGGTGTATGTGGGTGGGGAGATGTGTAGGTGTAGGGATGTGGTGGATGGGTGGGAGAATGTATTGTATGTGTGTGTGGTTGGGTGGGGAAGTTGGAGTGAATGGGGGATGTGTGGGTGGGTGGTGGATGTGTCTCATAACATAGTAATATGCATTGTTTATGTTTACAAAATTCATGTGACAATGTTTTTTTCCTATGCACTGTTGATGAAAGAAAGATGAATGATTGGAAGGGCCGAATGTAAGACGGGCCTGCGTGCCCAATTTGTTACCCTTTGAAAATAAAGTCTGTTCGTTCGTTCGTTCGTTCGTTCACTGCAGTTTTGCGGACATCCACAATCTCGTTTAGATCGTCTGAGATGCCAGGGATCATGGTTCTTACGTTCCATGTTCCCAGCCTTAGGGCCGGTTGTTTTGTTTTTTTCTTGTTGCCAGGTGTATAGATTGCGGTCCATGTATCAGGATTTTCCCCCTAAGCTCCACACACCATTAGGAGCAGATGAACCGTGGCGAGACAACTCCTTATTGACTGGGGGATGCCCAGCTTAGGCGGGCGGTAGCTGTCTAGTGAGATACGATGATCTCCCCCACCGACGGAAGTAGCCCCTGGCGCCTTGCTCTACGCCAATCGAGCATTAAGACTTATAACCGGCAAATGCTGCTTCCCGTGTTGTGTCACCGCTTTACGCGGTGCTGAAGTGACCTCTTCAGGGTACACGCCTGGGCAATGGAAATCGGAGAACCAGCTGTTGCCCAGTAGCAAGTTCCCCCTCTCCACGTCGCCGATGTTGACCAAGGGAAAGGCAGTAGCCAATACAATTTGGACTTCAGACAACACTCAGGATAACAGATGTGTAAATGAGGTAAGCTTACTTCAGACATCACTCAGGATAACAGATGTGTAAATGAGGTGAGCTTACTTCAGACAACACTCAAGATAACAGATGTGTAAATGAGGTGAGCTTACTTCAGACAACACTCAAGATAACAGATGTGTAAATGAGGCGAGCTTTCTTCAGACAACACTCAGAGTAATATTTCTGGTGTGTCGGATCTGGCTTGCTGTTGTCACCTTCATATGTTGGTGTTGGATGCTGACTGGGGTGTTCTTCAAATGTTGACAAAGATGTTCCTCGCATCTTGTAGGTCTAAGATGTTCTCAATCAGAGAATACCCTCAACTGAAAAGAACTCTTCAAGTGGACAACAAATGTTGGACTTATCAGAGGAATGTTGGTGTGTTGCATGGTAGTTTTTGGTGAGCATTATGGTGGTGTGTTATAGACTCGTATTAGATGGAAAGGAACATATGGGCCACCAAGTTACATACTGCATTGAAGACACTATCGTGTTATGTTATATCCCACACACTGACATCAAAGTCAAACACCACTTGTCATGTGACAATTCGTACAATGATCCCACACACCACTTGCATGTGATAGATATCCCACACAATGACGTAAAAGTCAAACATCACTCATCATCTCATCTCATCATGTTCCTCTTGTACCTTGCGGTGTCGAGGTGAAGTACAAACAGCAGGAGAGTGCCCGTTTATGGGCTTCATGTATTGATATTCCCATGGACTCTGTTATTCCCTGCATCCATCTTTACGTGGTCGGCCTATTCCTCTGCTCTGTCCATCATTGCTTGTTGTGGTATACTGTTAGTTGGTAAACTACTTGCATGGCCAAACCATTTGACTTGCTGCCTTCTAATAAAATCTAGTGCAGCTACAACCCCCACTTTAGTCCTGATTTCTTCATTTCTGATCTTATCTCTTCTTGATTTATTGAGTATTCTTCTCAGAAATCTAATTTCTGTTGTTTTGATTTTTCTTTTCTCTTTTTCTGTCATTGTCCAGGTTTGGTATTGGTAACATAGAGTTGGTAGGAAGATTGTGTTGTAAAGTGCTTTCTTAGTAGTTATTGATATATGTTTGTTATTTAGTGTTGGTGCCATTTGTCCAATGAGTTGATTTGCCTTATTGCATCTATTTTCGATCTCGTCGTCCGATTTGCCATTTGATGATATTATACTTCCTAGGTACTTGAAACTCTTTACTTGTTTCAAGGGATGTTCGTTTGGTGAATCGTTGTTGCTTTTTCTTTTTTAGTTATAGTCATTACCTCTGTTTTACTTGTGCTAATTTTCATGTTATGTTCCCTACACATTTCATTTAGACTATTCATGTGGTCTTGTAATTCAGCTTCTGATTGTGCTATTAGTGTTTGGTCGTCCGCAAACAGGAGTTCTCTAATGGTTAGATTTGCAGATGGTTCTTCTTCTGTGTTCTCGTCGTGCGATGTTCTTGCGGTCTTTGTTTTGGCTGGTTTCTTTACATATGTTGTCTATATATGTTATGAACAAGAGAGGGGACAGGACACAACCACGTCATACTCCGGATCTTATGGTGAAGGGTTCTGATGGTCCTCCAGTTGCTCTCACCATGCATTCACTGTTAGTGTATAAGCTTCAACATAGGTTTGTTAGATGTGTACTCACTCCATACTGTTTAAGGATTTCCCACAGTTTATTTCTATTTACTCTATCAAATGCTTTTTCTTGGTCGACAAAGGCTAAGTAGAGTGTTTCATTGAATTTGATTCATCAAACATCACTAGTTTTTGTATATACAAAGTGACATACAACCCACACAATGATATCAAAGTCAAAAACCACTAGTTCATGTAAGCAACCTGACTATGGAAGTCATGGCAGTAAGTAAAGCAACAACATGGCTTGAGACATAGACATTCAATCAGGCATGTGTCCTTAGTGACTCAATGAGTATGCTCAGGGGGACAGAGATGGGGTGGGTCCGAAGAGAGTGGCTGCTGCCTCTGGAGCGGTCTCGGCTGGTAAAGATTAGTTTCATCTTCGTGCCAGGGCAGGCAGGTGTACAACGGAATGAGCAGACTGGCAGGCTTGCAAATAGGGCTACTGTGGAAGGCGGACGAGCCATGGACCAGGCAGACATTCTGAATGCTCTACGAGAAGTAAGTCGTTTACGAGAACCAAGCGATGACTGGTAATCTACAACCATGGTCAGACTGCGAGACCAGCAAGTTAAAAGAGGTGTGGCCAAACAAGAACACGACGCAGGAACACAAAGAAGAGCAATAAACCAACACAGCACTGGTGTCGTGAGCCGCTACACGCTGCGGGATTTGCTGAGGAGTGGATCCGAGCATTTATGGACTGAATGGCTCAATGTGCAATGAGGATGATCTGTCGACTAACTAACTAACTAACTAACTAACTAACTAACTAACTAACTAACTAACTTACTAACTAACTAACTAATCAACTAACTAACTAATCAACTAACTAACTAACCACCAGTTCATGTATATAACATGTGACAGACAACCCACACAATGATATCACAGTCAAACACCACTAGTTCGTATATATAATATATAAATTTAATAAGCATCCAAAATTGTAAAATAAAGCATAAAATTATACTCTGCTGAAACACAAAAACTATACAGAAAATCTACGCACAGCGCAGTGGCTCCCAGACTGGTGTCTCTGGGTGCCACATTCTACACAACAAAATTTACTCAAAGAACACCACTTCTTCATTGCTAAAATGCCAGTAAACTAAAACAAGCAATCACCTCCCAGTGCCTTTTTTTATATCAGGGAGATGGTTTAGTGCACAGAGAACACAACAGTTAAAGATGAATAATAAACAAACTCTGGCATAGACAGATAACTCCCTGAGCAGAACTGAATAAATGTGTCTATGCAGGACTGGTGGGAAGTAGTCTGCTGTGATTATATATGAGAATAGTATAGGACTGGTGGGAAAGTAGTCTGCTGTAATTATATATGAGAATAGTATAGGACTGGTGGGAAAGTAGTCTGCTGTAATTATATATGAGAATAGTATAGGACTGGTGGGAAAGTAGTCTGCTGTGATTATATGTGAGAATAGTATAACCTGAAAGGCCTTTGGAATCCACAAGGCAAAGAAATAGAGGAAGACACAAAAACACATGGATTGGAGACTATCATCATCAAGCACTTTGCCGGCTGGTGTGGACGATCATGCATCTCCACAAATTGCGATCTCCGACGGCGGAGATCAGTTATGTGTTAACTTCTTCCCCCTGCACCAGAACACAAGACTATCAAGAATGTTCTCTCACTGTCTTCCTCTATCTCTCTTTCCACAAATCTGTCCGGCTGTCACATGTTCCAGTTTTTGTCTTCTCATCATAATGTGACCAAAGAATGATAACTACTTCATTCTGATGTTTGTGATAAGTTGTCTTTGTGACTTAGCTTTCCTTACAATGTCCAGATTGCTCATTTTGGCTGTCCAATAATGTTCAGCATTCTTCTATAAAACCACATCTCCATGGCTTCTAGGGATTAATTTTTTCACCTGTTACCTCATCATCCAGGATTTGCAGCCGTTTTTTAGAACTGGGTCTACAATTTTACTGCAGAAGTGGAGATAGAAATGAAAACACGGGACGGTTAACCCAGTCAACAAATGCCTGAAGAAATTGGATGTGTCGATCGAAAGGAGCAAATATCGCACCTCTGCTGTAAACAGACACAATGAAATTACACCCAAAGCAAACAATCTGGATGAATCAAGAAAAAGAAGTAAAAATGAATAACGTAAGGAGAGCATGGATGGAGCTGTCTGGACCAGCCACAGATAGGGCAGCTTGGGGTGATGTGGCTGTGGGATATGGTGAAAGAAGAAGATTATATAAACTGAATGTAAACAAGAAACAAGAATCAGACATGTCTCTGGCTGAGTAATAGAACCAACTAGCGTTTGAGGATGCTGATGTTTTCCCAGACGGCCCATCTTGTCCAGAATGAAGTAACATCTGTGATCTACAGTGATGCCGCTATGTTCTGCTGTGTGGTCATCTGGAGAGTATTCAATGTTGGTTGTGCAAACATCCACTCTGTCTAGGCGTGTACAGTCGGCACCCCTGGCTCAGGAGTTTTGTTGCCTTGGTATTCTGTTTCTTCTAGTTCATGTACTAACCGACTCTGTGGCACAGGGGGGCAATGAGACGCTAAGTTTCAAAATTCCCCGTCATACAGTGTCGGGGATTAGAAATCAGTTGCCAGAGATTTGGAAGCAGACCGCTTTTCGCCCTATACTATTCTCACATATAATCACAGCAGACTACTTTCCCACCAGTCCTGTACTATTCTCATATATAATCACAGCAAACTACTTCCCCACCAGCCCTATACTATTCTCACTGTCAACATCTTGTATCACACACACAGTCACTCTCGCTACTTCATCCACACCCAAAGAAACATCCGTTGTGTGGATGGTATAACAGGTCTTTTAATTCAGGCGGACGTGAGATCGTACATATAATAACAATTGTCGCCTTCTTTACACTACTTATGCACAATAACTTAATCACTTTGATGGTATGAGGTGAAGGCCTTTCAGAAAGCAACAACGAAATCCTAAACTAAAATTGTCAAGTAAATCACAAACAGCCAATAAATATTGGTGTTGATTGCAACGTCCTGTAAGGGATATGCATCTCAACTTTACAACATCTACTTGTGTCGCAGATTTAGTACACTTCAATGTGTCCCTCCATTACATTGTTTGACGCATGGCTTCCCCTCGATTGTATGAAAAACCATCACAACTCCATTTTTAAAAAATATCAGTTGATTGATAGATCATCTTGTGGAATGATTAGTTCTTTGACATTTTGTATCGTCGATTGGTTGTTTAACTGATGGATAACACCTGTGATCGCTTGCTTAATTTATAATCGCTATTGCTATTTGGTTGCTTAATCTACCCATTTTCGGAAAGACTAGAGTGACAGGGATATGTAATGTCTCTAGATCTTTTTTTCCCTATACAGTGAAAATAGATTCAGAAATTTAGAAGATATCAGAAGAATAACTATTGGATGACTTTACGTGAATAACATTAGTTATGCGCACAATTCACTGTAGACAATGAACAGGATCTGCAACATTTAGAAGATGTGGTTGTTGCACACAGTGAAAATTTAGAGTAGGAATTAAATTGTAAGAAGACACAGATTATGGTCATCACTAGGACGAACAAAATACTACACTGTAATATACAAGTATATAGAAATATTCTTAAACAAGTGAATAGGTACAATTATTTAGGAACAGTCATACTATCTGATGGGAGATACCTTGAAGAGATTAGAACAAGAATCGCCATGGAGAAGGTAACCTTTTGCAAGATGGAAAATATACTGACCAATCAAAAGATGTCATTTTCAACGAGAAAAAGAGTGTTGAAGTGCTACATAGAACCTATACTTTTGTATGATTGATTGATTGATTTAGGAACCGACATCACAGCATTCGGGACATTCCCATAAGCATCCTCAGCAGCCAGCGAAGAATTCCAACACTAATAGTTCCAGTAGCAATCTGATTATATGTCCGTCTCGCCTTTCCTCTGAGCGTCGAGCATCGGCCAGATCTCCTCGTCACACCTCGCTGTCTCATTCTTACCAGACTATGGTGATCCATTTGCTCCTCCGAGGTGTACACGTGCTCCCACAAGGCCGCAACTACATCTGTTTTGTCATACATCAATACTCCACCAAGTTTTGCCGAGCCAGCCAATCTGTCCGTCTGTTCATTCCCCAGCACACCGGCATGCCCAGGAGAAAAGATCCAGGTGATGCTTGCTACCCTTAGCCTATGAAGCGAAGCAAGCCACTCTGCACGAAGCTTGCCTGTTCTCATCCTCCTCAGCATGCTTTCTGAGTCAGTAACAATACCTACACTTTTATACCTATACTTTTGTTTGGATGTGTAGCGTGGGCAATGAGCAGGCGAGGTACAACTCTGGTAAGCTTAAGACAGTGGTACATTTTGTTACTTCCCATTATTTACTTGCCTGTAATGTACAGCATGTTGTAATCAAGCTCAGCATTTATTGCTCGTTTGTGATTCACTAGGAAATGTTTGTTCACTAGTTTGGCATTCCTTTCTGAACGGCCGATGCCTCGCATCATGGAAGTAAACGCAAAGTTGCCAGCTTCTAAATCGCCAGCAACAGATTTTGAATTCACGACTCTGTGTGACAAAGATTTATGAAACCCCTAAGCTACAGCGCTGCTTCACCTTACACCATGTGAACTTCAATCATGGTCGTAGAAGATTAACATCAATCAGGGCCATTGAAGATGATGCTCTACAGCAACATTCTCTCTTACAGCCATGACTTACATACCCACCTACCTAACTACCCACCTACCTACCTACCTACCTACCTACCTACCTACCTACCTGTCTGTCTGTCTGTCCGTCCGTCCGTCCGTCCGTCCGTCCGTCCGTCCGTCCGTCCGTCTGTCTGTCTGTCTGTCTAATCTATCTAATGTCTGTCTGTCTGTCTGTCTGTCTGTCTGTCTGTCTGTTTACATATCTGTCTGCCTGTATGAGTGTCTGTCTACTTAACCATTTAGTATTGGAATGTATTGCAGCCTAGGATGACATAAGATGGATAGAATAAATCTTTCCATAAGGAGCTTTGTATTTAACAAGATTGGTTAAGACGTTTTTTAATGTGGAAAATGAGCTATTCTGGTCATTAAAAGATAAATGGGGGAGGAGGGTGTACTGGGGAAACGGAAAGGGAAGATCAGAACTAGGATGGGTTGTAGATGGGATAGATAATTTATAAGCTACATAGGTGGAACATTTGGGCTAGGAGAGGGAGACATTTGGAAAGAATTTGTGACGCGGTTGAGGGGGGGAGATGATGGGGTTGCGAGAGGGAGAATTCTGCACATGAGAAGCACATGGATGATCATGATGATAATGATGATGATGATGGTGATGATGATGATGATGATGATGATGATGATGATGATAATTATGATGATGATTATTATTATCCTGCGCACACTACTGGGAAATCCCACAAGTTACAACAGCCAGTGCGTCTGTGTGCGGAATTCGCTGCACAAAGGCATCATGGCTGCCGGCAGGGGGCAGCTCCTATAACCACCCCAGCTATCCCGATCACTACAACATCTTCTTGCTGTGTGTAATGTTTCCTTGATTGTCTTGTGTGTGATCCTCACTGTAAAGGTAGCTAGATTATGCTTCAGAACAGCACACAGGGATTGGCTAAGATTTAGTCTAGCGTGGCAAATTTTACTCCACAGGTTTTAACTTTTTCATTGACAATTGCGTAATATAGGTTCCAACCACTGGGCCCAACTGCCTGGACTAAAGCCCTAACTCTCCTATCGCTACGTCCCTTGCTGCGGTCTTTGATCCACACACTCCGTGCATCCACGCGTGTCTAGTCGTCAGGGCCGGCTACGGGCTGTTGGCTACTTGCGTGGTCTGAATATTGCGCTGTCCATGACAATGTGAATCGAGTACAATATTCTGTTAGATTTCTAACTTAACTCACGGGGAGAAAAAAAAGGGGAGGGGGGGGGGGGGTCTGTTTACTGTTTTATATAGTTGTCAGGGGTTACAATATTCTATAATAATAATGTATATTCAACACAAAATTGTACAACCATAAATACCCTAGCTTAGCGAAATGTATGTATCCATGGAGTTAGATTTTCACTCTTCTTGCTTTCTTATTTGTCAGTTATGTCTGATAATTTCACACTTTCACACAATTCTCTCTCTCTACAGTCAATAAACCCAGATCACTAAACCTCATTTGAGCCACTGCCGTTCTTACATATGTCATTATAAGTTTGAGTTTCGAAAAACTACTTTCACCTGATGCTACACCAACTGGTAATGTCTGGGGGATTCTGAGAGTTATAGACAGCTTATAACATTAAGTTATATATATTTTTTGTTTGTTATTTATGTTTATAATCACAATATACAAAACACTGATCAGACCAGTTGTGCTGTATGGCTCTGAAACCTGGAGTACAACGAAAGGAGACGAAGCCTTGTTACAAACCTTTGAGAACAAAATTTTAAGACGCATCTTTGGACCCATTAGGGATACACAAAGTGGAGAGTGGAAAAGAAGAAGTAACAAAGACATTTATGATCTGTTTAAGTCCCCGCTAATCACTGGTATCATGAAGGCTAATAGACTACAATGGCTGGGGCATATAGAAAGAATGGAAGATAATAGGGAAACAAAACTCGCTTACACTCAGGAAATAAATGACCGTAGACCCCGAGGTAGACCAAGAAGGCGGTGGAGAGATAATACATGTACAGACCTACAAGCACTTGGAATCAACGACTGGCAAGAGAAGGTCCACCAGAGAGACGAATGGAGACGGATTGTATTTGCAGCAAAGAACCTCAATGGCTCGGAACGCTGAAGAAGAAGAAGAAGAAGCTTTATGTTTAGTTTTTTAATGGGTCTGTTCCATCTGAAATTCTACTTCTCAAAAGTCGCAACGTTATCAGCTCGTTGGAGAGCTCTAGACCATCAATGCCTTTACAACGTTTACTTTCTTTGTTAATTAGAAGAGAAGCATGCAATTTGAATAACGAAGACACAAACAATAGATTGCACGATTTATTGCCTTGCATATTTCGTACATACGGCAGAAATCACACAATATAAAGTAAAATAACTAGATGAATTCATCAAGATTAAATATGCACATGTTCGCTCAGTAATTTATGCGGTATGTAACTGACGAGATGCAGCGAAATATGCCAGGCAATAAATCGTGCAGTCTTTTATTTGTGTCTTCGTTATTCAAATTCACTACGAGAAAACATTGTTTTGATATTCAGAAACATTTAAATCAAAGCAAGAGCAGAATCTACCCATGCCCTTAGTTCGTAATTCAGGTAGATGACGGACTTGCTGAATGAATGTCATAATACATTGTTTCTTCGTTAAAATGTCATTTTGTGGAAATGGTATCGAGTCGTGTGTGCCAATATCTTTCCGTTTACCTAATGTCATTTCTGACATCAGCCTGTGTTCCCTCTTTGTCTGTCAATATTAACAGAAACGTTTGGCTTCATATGTCAACAGGGTAACTAACAAAAATGTCCCAGACGTCATCAAACCCCCACACCATCTCGCCAAATGTAATCTCAAGAGAGGTGATGCTGTACTCAAAGACTTAAGCGCCATGGCACACCGCCTCCCCCCTGCCGGGATCAGCACGACCTCACGTGAGGTGTTCAGGTTCTACGAAGTCCGGGACAACCCGGATAAAACTTTGGCCACCACCAGAGATATGGGCTGCAGGCAACAACCCAAGTACCAGACATGTCCTGTCTTGCGATGCTGCTGCAGAAAAGTGCCTGATTGGTAAGTACCCGAAGCCTTGATGTATCAGACCAGTACGGAGAACTGGTGTCAGAATAGAATAAGTCGCAACCTACGTCTGTCATTTACCGTCAGGGGTGACTCTGATAGATTTGCTTCCGTATGTCTCTGCTTGCTTGTTTAACGAAAATAATTGTTTAGGCCTTGTTCAACTGTTTGTCATTTATTCATTGGCACCTTGCCGTCTCACAGACTATAGTTTGTTATATTGTGCTATAAAAAAGGCATAATAACTGCAACCCATGGCGGCTGCAAATGTAACTGATCAGACCAATTCACGCTGTGCATGTTCGTCCACAGAGGATGAATATGAACACGTAGTTATTTTCACTACCACGCACCATCTTACGTCTCACGCGCTCTGTGTGTGACCTATCTGCAATAATTTTCTCCTTTGTCTTTATTCCATTTTCCATACCATACATACTAAAAGAAGAAATTATAGAAGCCATCAGATTAGCCCCATTGAACAAATCACCGGAACAAGATGAAATACCAAATGAACTAATTAAAGCAGCAAGAGAAGTATTAATAGCTTGGCTACATAGACTGTTCAACCATGTTTGGGTAGAACAATAGACACCACGAAACTGGGGAAACGCTATAATTATCCCAATTTGGAAAAACAAAGGCAGCAAAAGAGACTGCACACAATACAGAGGCGTCTCACTGTTGAGTCATACTGGGAAAATATTTTTTCAAAATTCTTGAAAAATGATTATGAACTACTTTAGACCCCCGGCTAAGCGAAACACAACTTGGATTTAGGAAAAACAAAGGATGCACACATGCCATTTTCGCTCTTAGACAACTTATAGAAAAATCAACCGAATTCAATAAAACACTCTACTTAGCCTTTGTCGACAAAGAAAAGGCATTCGATAGAGTAGATAGAAACAAGCTGTGGGAGATCCCTAAACAATATGGAGTGAGTACACATCTAACAAACCTATGTAGAATATTATACAACAACAGTGAATGCATAGTGAGAGCAACTGGAGGACACTCAGAACCCTTCACCATAAGATCTGGAGTACGACAAGGTTGTGTCCTGTCCCCACTCTTGTTCATAACATATATAGACAACATATGTAAAGAAACCAGCCAAGCAGAGACAGCACGAATACCGCATGACGAGAACACAGAAGAACCATCTGCAAATCTAACCATTAGAGAACTCCTGTTTGCGGACGACCAAACACTAATAGCACAATCAGAAGCTGAATTACAAGACCACATGAATAGTCTAAACAAAATGTGTAGGGAACATAACATGAAAATTAGCAAAAGCAAAACAGAGGTAATAACTATAACTAAAGAAGAAGAAACAACAACAATTCACCTAAACGAACATCCCTTGAAACAAGTGAAGAGTTTCAAGTACCTAGGAAGTGTAATATCATCAAATGGCAGATCAGAAGACGAGATCGAAAATAAGTGCAATAAGACAAATCAACTCATTGGACAAATTGCACCAATACTAAAGAACAAACATGTATCAATAACAACTAAGAAAGCACTTTACAACACAATCTTCCTACCAACTCTTTGCTACCAATGCCAAATCTGGACAATGACAGAAAAAGAGAAAAGAAAAATCACAACAGAAATTAGGTTCCTGAGAAGAATTCTCAACGTATCAAGAAGAGATAAGATCACAAATGAAGAAATCAGGACTAAAGTGGGGGTTAAAGCAGCACTAGGTTTTATTAGAACTCAGCAAGTCAAATGGTTTGGCCATGCAAGTAGGTTACCATTCAACAGTATACCACAACAAGCAATGATGTACAGACCAGATGGAAACAGAGGAAGAGGCCGACCACGTAAACGTTGGACGGAGGGAATAGCAGAGTTCATGGGAATATCGATATATGAAGCCCATAATCAGGCACTCTCACGATGTTTATACTTCACCTCGACACCGCAAGGTACAAGAGGAACATGATGATATGAGATGAGATGAGCACCATCTTACGTCTCACACGCTCTGTGTGTGACCTATCTGCAACCATTTTCTCCTTTGTCTTTATTCCATTTCTGATATATTCCCTCCATGCAATACGCTCAGCGGCGACTTGCTCCCAATGTGAATTATCAATGCCTGTATCAATCTTTTCCCGCTTACACACATCTTTGTATTGTAGTAGAGGCCGACCCCGAGATCTTTTACCCATCTATAATTCATCAAAAAAAGATGTCATTTGGTATTCTACCATCATCCATCCTTCTAACGTGTCCTATCCATCTAAGTCTACGAATACTGAGCACGGAACAATCTGATCTTTCCAGTACTTCAGTATTTGTGATTTTGTCTTGCCACTTAATATCACGTATTCTTCGCAAGCACCGCATATGAAAGATGTTTAAAAATTTCTCATGGTGAGAGTAAGTTAACCAGGCTTCACTGCCACAAAGATGAGTACTAAGGACACAGTCTTGATAGACAAGGATTTTTGATTTGGCAGTAAGCTTCCTGTTCTCCCAGACTCTTTTTGTTAACCTGTTCATTGTTGTTGCTGCCTTACCAATCCTGATGTGCATTTCCTGATCTAGGGATAATTTGCTATTTACCTAGTTAGTCGCGGTTCCAATTTCACAGCAACGGGTCGTCTCCATTAGGCTCCGTTCCTGTACCAGTGAATATCACATAAAAAGCTCCTCACTGCCCCATGTGAAAAGTGGAAAAGACAGGAGTCCCGATAAACAACAGCCCGCACAGACACACTGTGCACAATGCCACCACCAACAACCTCGAACACCTATTTACCTATGATCCTAGATATGTAAAATGGTCTACTATCTTCAGTTCGGCGTCATTAATAAAGATAGATGGCACCCCATGTGCACCCTGTGACATAATCTGTGTCTTCTTTTTGCTAATTGTTAAACCAAATTTAGAACAAGTATTGGAGAATGCAGATAGTAGACGTTGTAATTTTTTCTCAGAGTGGGTCGTAACTGCAGCATCATCTGCAAACAGCAACTCCTTGATCAGCACCCTCCTAATTTTGGTCTTGGCCTTCAATCTCTCTGAACATTGTAGAGGCCGCCATCTGAGCATGAGTGAATGTATATACCACCATCCCGATCACGAAAAGCATATTTCAGCAGAAGTGAAAAGTATATTCCAAAGAGTGTAGGATCAAGTACACAACCTTCTTAACTTCACTATTGATTTGAAACTCTTCTGAAGTTTTACCATCAAACTTGATTATAACCTTCATGCCTGTGTGGAACGATTCCACAATGGACAGAAGAGTTGCTATGCAGCCAATCTTCTTTTGTGCCTTGAACAGACCCTCACGACTGACCACATCAAGTGCCTTTGTGAGGTACTTGAGGGAAATAAATAGTGGTTGATTTCTTTAAGTCATTTTTTTTGCATTTTTCGCAATTAGAATATATCAATTGTAGACCGGTTCCGTCGAAAGCCACACTGTGATTCGGGGTAGACCTGATCTCCCAGGACTTGAAGTCGGCACAGAACAATTCTGGCAAATACTTTTCCAATAATACACAGAAGTGAGATACCCCTATAGTTGTTGCAGTCGCTCCGATCGTCCGTGTTCTTGTACAGTGTTATGATGCTTGAATCTTTGAAATCCTGTGGGACTTGTCCTTCTCGCCAGCATAGCTCTATTAGCTGGTGGATCTGTAGAGTGAGTGTGTCTTGCCCACTCCTGATAAACTCTATTGGAATCCCATCCTTACCTGGAGCCTTGCCAGATGAAAATTCATTAATAGCACACTTAACTTCTATTATAATGGAAAGTGTGGTTAGGTGGCCAAGAGTTGGGAGGACCTCTGTGGCGTGTTATATGTGGGGCCTTTAAATTGTTTCCGTTCAACTTATGCTTTCGGATTTATTGTTGACTGATTTTGCTTCCTATCTTCCCCGCCTTTCTTGGCCAGGTGATTTTTCTCTTCTTTCTTACTTTCTTGTCATGCCTGGTCTGGTTCGCACGCTTCTGGGGCTTGGTCCGTCTCTAGATGCGGTTTCTCACGGATATGCTGCTAATGACTTTCCCTCCATCATAGTTACACACATGGAGGTGTGTTACTGCACATGACTAGCGTCTAACACATATCTGACTCAAACGTCATTGACCTACATTTTCATCATTCTCAACTATTCGTTTGCTTATCTGTGACTCCTTGTTAAAAAGAATCCTTATATTCTTCTATATACCCACATTGTGTAGGTCTCCCTGGCTAGGGTGTAACGTCTTTCTCCGTAATTCCGTATATTCTCGTAAGTAACGTAACTGCAACATTAAAAAAACCAACATTGTAGTAGCTTTCACCTGCTGCCCGTTCCACTGTTCTACAAAACATTGAATCATCTATAAGTGTTCTTTTGTTTTGTTTCAGTATTTTTTTTTCCGCTTCCCTTTTTTCCTGCATTCTCGACTTTTGTTGTTATATTTCTAGTTTATTTTACTTGTGATGTTCGGACAACCGGCTGTGAATTAGGATTCAATTGTTTTCAGCAATGTATGATTTTTTTCCTAGCATATTGTGGGAGTTAAATGATTTAGTAAACGTGTAGCAATTAATTAAGGGTGGAGAGGATGATATACTTACTGGTGTTTAGCAACTGATATATTTAAAAGTGTGTAGCAACTGAATAATTGCCTGATAAAGTGTGTAGCAACTGAATAATTGCCTGATAAAGTGTGTAGCAACTGAGTCATTGCCTGATAAAGTGTGTAGCAATTGAGTCATTGCCTGATAAAGTGTGTAGCCATTGAGTCATTGCCTGATAAAGTGTGTAGCCATTGAGTCATTACCTGATGTTTACCTGACAGCTGCAACACCACAATCACGATCCAGAAGTGTGCCCACCTGCTGCCGCCAGCTGGCATGCCCTCCAGGAAGTCGGACGTGTTCAGGTACAACGTGGTCCAGGCTGGTTCCGACGACTGCTGCCCGCCACCCGAGAGATGCTGCTGCTACTGCAAGTGTTGCTACCCGGCCAAGCCTAAGCCCTCGCGCAAAAATGGGTCCGTCTTTATGGGGTTTTTTTAAAATGTGTATTTAACAAATTCAATGCCAAATAAAAAGTACGAGGGAGTTTCACGTGAAAACCTTAAAAGTGTGGTAACAATTTCAATAACTGTGACGTCTTATAACCTGTCAATATTGTTGTTATGGATGTCAATGGCGTTGATAAGTGACATAACTGTGCAGGCGAACACGGTTACGTCATAGGGACAGGTTAAAGATGGCCACCCCTCTTTTGACATGCACCAAAGAGGAGCAGCGTTCTGTCATCTGTTTTTTTTTTTTGTTTTTTTTTTTTATCAGTGAAGGGGTGAAACCTATAGAAATTCATCTGTGAGTGAAGGTCCAGTATGGTGATGTTTGTCTGTCATTCCAGCAAGTGTATGAGTGTAGTAGGAGGTTTCAAAACTGTTCGGTCCGATGAAGCGGTACAGTACATGGTGCATTAGTGGTAAACACTATAAAATTAGTGGAACTGCCATAAAGCTGTAGGAATGTAAACAATATAAAAGAACACGCTGGTTTACAGAACGCAGTTACGGAAAGCAATGGGCGTGCGGCGACTAGCCTTTATCAGCAAACAAAAACTAGAAAATACAACATATAAAACCTGAGAAGACACCTCTGTCACTATATTAAGGCATGACAACTGAATGAGAAGAATGAAAGATGAAAAATGCATTTGAGAACAGCGAAAGAAAATGTAAAACATCAAACAATGTGCTACTGATCTCGGGATTTTAGCTCAGCAGTCCGGGATTTATAGATCTCACAGTTCTCAGTTCACAGTCTGGGGTTCTGAGATCTGTTTCCACTTCACATTCTGAGATTCTCATATCTGTTTCATTTCACAGTCTGGGATTCTGAGATCTCACAGTTCTTAGTTCACAGTCCTGGATTCTGAGATCTCACAGTTTTCAGTTCACAGTCTGAGATTCTGAGATCTTGCAGTTTTCAGTTCAGAGTCTCGGATTCTAAGATCTTACAGTTCTCAGTTCATAGTCTGGTATTCTGAGATATGTTTTCAGTTCACATTCTGGGATTCTGCGATATCATAATTCTCATTTCACAATCTGTGATTTTAAGATAAATAGCACATTTTTTCCTTTCATTTTCTTGTCATTGTTCTCATTTATTTTCCATCTCTCCATTATTCTCAGTCGGTTAATATGCCTTTATATAGTCACCGTAATATTTTCTCCAGGTTTATATGTTGTGTTTTCTAATGAAGAAAGTTAGTCACCTCAACGTCCTTTTTTCTGTAGTTGTGTTCTGAAAAGCTGCATTACTCCGTATCTTTTATATCGTTCATATCAATATAAGAGATTTACTTTATTGGCTTCTTCTACTGAATATTCCTAGTTTTCGCAATTATGCCATTGTAAGAATCAATTTGTGGTCTACTCTGTATTATTTTTCAAACTATGGAGGGATAAAATTGAATTATCGAATTACAAACATCATTGCACGTCAGGCAAGTCCATAGGTGCCCAGATATTCTCCTCAGAATGCCTGCTAGTGTATGTAACAGATAATCATACATTTAAGTGTGGGATCGAAGCCTTCGAGATTCGTAACTGCCTGTTTTACAAACATTGTTAAACACATCGCTCATCCTGAGATCCCAAGGGATTTCTTACGCGTTCAGCTTGCACACGGGACCTACCAATTTCAGGGCAATATCTGAGAGGAATAGGGATAAGACTCACAATCCCGAGATTAGGAGGTGGGTCGGTAGGAGTGTAGCCTTATGGGATCGCTGATTTTGTGAGCATTGGCCTCTGATACCCTGCTGACATATGTTTATGTTGATTAATGTTTATGTTGATTAATATCCATGTTGATTAATGTCCATGTTGATTAATGTCTGTGTTGATTAATATCCATGTTGATTTATGTCCATGTTGATTAATGCCCATGTTGAAATATGTTTGTGTTGATTAATGATTAACTTGATTAATGTCCGCGTAGATTAATGTCCACGTTGATTAATCTCCATATTGAGTAATGTCTATATTGATTAATGTCTATGTTCATTGACGTCTGCAGTGATTAATGGCTGTGTTGATTCATGCCTATGTTGATTAATGTCTATGTTGATTAATGTCTATGTTAATTAATGTCTATGTTGATTAATGTTTATGTTGATTAATGTCTATATTGATTCATGCCTATGTTGATTAATGTCTATATTGATTAATGTCTATATTGATTAATGTCTATGTTAATTAATGTTTATATCGATTAATGTTTATGTTGATTAATGTCTATATTTATTAATGTCTATATTGATTAATGTTTATGTTGATTAATGTCTATATTGATTAATGTTTATATTGATTAATGTCTATATTGAATAATGTTTATGTTGATTAATGTCTATTTTGATTAATGTCTATATTGATTAATGTTTATGTTGATTAATGTCTATATTGATTAATGTCTATATTGATTATTGTCTATATTGATCAATGTCTAACATTCTGATTGTACAGCTCGAGCACCCGGACCTCGGTTGAGACAACTTGTTGCTGTAAATTGACATGCACGTGCCCCTGTAAACGGTGCTGTGAGTGTCGGCAGACCAGGCGTGTCCAGTAAGTCTGTGTGTACATCCCATCATCATCTTCTTCTTCTTCATCATCATCATCATGTGCCAAGTCGGTAAGCATAGAGGATCATCATTGGCCACCTCACACTATCACCAGAGTCGTCGGACAGCCCCAATTATATTATTTGGCCTGATCAGCACGGATCCTTTCCCTTTATTTTCGACAGCTCTTTTACCACCAAATTTGCCAGCTGTTGCTAAATTTAAGTGCTTTCTTTTCATAACAAGCTTGTCTGTCTCAAGTCATTTCTTTTATCAATTGGTGGTTTTCTTCTGTTTCTTGTAGGATTGCCAGGTGTATTATCTGTCCGTGTATGGCAGTGTTTCCCAACGTGGGGCCCACGCCCCACAGGGGGGCAATTTGACTGTTAAGGGGGGCAATTCGAAAATGGAAGAAATCGGCTGAATATAACAAAACGGGGAGACTTGAGACTGAAGTTAACTAAATTGGAACCAGACATAAGATCTCTTTGCAGCAAGCATCAAGCGCAAGGATCTCACTAAATTTAAATAATAAATAATTACTAATAATTAAAATAATATAGAAAAATCTTTCATTAAAATTATGTTGTACTTGAATTTCAGTTCTCCATTATATGTTTTGAAAATTTACTTACTGTGTTTGCTCAATAATTACCTAGTGATTTCTTCCTAAAACCTATCATTCAAGTTTCTTTAGTGAACATTTCAATTTTTGAATATTAAAAATAATGTATATGTTGAGGGGGGGGGGGGGGGGGGGGCGTGGGGCGGGGGAGGGGGGCAATATGAATTTTAGAAAGGCTTAAGTGGGGCATAGCACAAAAAAGGTTGGGAAACACTGGTGTATGGCATTCTTTGCGTTTTCCCCAGGTACCGCATTTCATCTTGTCTTCTTATTGTCCAGTTCTCTCGTACATTTACAAGATTAAACTTCGCAAATTACTGCCATTACGACATTGTACACGTCATCACTATTATCATCGTCATCATCATCAAATATGATGCCCGTATTAAGTGTCGGCTGTACCGAGCCACCAACACCTTCTGCCCTCACTCTGCGCTCACTCTGCGCTCACTCTGCCCTCACTCTGCGCTCACTCTGCCCTCACTCTGCGCTCACTCTGCCCTCACTCTGCGCTCACTCTGCGCTCACTTTGCACTCACTCTGCGCTCACTCTGCGCTCACTCTGCCCTCACTCTGCGCTCACTCTGCCCTCACTCTGCACTCACTCTGCCCTCACTCTGCGCTCACTTTGCACTCACTCTGCGCTCACTCTGCCCTCACTTTGCGCTCACTCTGCCCTCACTCTGCGCTCACTTTGCCCTCACTCTGCACTCACTCTGCCCTCATACATGCTCTTCCCAGATCTTCTCATTATTGCATCTGCCCACATGAAACACCTTCTTCCACTTCACTTCTTGCTCCCACACATTCTTTATTTAACGAAGATCTTTAGTTTGGTTTTATGTGATTGATGCATTTTGATTGTTGTCACTGATTGATGCACGTTGATTGTCAGTCGTCGATTACCGGCATTGAGTAGATGTCTCATCTAATGAAGTACTATAATAGTCTATATATTGCGTAGATTTCTCCTCTAGTGAAGTACTATAATAGTCTATACATTGCGTAGATTTCCCCTTTAGTGAAGTACTATGCTAGTCTACATTGCGTAGATTTCTCCTCTAGTGAAGTACTATAATATTCTACATTGCGTAGATTTCCCCTTTAGTGAAGTACTATGATAGTTAACTTAAATTCAGTAGATCTTTGCTCAAGTGAAGTACTATGATGGTTAACTTACACTAAGAATATATATTTCCAGCATTGCAATTCAGTCACGAGTGATTCGACTATGAATTCATCTGATGTTTCTTAATCGCAAGCGCTTCCTCAAAATCAAGTGTCTTCTTTATAGTATGGGGTGGCTGTAGTGGATATCCATCTATTTATATTCTTAGTGATCATTGTATGATCTGCTGGGCTGTAACCTGCCTGTTCATGATTCTTTCAAAGTTCTCTCGTTGGCTATTGTTTTAATTATGACTACATAAAATTGTCCTTTCTATATACAAGAATATTTATGTGTTTGAGAGTTTATTGACACTTCAAAATGAATTTGTGTATAAATATTTATTTATGCGGGAAATTATTTAGTCAGCAGTTGACAACACATGTGACATTTGGTGGCTGAGTGAGGTAAACGTAGAAATGTTGACCTTCTGAATACTAATACAGGTACCTGGCCGTCCTAACAGACGATAGTTTTTTATATTGTGCTTCAAAACAGGCATAATAACTACAACCCATAGTGGGAACGAGAGATGGAGTTACACCTTTCTATAGCACAGAGCCTGGGCTGAAATGTAGAGACTGTGTTGCCCATGCAGCATGATTATTGATCTCCCTCTCGGCTTGCCTAGTTTACTCCAGAGGAAAGGTAACACCAATACATCTGGAACAAGACCAGCTGCAGTAGCTGACAGGTGAGAACAGTAATACTCTGTCCGACTGTCGGAGCTTTGATCCTAGACCTGTTGCCGACCAGGGCTTGGGGCCTGGTCTGCCCGGCCATGACATTCAGTCTTTAGGTTGCAATTCCTCTCACTGGGATAAGGCTTGTACCCTCCCACTTGCGCTCCATCGCCCGAAGTCGTTTTTACAATGTGGAGTATTGGGTTTGTTGAGCGTCACCTACCATTCGGCGCTAACAGTAAGCAGGTAGTACCGTCTATTGTCTTACAATAGCTCAGTCATATCTGACTAAGACCTTCAAAATGGTCACTGGTATATAACAGTTACAATGTTCAACCTGTTCCCCAGGCCCCGTACTGGACCAACCAAATCAGAACCTGTCGTGATGTGTTGCAGAAAACTAGTGCCAGAGGAGTCACGTAATGAAGCGTAAGTACAACCATCTGATGTGCAATCAATGGGACTTCTATATAAGCAATCATGATCGTTATCAAGCGTCACTCCGATAAGTTTGAGCGGTCATGGTCTGTAATATCAAGCCATCAGAGCCGCGGATTTGGTCTGGTAGTTATGTCCCTATTTTGTTTTGTAGCCACGTGATCCTGGATTTATTCCTTTGTCTTCTTCTGTCATCCTTTATCCCACATAGTCCCCCAACCAACCCACCCCAAGCGGTCATTAGCTACCGCATGAAGCTCCGCCCATGCTCTCCCTATGGTATTCATTTCTGTTTCTACTTCTCTGTATATTTCTATTTCGTTTTCCCATTGGATTCCACACAAAGGCCTTACTAGTTATAATATTCTCATATTTTCTCGATGTATGCCATATCCACAGCTGGAAATATGTCGTGACAACGGGGAAGTCGGAGGGGAAAAGAAGCAGGGGGAGAGCAAGAGAGAAGATGCTGAACAGTATGACATCATGGCATGGAGGAACACCAGTATCCGAAATGATTGACAGCATACGGGACAGATGGCTGTGGCAATTGCTGATCACCAGCACCACACGGCGTCGTCCTTCACCTCTTGGCTTACTGGTCTCCATGAGAACCACTTTGGTGGTTCGGTCTTGCTCTTTTCCCACCATTGTCGCCAGATGGCACAAAGTTTTTGACGTTTCTTTCTCCTCGTAGTGTGCTCGAAACAGTCCTGCCTGTCTCCGCTGAATGTTTCTAATCAATTCACGGTTCCCAATAGTTTTCTTAACGGACTGTCTTATTCGTGTGTCTGTTCGTCCATGGTATTCTTTGCATTTGCCCCAGAATACTCATTCCATCTACCAGTAAATGTTTCTTATCTTTGAAAAACGAAGACACAAACAATAGATGTGTAATCTATTGTTTGTGTCTTCGTTAATTAAATATGCAAGCTATTGTTTGTGTCTTCGTTATTCAAAGTGCAATCTATTGTTTGTGTCTTCGTTATTCAAATTCACAACGGGGAAAACATCGTTTCTTATCTTGTCTGCCTATTGTCCATGATTCACATCCATACTAAGGCATAGGTTCCATTTAGCACGTCCACACTCGTTTCTCTCACAGCATTGACAGCTTTGTATTGGACAGTATTTGATATTTTTGTGTTATTACACTTTAATGATATCCTTAGTTGCTCGTCAGATCTTGTTCATTGTCTGCAGTCCTGTACCATCTGCATAGCTTATATTGTTGCAGAAATTTATATGTTTGACTCTGTGTCTGTCAGTCATTCTGTCTTTTTCTCTGTCTGTCTCTCTGCCTATGTCTGTCTCTCTACCTCTCTCTCTCTCTCTCTCTCTCTCTCTCTCTCTCTCTCTGTTTGTCCCTGTCTCTGTTTCCTTGTCTCTCAATCTCTGTTTTATTTTGTCTCTCATTCTGTCTGTCAATTTATCCGTCTGTCTCTCTGCCTGTCTGTCTCTCTGTCTGTCTCTCTGTCTCTCGTCTGTCTCATTTGACAACATCATTCATTTGTAAAATTGTGTTGTTGTTTTTTCTATGTTAATGTAACATGCACAATAGATAATTGATGTACGAAAGATGAATTGGTTGGAAGAGTCAAATATAAAACGGGACAACGTGCCCAATTTGTGAATCTTTGAAAATAAAGTTCATTCGTTCTCTCTGTTTTTTTCTCTGTGCCTCCGTATCTCTGTCTGTCTGTCTGTCTGTCTGTCTGTCTGTCTGTCTGTCTGTCTGTCTGTCTGTCTGTCTGTCTGTCTGTCTTTTAATCTGTTTGAATAGACGGATTCTGCCTTAGTGGTAGGATGAATGTATAAAGGGAATCATAAATCAAGCTTTGTGACTGCTTGTAAACCTATTCCTGGAAAATTAATGTGGTGGTTTCCTGTTACCTCCAACATCGACACAAAAGATGTACATACTGATGGATAGCTCGCTCGGTTACTTGGTTGGTTGTATATCCGGTGGAAGGCTGTAAGATGTAACCCTAAACCCCAATGCACTGGCTATCCGATCGTCTCCCTTCTTGAAAGAATCGCCTCTACCCGAGTGAAAGTAATTATCCCCAGGACATGCTAGTGTGTTGGGAAAGGAGCAGGTGGACATATTGGCTGGATCTGAAACTCTCGGTGGGGTATTGGGTGCAGGATAAGGCATATGAGGTAAGGGCCATTTTGGATCACGTGTACAGCGTGGAAGAACAGATAAAGCATCCCGGCCTGGAGAGAATGGTGCGGCTGGACGTAACCAGAGGATCATATCGTTACTCGGGACTCTGAGAAAGACCAGACAGACATATAATCATACTGATACCATTAGTATTGGGACTCTACGCTAGTTGTTGAAGATGAGAATGAAGAGCAAATGGGCATGTTCCGAGTGCTGTGATGTCGGTTCTTAACCCAATTCAACTCAGATTAAGACAGCTGAGAGAGAATAGTTTTGAGACTCCCCTCCCGACTTGTACCCTCTATGTTGGGACTGTGTTGCGGACCTCTCATGTCATTCTCTAGGCTATGAAACCAAATCACAGATGAGTGGGCCTGGGAAAGTATTAAATCATAACTTGATTGAATATAACTGAATAAGCTGTCATCCTATATCCGCAGTTGCCTACCTCCATCACCGCCGCCGGAGACAATAGTTGTGTGTTGTACCGATCCGAGCGATGACCAGAGTCCTCCGTCTGAAGAGTGAGTGCATCCTTGTTGAATGACTGTTTGGTGAGAGTGGTTCCCCTCTAAATGTCCTTATGACTGTCTAGTGACAGTAATTTAACGTTGTATACTCTCTTGTATTGTGAATTATACAAAGGCAATTGACAGTGTACAACATCAGAAACTTTGGGAAATCATGAGGAAAATGGGCTTTCCATCACATGTAGCACAATTCATAAAAATGCTCTATCTAGACCAGTCGTTCTCAACCTTATCTGGCCCATGCATCCTTTCACCATATGTCAGAATGTCACCCCCCCCCCCCTCCCCCAAGCCTTTCAAGTGAATGTAAGATGAAGAATTCCCCCCTTTCCAAAATTTTCAGCCTCAAATAGTGCATTTGTTATGTTCACAATATTTTATTACCGCACCAAATTAATCATATTACAATAAACAAACAGTTAAAACGTCAAAGAATTGTCAATTAATTCACGACACCAGAATGCCAGAAAATTGTTCTTCATCAAACAAAACGCTCAGTAGAAAACCAGGATATTGTGTCTGAATTAACCCCCCCCCCCCCCCCCCCGGGAAGAGGGTGGGGGGATTCCCACCGGTTGAGAACCACTGGTCTAGACCAACAAGCAGCGGTTAGAATAGGTGGCGAGACATCAGACTGGTTTAACATAAAGCAAGGAGTCCCTCATGGCTTTGTACTGTCCCCTTATTTGTTTAACCTGTACGCCGAAATATCATTAAAAATGTCAGAGATGATATAACCAAAGAGCAATATGATGCCCTAAATATCGGTAGTCATGAGATTCGATATGCTGATAATACAGAATTATTATCCACAACACAGAATGGTATAGAAAAACTACTAATATCAATCCAAATGAATTGTGAAAATCACAACATATATCTTAACATAGCAAAATTAAATATAATGCATACAAATAAAACTACTATGGAGAAAGAAATATATGTTACTGAGGAAAAATTTAAGGTGATGGAAAATTTGGAATGTCTTGGGTCATTAATTATTAACACTGGTGACACTATGAATGAAATTAAAAGATGAATATCTATTCCTTTTCAGAAACTAAATCAACTAAATAAACAGTGACAGGGGACAGATAGAACGACAAAATTAAGATTTTTAAGAGCATGCACCTTTCCCATTGCAACATCTCCTGTGAGACCTAGACATTTACTAAACAAGATGAACAGCGCGTAAATCCCTAGGATGCCTTTAGTACGTGTAACAGACAGACACACAGATAGACGGATGGGCCGACAGAAGACAGACATACAAATATTCAGAGTGGCTCACACACGGACATATGGACTCATGCCTTTTTCTTGATAGATGGAGGGGCGGTAGACATGCGCACAGACAGACAAATAAACAGATGAGCTGACAGATTGATGGACAAATAGAACAGACAAACAGATAGACGGAAGGACAGATAGACAGGGAGATAGATGGATAGGCGGATAGACGGATGGACTTAGAGGCAAGTAGATGAATGGGCGGACGGACGGAGAGATAGACAGGTAGACAAACAGACAGATGGGTGGATAGACGGATCGACAGATAAGCAGACAGATATAGACTGATTGGGCGGAATGATTTAGGGACAGGTAGACAGACTGGTAGACAGACGGATGGGCGGATAATCGGACCGACAGATAGGCAAACAGGCAGACATGCAAACAAACAGACGTATAGACTGATGGGCAGATAGACGTATAGATAAACAGACAGACAAGTTTGTACATACAATCATACAATGAAACATTTCTCGGACAGATGCCCAGACGAGGAGGAGTACCTGTTGCTGGCAGTCTGCTGCAGAAGTAAGAAGTAGAGCCACGACAGCAACATCATGTGTCGCAAGTAGCTGATTTGCCTGGAGAGTGTCAGAGGTGGGTTAGAGGTGGGTTAGAGGTGGGTTAGAGGTGGGTTAGAGAGGTGGGTTAGAGAGGTGGGTTAGGTAAAACAAAAACCAGGGAGAGGATCGTCAATACTCGGTGCCCGCCATACATTCATGGGTGCCAGGGTTTTCAGTGGGTTGACATTCAGACTTACCACTTAGACAACCAGGGTATTCAATGGGTTCACACACAACTTTCACACTTAACTCTTAGACAACTAGGGTATTCAATGGGTTCACACACAACTTTCACACTTAACACTTAGACAACCAGGGTATTCAATGGGTTCACACACAACTTTCACACTTAACACTTAGACAACTAGGGTATTCAATGGGTTTACACACAATTTTCACACTTAACACTTAGACAACCAGGGTATTCAATGGGTTCACACACAACTTTCACACTTAACACTTAGACAACCAGGTATTCAATGGGTTCATACACGAATTTAATACGTAACACTTAGAACGCCAGAGTATTCAATGGGTTCACACACAACTGTCACCCACAATGCTTGCCTTCTGTTAGACGGGTTGAGACACGACTTTCACTAAAGACTTAGAACACATGATCACAAAGGTTTATGACCTTCGGGGGTGTGATTTGGGATCGTAATTTTGAAACTTAAAGTTAGTTTGGAAGTATGGCATGTATCTTTGGGATGTAATTTTCATTTATAGCTGCCGAGCGTAATTTTGAAATGAAACTATGGGATGTAACATTGAGGCGTAAATTCCAATTTTCAAAAACAAAAATTCTTAATTCGGCCTCGTTCAACCTGCTTCTTCAGCCGTGGTTAGGGTGGAGGTCGGTGGTTTTTGTGGGTATTTTTACCCTGTTTATTGTCTTGTGCGCTCTTACGAGTAGGCAGTTGGAGCACTTTCTTTTGTTGTTGGGAGCTCGGAAGTCCGTGTCCAGCTTGGCATGGTGATCGGCGCAGTATCGGCAGATTTCAGTCTTACTGCGACATGTTGCTCTGCTGTGGCCGGCCCTCTGGCATTTGGAACATTGAGTGATTCTTGAGATGAATCCTTCAGGCTGTTGTATTTTCTGGTTTATCGATACCTGGCGTGGTATCTCGCTGCCCTCAGTCGTCACCACCGCTAGCGTCGTAGGTATCTTTGAGTACATTAGGATCCGCTCCGCCTTCAAGATTCGGATGTGGAGATTCTCCCCTTGTAGCTGCTTCTGGATTTGTTCGTCTGACACTTCCACTTGAACCCGCTTGACAACCCATCTGACTGTCTTTGTGTCGGTGTTTCCGACTCTGGTGTCTTTCTCCTCCTTCTCGGCTGTTTTGGCTCTTGTCTGTGGTGGGTTGTCGACGGTCTCCCTCGAAGTGGCTTCAGTAGTAGCTGTAGTTTCTGGTTCTTTGTTGCAGCTGGCAGGTAGGCTCTCCACGTTCGTCTTCTTTGAGGTTTTTTGCGGCTCCCACGTTGCACATCTAGTGTGTCTGGTGTTTCTTGGTGTTGGTCTTGCGACGTGCCATTTTCCTTTCCCGTAACAGGCTTCTTGAATTGTTCAGGTGATTTCTTCTTGATAGCGCTCGCAGTTGCGAATGTCGACGTCGGAAACGCAAAACTTGACTTGATTCGTAAACAAAACTTCCAAATTCAGACTCGTTCAACCTGCTTCTTTAGGCCGTGATTAGAGTTGAGATCCGTGGTTCTTGTGGGATTTTCACCCTGTTTTTGTCTTGTGCCCTTTTACGAGTGAGTCCTGGCTCGGACTGGATATGTAAGCGTTTGTGTCAGTGACGTCAGCTGGGGGATTGGTCGGCGGTGACCCATTGTGTTCGTCTCCTCCGTTGGTTTCTTCTGTCAGTTCTGGCTTCTGGGGCGTCTTGCTTGACTAGTTGTAGTCCTTATAAGGACTGTTTATTTTGTCTTTTTGCCTCCTTTATTGTATATGGCCTGTAGAAGCTTTTCGATGTTTTCGTTTTCTTCCTTGCGCCTTTATTCCCTTTAGAGTTTGAGTTTCTGTTGCCTTTCGCGTTCTTCCTCCGCAGTCAACCATGGGACGATCTCTCCGTCCTCATAATAGTAATTATACTCGTGTTCGTTATCAAAGTATATATCTGGGTATTCTACAGAGGTCTGGCGCCATATTGTTTTCCCTGTGATTTTCTTGGTTTTCTTGTTTTACTTTTCTTGCATGTGCCTTTTGTATTCCTTGTGCCTGAGTTCCTCCCTTCTTGCCTATTCTAGGCACTCCTCCAGGGTAGGTGCAGGTGGGTAGACTGTGCCTTCGACATGGTCCCACTCTCAGGTGGGGATATCTGGCGGGATATTGGTTTCCCCTTGAGTTTCTCAGGCGTCGTGGTTGGGCTGCTGGTTTTAGTTTGCTGTTGAGATTCATCTTGCGGCTTCTCTGTGGTCTTTTCCGTGGCTTCTGCTGGTTTGATTTGAATTAGTTCCATTTCAGTATTTAGCATTTCTTTCTCCACTTTGATATCTCGTAGAATCTCTTCATTCTTCTTTGTCGTCTGCGCCATGTGCTCCACCTCCGCAAATTAGAGATGCGACTTTAAATGTAACTTTAAGATGTAACTGTGGTAGCACGATATATTTGAGAATATTAAGATTATTTTGGAAAGCAAGATTTAGTATCGTCCTCATAGAACTAGTCAGTGAACAACTAGGGTTACAATTGAACTGTAAGAAGACACAGATTATGGTCGTCACTGGGAACAAGGAAATACCACAATGTAATATACAAGTAAATGGGAATATTCTTAAACAAGTCAATTGGTACAGTTATCTCGGAGCAGTCATAACATCTGATGGGAGATGCCTTGAAGAGATTAGAACAAGAATCGCCATTGCGAAGGTAGCCTTTCGCAAGATGAAAAACATACTGACCAATAAAAAGATATCAAGTGAAACGAGAAAAAGAGTGTTGAGGAGCTACATAGAACAAGTATGGATATGAAGCGTGGATAATGAGCAGACAAGCTGAAAAATTTCTGATGGCTGTGGAAATGTGGTTTCTGAGGAAAATACAAAGAATACCATAGACAGACAGAACAAACAATGAATAAGTCCTTCAAGAAAGAAATGACGATCATAAATTGATTAGAGACATTAGACGTAAGACAAAATTGTTTGGGCATGTTATGAGAAGAAATGAATTGGAGAACTTTGTGACAACTGGGAAGATCAAAGGGAAGAGACCAAGGGGAAGACCGAGAAGTAAATACCTGGGTGGCTTGGCCACGTGGCATGGTCGAGAAAAGAACACAGGGCTGATCCACGACTCTAGTGATCGAGTGATATGGCAAAACATGACCACCCACGGAGCTTGTTGTTTCCAATATATGTTTCATACAAGTATAAGGTATTTTCCATCAATTTGTAGACCTTCAAGCATCCTTACCATGTCGACATGTCTCACTTTATCAAAAGACTTTGTGTAGACAATAAAGCAAAGATTTAGAGCTTTATTTACTTCTATAGAACGTTCAATTACTGTTCTCAGTATATACACAGCATTTACGTTGTACCGTGACTAGTGTATACAGCGCGTTGTACCACGACTAGTGCATAAAGCACGTTGTACCGTGACTGTTGTATAAAGCGCGTTGTACCATGACTAGTGAAAACAGAGCGTTGTACCGTGATTAGTGTGTATAGCACATTGTACCCTGACTAGTGTATGCAGCGCGTTGTACCGTGACTAGTGCATACAGAGCGTTGTACAGTGATTATTGTATACAGCACGTTGTACCGTGACTAGCGTATACAGCACGTTGTACCGTAACTAGAGTACACAGCGCGATGTACCTTGACTAGTGTATACAGCACGTTGTACCGTGACTAGAGTACACAGTGCGATGTACCTTGACTAGTGTATACAGCACGTTGTACCGTGACTAGTGTATACAGCACGTTGTACCGTGACTAGTGTATACAGCACGTTGTACCGTGACTAGTGTATACAGCACGTTGTACCGTGACTAGTGTATACAGCACGTTGTACCGTGACTAGTGTATACAGCACGTTGTACCGTGACTAGTGTATACAGCACGTTGTACCGTGACTAGTGTATACAGCACGTTGTACCGTGACTAGTGTATACAGCACGTTGTACCGTGACTAGCGTATACAGCACGTTGTACCGTGACTAGTGTATACAGCACGTTGTACCGTGACTAGTGTATACAGCACGTTGTACCGTGACTAGTGTATACAGCACGTTGTACCGTGACTAGAGTACACAGTGCGATGTACCTTGACTAGTGTATACAGCACGTTGTACCGTGACTAGTGTATAACGCACGTTGTACCGTGACTAGAGTACACAGCACGTTGTACCGTGACTAGTGTATACAGCACGTTGTACCGTGACTAGAGTACACAGCGCGATGTACCTTGACTAGTGTATACAGCACGTTGTACCGTGACTAGAGTACACAGCGCGATGTACCTTGACTAGTGTATACAGCACGTTCTACCGTGACTAGAGTACACAGCGCGATGTACCTTGACTAGTGTATACAGCACGTTGTACCGTGACTAGAGTACACAGTGCGATGTACCTTGACTAGTGTATACAGCACGTTGTACCGTGACTAGTGTATACAGCACGTTGTACCGTGACTAGGGTACACAGCACGTTGTACCGTGACTAGTGTATACAGCACGTTGTACCGTGACTAGAGTACACAGCGCGATGTACCTTGACTAGTGTATACAGCACGTTGTACCGTAACTAGAGTACACAGCGCGATGTACCTTGACTAGTGTATACAGCACGTTGTACCGTGACTAGAGTACACAGTGCGATGTACCTTGACTAGTGTATACAGCACGTTGTACCGTGACTAGTGTATACAGCACGTTGTACCGTGACTAGTGTATACAGCACGTTGTACCGTGACTAGTGTATACAGCACGTTGTACCGTGACTAGTGTATACAGCACGTTGTACCGTGACTAGTGTATACAGCACGTTGTACCGTGACTAGTGTATACAGCACGTTGTACCGTGACTAGTGTATACAGCACGTTGTACCGTGACTAGTGTATACAGCACGTTGTACCGTGACTAGTGTATACAGCACGTTGTACCGTGACTAGTGTATACAGCACGTTGTACCGTGACTAGTGTATACAGCACGTTGTACCGTGACTAGTGTATACAGCACGTTGTACCGTGACTAGAGTACACAGTGCGATGTACCTTGACTAGTGTATACAGCACGTTGTACCGTGACTAGTGTATAACGCACGTTGTACCGTGACTAGAGTACACAGCACGTTGTACCGTGACTAGTGTATACAGCACGTTGTACCGTGACTAGAGTACACAGCGCGATGTACCTTGACTAGTGTATACAGCACGTTGTACCGTGACTAGAGTACACAGCGCGATGTACCTTGACTAGTGTATACAGCACGTTCTACCGTGACTAGAGTACACAGCGCGATGTACCTTGACTAGTGTATACAGCACGTTGTACCGTGACTAGAGTACACAGTGCGATGTACCTTGACTAGTGTATACAGCACGTTGTACCGTGACTAGTGTATACAGCACGTTGTACCGTGACTAGGGTACACAGCACGTTGTACCGTGACTAGTGTATACAGCACGTTGTACCGTGACTAGAGTACACAGCGCGATGTACCTTGACTAGTGTATACAGCACGTTGTACCATGACTAGAGTACACAGCGCGATGTACCTTGACTAGCGTATACAGCACGTTGTACCGTGACTAGCGTATACAGCACGTTGTACCGTGACTAGCGTATACAGCACGTTGTACCGTGACTAGCGTATACAGCACGTTGTACCGTGACTAGCGTATACAGCACGTTGTACCGTGACTAGCATATACAGCACGTTGTACCGTGACTAGTGTATACAGCACGTTGTACCGTGACTAGTGTATACAGCACGTTGTACCGTGACTAGAGTATACAGCACGTTGTACCGTGACTAGCGTATACAGCACGTTGTACCGTGACTAGCGTATACAGCACGTTGTACCGTGACTAGCGTATACAGCACGTTGTACCGTGACTAGAGTATACAGCACGTTGTACCGTGACTAGCGTATACAGCACGTTGTACCGTGACTAGCGTATACAGCACGTTGTACCATGACTAGCGTATACAGCACGTTGTACCGTGGCTAGCGTATACAGCACGTTGTACCGTGACTAGCGTATACAGCACGTTGTACCGTGACTAGCGTATACAGCACGTTGTACCGTGACTAGTGTATACAGCACGTTGTACCGTGACTAGTGTATACAGCACGTTGTACCGTGACTAGCGTATACAGCACGTTGTACCGTGACTAGAGTATACAGCACGTTGTACCGTGACTAGCGTATACAGCACGTTGTACCGTGACTAGAGTATACAGCACGTTGTACCGTGACAGCATCAACTCAGCTCGTGGCCACCTCCACAGTGCTTGCCCTCAACTCTAGCGAGTGTGGGTCAGAATAACTAGCACTATTCTGTAAAAGTGTCTTCGTTATTCATATTCTGTAAACGTCGGGCAGCAAATGAAGCCGACCCTTGGATGTCATCATTTCATGCACACTTCAACAAACTAGACACAAAACTATACGTTAGCGTGGCACAATCTGTCACCCAAACAAAACGTGTGCGACAGGGACAACGCACCGCACAAAGGCACAGAGAGTGCGGGGATTTGTAGACCTGCGGAGAGATATTACCTCCACGGAAGTAGAACAGTTATAAATATATTCGTATAACTGAAAACCAGTGTCTTGGTTCTGTACTGCCCTGGTGCGCTTGTTCCTCTAGCGAGGCTACAGTGTTATTTGAGGTTCGGACCTTGTGTGCTACATCTTGTACTTTGCACTTGTTCTATTAATTTATTTGCGTGTACCGTCCACTCATCTTGTAACATTCAACATTTCACAAGGAAGCCACTGTGACGCAGAGGCTGGCACCCTTACCTGTCGGCGCGGTGGTTTATCGTTCGAATCCCATACGGGAGAGGATTGGTTTTTCATTGATCTGAGCTGCCCTGTAGACCCGACCTGAAATGGTACCAGAAAATATTCTGGAAGATACACGCAGCCAACGTGATATTAACTACACTGTGATATATTACTAAACCGTGATATTAACTACACTGTGATATATTACTAAACCGTGATATTAACAACACTGTGATATATTACTAAACCGTGATATTAACTACACTGTGATATATTACTAAACCGTGATATTAACTACACTGTGATATATTACTAAACCGTGATATTAACTACACTGTGATATATCACCACAACGTGATATTAACTACACTGTGATATATCACCACAACGTGATATTAACTACACTGTGATATATCACCACAACGTGATATTAACTACACTGTGATATATTACTACAACGTGATAGTAACTACACTGTGATATATCACTACATCGTGATATTAACTACTCTGCTGACTTTGTACTATTGGGCCTGTAACATCATGCAACAAGCGCCATATTGCCAACAGTTTCAAGGCGTGGGGGACAGGTCATTTACTTTACCTGACATATTGGCGTGCTGGGAGACGAGCGGACGGACATATTGGCTGGGACCGCACCACTCGATGCGGTATTGAAGCAGGATAAGGCAGACGTTGTCGGGGTCGTCTGAGAGCGTATGAACAGTGCAGTACAACACACAGATCATCATGGCCGGCAGAGACTGATGCTCCAGGGAGTGACCAGAGGATCTGGTCGACATTTGGGACACCACATCTCGACTACCTGCAATAGCTCCGCCACCACTAGCATTCACAATACCACGTCTCGCCTATCGTCAGTACCTCCACCATCTCACTGTCCAGCATTCACAATACCACAGTTGAACAGGTCACACACAACCTTTCAGTGAGCGGATTCTATGCTTGTCGTGAAATTTTGGTTTTTGAAATTTTGTTGTTTCGTTCGAACACACATGCTACTGTTACTACTAGTAGTTGCTGCTACTAGTGAGTACATTAGACTGATTTTACGTGAGGGTTAGCGTTCCTTTTGACTAGTGTTCCTCGTCATCGGGCGAAGCAACTCCGAATTTTAAGATACTGGTTATTTAGTCCCCATGTCAAGGGCGGAAGTCAACAATTAAGTCACACTGACTGGTGTGTGAAATGGTTCAAACAAGGCCGCGATCAGCACAGAAAATTTAAGCGCATTCACCCTCTCAGCCACGCCATAACTTCAAAGGATGTTTTTTAATATAATGTTGGTCATTTTGTGGAAAGAGTCATTGGGTAGGGTGATTCTTGTGTTGATATCTGTCGTTGTCACACCTGTCATTGTTGTCGCTATGTCACATCTGTCATTTTTGTGACTATGACACATCTGTCAGTGTTGTCGCTATGTCACACCTGTCATTGTTGTCGCTATGTCACACCTGTCATTGTTGTCACTATGTCACATCTCTCATTGCCTACCGACGTGCAGCCTGGATATTTGCACAGATTCGTCTGTTTTTATTTTTTGTTTTTCACGTTTACTGTGTAGACATAATATTGGAATCTGTACTTCCTCGCACTACTTTCTTGTACTACTTTATTTTACTACTGTCTTTTACTTCTTTCTTGAGTCATTGTTCCCAGCACTTTCTTGTAATACGTTCTTATAATATTTTTTTCGTCGCTCTTGTAAAACATGCTTGTACTACTTTCTTGTACTACTTTCTTGTACTACTTTCTTGTACTACTTTCTTGTACTACTTTCTTGTACTACTTTCTTGTACTACTTTCTTGCAACATTTTTTCCGAGCACTTTCTTGTAATACTTTCTTGTAAATCTTTCATGTAATACTTTTTCGTAGCACTTTCTTGTAATACTGCCTTGTAGCACTTTCTTGTAATACTGTCTTGTAATACTTATGAATTATTTTTTTTAGAAGTATTTCTATATCGCAGGATGTTTACATTTTAAGATCAGGTCACCGGGTTCAAGGACGATCTTTGCACATCTTCGAATTACACTCGCAGTCAGTTCCAGGGAGCCATGGAGAGGAATTCTATCTTTGCTCAAACCAAAGAGATGGGTCTGCAGGATTTCTTGATGTGGTAGGTCTAAATATAATAATAATAATAATAATAATAATAATAATAATAATAATAATAATAATAATAATAATAATAATAATAATAATAATAATAATAATAATAATAATAATAATAATATTAATAATAATAATAATAATAATAACTTACATAGGCATTGCGGAAAGACAATTAGCAAATCGAGTATCCGAACATATACAAGTATGAGTGGAAAAGACAGCTAATCATTCTTCAAGAACCCCGTGCAGGCGACAGGCTATAAAACACCGGCCTCGGCATCTCTCAAAACCTGCTAAATTGCGGCCATAGAGTAGGCAAAGTGAAGTCGTGTAGTATACTGTAGTCAATGAACAATAAACTCAATACACTCAGGCGTTAGCAATTAGATGTCTGAAACCTCGGTTATGCAGACAGAAAGACTTCGTAGTGACGTTGCGGTTACTGTGTGGATAATAAATGCTCGACATTCCAACAGTATCAGTGGCTATTTCTATTAAGTATTCCAGCCAAAATATGATTCATCTATCCACTTCAGATGATATATAACTCTGCAATATGCACCTGACGAGAAGCAGCGAAATATGTCAGGCAATAAATTGTGCAAGCTATTGTGTGTGCCTTCTGTTATTAGAATAATAATTGTAATATGTTGGTGTAAATGGTGCAAATGGTTGCGCTATGTGCAACGCCACGTCTGCTCAGTCACCATCAACCAATCAATCACGTGCCGTCTCCACAATAAGGATTGCCTGCAGTGTAATGAACTTGCAACACTGTCTGTCCCTAGTCTGTACACACTGACACATTGGCTGTACACACGGTCTGTACACACTCTCTGCATACACTGTCTGTACACACTGCCTGTACACACTACACATACTGGCACACTGCAGTTCTCAATCTCTTGATGTTTTATCGCAAACATCGTTGTCTGCCTCGTGTTCCCTGGCCTTTGATATTTCTCTCCATTCTGGTTTGTATGAGAGTCTAAACAATGTACTCCCTGAGCGGATTTATGCACAGAAGCCACAAACATTATGTTGCACGATTAATCGCCTGACATATTTTGTTGCCTCTAGTCAGACGCATACTGCAGAATTATACTGAGTTATATATGCAAACATAAAGAGTTTCACATTCTAACAACACCTGGGGCTGTGTGTTTTAATTGTTTCAACGTAAGTATTATTCACTTACTCACTGCATATGATATATAACTCTGTAGATTGTCCAGGCAATAAATCGTGCAACATATTGTTTGTGGATTCTGTGTTTACATTAGGGCCGCACTGAGTTTGAAGTGCAACAGCTGATCCAGAGCAACACACATCAAGGTGACATAGTCATCTACACCGATGGGTCAGTGGTGAGAAACAGACGTAGTGGCTGGGGCTTTATTGCAAAGGCTAATGGAGGCGTCTTGAAAAAGGAGAGTCTGGCATATGAGACTACGACCTCCAGCATGAGAATGGAGGTGGAGGCTGTAACAGCGGCATACCGGTGGCTAGAGAAGAATACTGCAACACACGTTGTATTCATTACAGATTCAAATAGTATGCTTAGCAAGGTGGAGAAAGGAATGTTTCGTGTGGAATGGCTCTCGTCGCTTCAGAGGCCACAGATTGTGAGAATTGTATGGATATTTTGCCCTGGCCATGCGGGGGTACGGGGGAATGAAAAGGCTGATAGGCTAGCAGGGATTGCTCCTCTTGGTGGTAGTTTGCCTATGGACAAGGGGAAGGTGGTCGTGCGCTTGTGGGACCAGGTGGAGAAGGCGAAGGAACAGAATGAGAACCCATATGTGGAAAGAATGAGATTGCGGGGATCGGCAGGGGTTCTGGAAGGATTTCAAAACTGAGAGGGAAGACCAGGAGAACTTTTAATCAGATAGCGGTGGGAACGATTAGTAGTATGACTCTTCGATGGCTGTTGAATGAGGAGATGGAGCACGTATGGGAATGTCCTGAGTGCAGTGATGTCGGTTTTTAACTCAACTGAACTCAACTCAACTCAACAAATTTTATTAGCATTATGTGTGTTTATTTTTTTAAACTGTGGCGGAGATATTTCTCTTATCGCTTGTTATTTCTTGTATCAACTCTTATTTTATTCCCAGCCAATGTAGCAACTCTGTATTTGATTGTTTATGTTTCTGTAAAATTCAGACTATTCTACTGCATATGCACATTCTTGGGGCCTCACTTTAGTGTTTAGTTTCTTGTTAATTATTTAGGTTTAAGCGCCAAATATAAGTGTTGAACATATACAGTTTGACATTTCTCATTTATAATTTATTGTTTATCTATCTAGAGGTAAATAGCGTTTCATGTTGTTGTAATTTTATCTCTCTTGGGGTGAATAGTGTTTCATGTTGTTTTAATTTTATCTCTCAAGAGGTAAAGAGTGATTCATGTTGTAATTGTATCTCTCCTGAGGTCAATGGCATTTCATGTTGTTGTAATTTTATCTCTCTAGAGGAAAATAGTATTCCATGTTGTTGCATTTATTATTGATCATACCCATTCTCTTGTTTTATCTCTGTTTTACTTCTGTCATCATCTGTTATTATATGTCCAAGATGAGAGAAACTTGTTACTTGTTCTAGTAATTACCCGTTTACTTCTAAGCCCATTGGTGACCCTGGCTTCCGTATTTGAGAAAATCGAACAAACTCGGGATTGTAAAGTTCTTAGCCGTGATCAATATGCCTAGATCAGTTCAGTGTGGATACTGGTGTTTCAAATACCCGTTTATGTCTCTAACACTGTTGCCCGGTGTTATCACTTGATGTGCTAGTATACTTCGGGGCGTGATACCTTCTGTGTGATATGTTTTTTTTTCTCTCTGCTGTCTTAAGGCTCTTTTTTTCCATGTGTCCTGTCAGATGTTCAAGTCTTTCTTTGATGATTAATCAGTTTTGGGTTGATTAACCAGAGGCAGGAACAAGTTCGGATGGCGGGGTAGGGGTATCCTCTGTCAAAAGAGAAGTAAGGTGCCTCTTTCGCCCGCTAGTCTACGGGACACCCTTGGGCAAGGAGGAGTATCCGTTTATCCCCCGATCAGGGTTACGTGAAGCCATGTGTGCAGGTGGTGGATGAAGTTGAAGAGCAGCCAACAGATAGTTGTTTGTTATGTTCTGCAATTTCACGACAATGAGCAGAGGATCTCTTTTTGTAGACAATGGCTGCGGTCATCGACCTGAAAGGTCACTGCCAAGAAGGAAAGAAATGGCAAACTGCTTTCTTTACAGACGCCTAGAAAATCAGGTTTCGTCAATTCATATACAAGTTATGAGAAGAAATTAACTTGAGACCTTGGTGACAACTGGTAAGATTGAGGGGAAAAGAAGAAGGGGACGGCAGAGAAGTAAATATTTAGACATCCTAGCCACATGGCATAATTGATACGAAAGCACTGAGCTGATCCACGACTCTGGTGATCGTGTGAGATGGCGAAACATGTCCGCCTATGCTTATTGTAATGGCACATGATGACGATGAGTAACATCGCAAAAGGATTTGTGTCTGTTGTCAGGTTCAGTAACATCCTACGAGGATTTGTGTTTGTTGTCAGATTCAGTAACATCCTACGCGGATTTGTGTCTGTTGTCAGATTCAGTAACATCTTACGACGATTTGTGTCTGTAGTCAGATTCAGTAACATCCTTCGAGGATTTGTGTCTGTTGTCAGATTCAGTAACATCTTACGAGAATTTGTGTCTGTAGTCAGATTCAGTAACATCCTACGAGGATTTGTGTCTGTTGTCAGATTCAGTAACATCCTACGAGGATTTGTGTCTGTTGTCAGATTCAGTAACATCTTACGACGATTTGTGTCTGTTGTAAAGATTCAGTAACTTCCTACGAGGATTTGTGTTTGCTGTCAGATTCAGTAACATACTACGAGGATTTGTGTATGTTGTCAGATTCAGTAACATCCTACGAGGATTTGTCTATGTTGTCAGATTCAGTAACATCCTACGAGGATTTGTGTTTGCTGTCAGATTCAGTAACATCCTACGAGGATTTGTGTCTGTTGTCAGATTCAGTAACATCCTACGAAGATTTGTGTCTGTAGTCAGATTCAGTAACATCCTACGAGGATTTGTGTTTGCTGTCAGATTCAGTAACATCCAACGAGAATTTGTGTCTGTAGGCAGATGCAGTCAAGAGCACACTGTCCCGCCGATGTGTACAGCCTGGAGGAGGAACTTCCTTTACCGCCCACACAGATTAACTGCCAGGCCGTGCTCGAAGGCTCCGTAGTTAAAGATCATCGCAGGCGCCTGGGAGCTGAGAGTAAGTGCATCAGTCAACTAATCTACTACATGTGTATAGCATATTTGTAGTGCCTGAGTTTGTCATCAGATTTTAACTACAGAATTCATAAATGCCAGGTATCGCTACAAGTATACCAGATTATATAGAAGAATGCTGAAAATTACTTGGGCGGCCAAAACGAGCAATCAGGACTTTTTGAGGGAGGCTGAGTCGAAAAGACAACTCATCACAAACATCAGAAAGAGGCATTCGTCATTTTTGGCTACGTTATGAGAAGACACACACTGGAACACGTTGCGACAACCCAAAAGATTTACGGAAAGAGAGATAGAGGAAGAAAGCGTTCAACGATTCTTGACAGTCTTGTGCCATGGCACGGAAGGGAGTCAACACGCTAATTGATCCATGACGTCGGAGATCGTAATTTGAGGAGAAGCATGATCACCCGCATCAGTCGCCAATCCACTGGATGACGGTCACCAGATTCGAACCGGTGACGTTCAGAAGACTTCACCTGCACACGGCTCTACATCGGATGTAACAGTAACTTACCATCTTATGTCGGCAGACTTTACTACTGGTAGCAGTAACTTACTATCTTTCGTCGGCAGACTTACTACTGGTAGCAGTAACTTACCATCTTATGTCGGCAGACTTACTACTGGTAGCAGTAACTTACCATCTTATGTCGGCAGACTTACTATGGTAGCAGTAACGTACCATCACGTCGCCACCAGACTTACTACTGGCACCTTGCTGTCTTGACAGACAATAGTTTGTTTCATTGTGCTTAAAAATGGCCTAATATCTTCTACATAACACAACGTCTTTGCTGAATTGTAGATACCATGCGTTACCCATGCAGCATGATCCCTCTTTTGGCCTGCATTGTTTACTCTATAGGAAAGTTAACATCAATACGTCTGGAACAAGACAAACTGCAGAAGCTGAAGAGTCAGCAATGCAATGTTCTAACTGGCCGCCTGTCAAAGCTTCAATCCAAGACCATTTGCCGACCAAGGCTTAGGGCCTGGGTGCCTTGCCATGACATTTAGGTTTTAGATTACATTTCCTTGCACCATGATAAGACTTGTACCCTCCCAATTGCACTCCTCCGCCCGAAACCGTTGGCACAATGTGGAGTGTCCGGTTTGGTGAGCGCCGCCCAACATTTGGCGCTAACAGGAAGCAGATAGTACCGTCTATTATCGCATAGTGAATCAGTCATATCTGACCAAGTCCTGACTGCAGACATACTGACCTGGCAAACGTCTCACGTACGTACTAGCTAACAGACACCTAGCCCAGTTACGACAACGGTGAAACTCTGGCCAGTGTGTCTAACTTAGAAAGAGTGGAAGTGCAACGATCATCTCAGAAAGACGATGTGGCGCCATTTCAAATTTCTTCAGTATTCGGAGATATGAGTTACCACTTTCGGCCGCTTTCCAGACAAAATGCAAATACTGGCAAAAAGACTATAATAGATGAGGTATAATGTGTAAATCTCTTGTGTATCGTGGAAGCCAAGGGAAAACCATAACATTATTTCGCCAAATAATCTAATGGACAGTCACAAAAATAGATTTAAAGTATAGTAATCATCATCAGATGAGTAAACCGCTTGTGTAACGTGGAAGACAAGGGAAAACCATAACATTATTTCTCCAAAAATAATATAGTGGGCAGTCCCAAAAATATGCTTAAAGTGTAGTAATGATCATCAAATTAGTTGCTAGTCAAATTGTGGCCAATTAAACAAAATCTTTTCTTGGATATGCTGTCCCAACATTGTCTGTTTATCCCCAATGTCTTTAAGAATTGTTCATCTCTTTCACGCCCGGCTAATGCCTGTGAATATGTGGCCATAATATGCCACAATAGTGTAGCCATATATTCATGGACAGAATAGGACAAGCAAAAACTGCATTCTATCACAGGATCTTTTTAAACAATACGTCATTGATCTTGGATGTTAGAAAAATAGTTCTTGAATGTTACAAAGAACCACTTTTAACATACCGCTGCGAATAATGTACAATTAGTAAACAGACGAAAATATCCCTAGAAACCTTGGAGATGTGGTTTTATAGAAGAATTCTGAAATTCATTGGACGCCCGAAATCAGCAATTTGGAAATTTTGAGGGAGGCTATGTCGCAAAGACTAACTTATTACAAACATGTGAAAGAGATAGTCCACATTTTTGGCCGCATTATGAGAAGACAAAAACTTAAAAATATTGTGACAAACGCAAAGATCTGTGAAAAGGTAGATAATGGAAGACAGCGAGAGAAAATTCTTGACAGTCCTATGTCTTGGGACGGAAGAGAGTCTGCACACGAATTGATCCATGCAGCCGGAAATCTCAATTTGTGGAGAAGCATGATCGCCACACCAGCCGGCAAGGCATTTGATGATGATGATAATTATACTAGTGTTCATAGACATCAAATGTAAGACTGACAACTCCGACATGACACGACAGAACTTATCAATGAAGGCATGAGAGTTCTCAACGCTTGCCCATCGCCTCTTGCAGCTTCCTGGCTGGAGGGTCAACTGAAGAATGCCCACTACCCTCGTCTTTCCAGAATCTTATACCCACCTTCAAAAGACAAGACCTCAGTCCAGGATCGAGGCAGGAGTTTCGGCGTATCCCCATCAAAGCTGATAAAATAAGGAGCAGCCAGGGAACAGCATCAGTCCGGCCAGGTGTGGTTATGTCTCTGCGGAAACCACCCTTGTGTTGGCGTGCAGAGTCGTTGCTGATCGCTGGACATGGCTCCCACAGAATACACCCACAGAGATAATACGATTGCTTGGTGTTTGTTGCTGACCGCTGGACATGGCCCTCACAGAATACACCCATAGAGAATACAATTGCTGATGTTTGTGTTGTTAATTTGGTTCAGAGCTTTCAAATGTGATGTGTGTGTTATTAACTTGTTGTTGGGTCAAGGATTCCTATCATTGCACACAGACATCATCATAAGTACCCCAGTCTCCCCACATACATCACACAAGGAGGTTCTTGGTACGCTGCACGAACTCGGTAGCACCGATGAGGATTAAAATGTGTGCATCGCAGAATCACAAATGTCATGAATATTAATTTGTGGGTAAGTTGTACTAATTGTTTACTCAGAATGGGCAGCTGTCTATTTGGCCTACTCTTTTTGATTTTTAACTGCAAATGGATTTTTAACGTGTGCACGGGTACTTCCAACGTTTCGCCCGTATCCGAGGCGACTAGACCGCTGATTTACTACACCAGGGTCAGGTGAACAGGACCATCCTTTAGGTATTTGTTCAACTCCAGAAAGTAGCACCGCGAATCGAACCAGGTCTGCATAGGTTGAAGGCTGACCTAGTAATTCTGAGCTAGCCCGGGTATTATCTTAGTTTGAACCAGGCAGCTGTTAATGTAACCCTCTCTGTCCCAGTTATTCCTAAGCTGATATTTTTAAAAGCTGATAACTTTAAAAGCTGATATTTTTAACAGCTAATATTACACCTGGATCTAAGTTTGACACGATGGTTTCACAGACTCAGTTGTTTAGCTCATCTTTCGTTTGTGTGGTCCACCATAAACATGGCCTCCCGCTTTTCAGCGCTATATCTCTCAGAAGGGCAACGAATTGTGATAATCTTATTACATGACCAAACCGGCTGTCTTGCTGGCATTTTCTTTACATGAACTCAACCACTAGTGCTGCAGGGAAATGCATCATGGTATTGTCGTTGTTCATGACAACTAGCTGTCCTCGTAAGTTCTTCATTTGTTTCAGTTTCTTTCTTTCTATAGTAGGTGTTGGCATCTGTTGTTGGGTTGTTTGACTATATATCAGGACGAATAGGATGTTTGTTCTGGAGCCTGGTCCCTTGGCGTTCAGCTCCTATGAGCGTTGAACGCGGTTTGGGTCTATGGGAGTGTAACTAGCGCAAACACATTTCTTAATACTATACTCGTCTCTCTGAGTGGGACTAGTGCAGACGCATTTCTCAATACTCGTCTATCTGAGTGGGACTAGCACAGGCACATGTCTCAATATCCGTCTATCTGAGTGGAACTAGCGCAGACACATGTCTCAATACTCGTCTATCTGAGTGGAACTAGCGCAGACACATGTCTCAATACTCGTCTATCTGAGTGGGACTAGCACAGGCACATGTCTCAATACTCGTCTATCTGAGTGGAACTAGCGCAGACACATGTCTCAATACTCGTCTATCTGAGTGGAACTAGCACAGGCACATGTCTCAATACTCGTCTATCTGAGTGGAACTAGTACAGACACATGTCTCAATACTCGTCTATCTGAGTGGAACTAGCACAGGCACATGTCTCAATACTCGTCTATCTAAGTGGAACTAGCGCAGACACATGTCTCAATACTCGTCTATCTGAGTGGAACTAGCGCAGACACATTTCTCAATACTCGTCTATCTGAGTGGGACTAGCACAGGCACATGTCTCCATACTCGTCTATCTGAGTGGAACTAGCGCAGACACATTTCTCAATACTCGTCTATCTGAGTGGAACTAGCACAGGCACATGTCTCAATACTCGTCTATCTGAGTGGAACTAGCACAGACACATGTCTCAATATTCGTCTATCTGAGTGGAACTAGCACAGGCACATGTCTCAATACTCGTCTATCTGAGTGGAACTAGCGCAGACACATTTCTCAATACTCGTCTATCTGAGTGGAACTAGCACAGGCACATGTCTCAATACTCGCCTATCTGAGTGGAACTAGCACAGACACATGTCTCAATACTCGTCTATCTGAGTGGAACTAGCACAGGCACATGTCTCAATACTCGTCTATCTGAGTGGAACTAGCGCAGACACATGTCTCAATACTCGTCTATCTGAGTGGAACTAGCACAGGCACATGTCTCAATACTCGTCTATCTGAGTGGAACTAGCACAGGCACATGTCTCAATACTCGTCTATCTGAGTGGAACTAGCACAGGCACATGTCTCAATACTCGTCTATCTGAGTGGAACTAGCGCAGACACATGTCTCAATACTCGTCTATCTGAGTGGAACTAGCACAGGCACATGTCTCAATACTCGTCTATCTGAGTGGGACTAGCACAGGCACATGTCTCAATACTCGTCTATCTGAGTGGAACTAGCACAGGCACATGTCTCAATACTCGTCTATCTGAGTGGAACTAGCGCAGACACATGTATCAATAGTCGTCTATCTGAGTGGAACTAGCGCAGACACATGTCTCAATACTCGTCTATCTGAGTGGAACTAGCGCAGACACATGTATCAATAGTCGTCTATCTGAGTGGGACTAGCGCAGACACATTTCTCAATACTCGTCTATCTGAGTGGGACTAGCACAGGCACATGTCTCAATACTCGTCTATCTGAGTGGAACTAGCGCAGACACATGTATCAATAGTCGTCTATCTGAGTGGAACTAGCGCAGACACATGTCTCAATACTCGTCTCTCTGAGTGGGACTAACGCAGACACATGTCTCAATACTCTTCACTCTGAGTGGGACTAGAACAGGCACATGTCTCAATACTCGTCTCTAGGAGTGGAACTAGCACAGACACATGTCTCAATACTCGTCTATCTGAGTGGGACTAGCACAGGCACATGTCTCAATACTCGTCAATCTGAGTGGGACTAGCACAGACACATGTCTCAATACTCGTCTATCTGAATGGGACTAGTGCAGACACATGTCTCAATACTTGTCTATCTGAGTGGAACTAGCGCAGACACATGTCTCAATACTCGTCTATCTGAGTGGGACTAGCACAGGCACATGTCTCAATACTCGTCTCTAGGAGTGGAACTAGCACAGGCACATGTCTCAATACTCGTCTCTAGGAGAGGGACTAGCGCAGACACATGTCTCAATACTCGTCTATCTGAGTGGGACTAGCACAGGCACATGTCTCAATACTCGTCAATCTGAGTGGGACTAGCGCAGACACATGTCTCAATACTCGTCTATCTGAGTGGGACTAGTGCAGACACATGTCTCAATACTCGTCTATCTGAGTGGAACTAGCGCAGACACATGTCTCAATACTCGTCTATCTGAGTGGAACTAGCGCAGACACATGTATCAATACTCGTCTATCTGAGTGGAACTAGCGCAGACACATGTCTCAATACTCGTCTATCTGAGAGGAACTAGCGCAGACACATGTCTCAATACTCGTCTATCTGAGTGGAACTAGCGCAGACACATGTCTCAATACTCGTCTATCTGAGTGGAACTAGCGCAGACACATGTCTCAATACTCGTCTATCTGAGTGGGACTAGTGCAGACACATGTCTCAATACTCGTCTATCTGAGTGGAACTAGCGCAGACACATGTATCAATAGTCGTCTATCTGAGTGGGACTAGCACAGGCACATGTCTCAATACTCGTCTATCTGAGTGGGACTAGTGCAGACACATGTCTCAATACTCGTCTATCTAAGTGGAACTAGCGCAGACACATGTCTCAATACTCGTCTATCTGAGTGGAACTAGCACAGGCACATATCTCAATACTCGTCTATCTGAGTGGAACTAGTGCAGACACATGTCTCAATACTCGTCTATCTAAGTGGAAATAGCACAGGCACATGTCTCAATACTCGTCTATCTGAGTGGAACTAGCGCAGACACATGTATCAGTAGTCGTCTATCTGAGTGGGACTAGCGCAGACACATTTCTCAATACTCGTCTATCTGAGTGGGACTAGCACAGGCACATGTCTCAATATCCGTCTATCTGAGTGGAACTAGCGCAGACACATGTCTCAATACTCGTCTATCTGAGTGGAACTAGCGCAGACACATGTCTCAATACTCGTCTATCTGAGTGGGACTAGCACAGGCACATGTCTCAATACTCGTCTATCTGAGTGGGACTAGCACAGGCACATGTCTCAATACTCGTCTATCTGAGTGGAACTAGCGCAGACACATGTCTCAATACTCGTCTATCTGAGTGGAACTAGCACAGGCACATGTCTCAATACTCGTCTATCTGAGTGGAACTAGCACAGACACATGTCTCAATACTCGTCTATCTGAGTGGAACTAGCACAGGCACATGTCTCAATACTCGTCTATCTAAGTGGAACTAGCGCAGACACATGTCTCAATACTCGTCTATCTGAGTGGAACTAGCGCAGACACATTTCTCAATACTCGTCTATCTGAGTGGGACTAGCACAGGCACATGTCTCCATACTCGTCTATCTGAGTGGAACTAGCGCAGACACATTTCTCAATACTCGTCTATCTGAGTGGAACTAGCACAGGCACATGTCTCAATACTCGTCTATCTGAGTGGAACTAGCACAGACACATGTCTCAATACTCGTCTATCTGAGTGGAACTAGCACAGGCACATGTCTCAATACTCGTCTATCTGAGTGGAACTAGCGCAGACACATTTCTCAATACTCGTCTATCTGAGTGGAACTAGCACAGGCACATGTCTCAATACTCGTCTATCTGAGTGGAACTAGCACAGACACATGTCTCAATACTCGTCTATCTGAGTGGAACTAGCACAGGCACATGTCTCAATACTCGTCTATCTGGGTGGAACTAGCGCAGACACATGTCTCAATACTCGTCTATCTGAGTGGAACTAGCACAGGCACATATCTCAATACTCGTCTAACTGAGTGGAACTAGCACAGGCACATGTCTCAATACTCGTCTATCTGAGTGGGACTAGCACAGGCACATGTCTCAATACTAGTCTATCTGAGTGGAACTAGCACAGACACATGTCTCAATACTCGTCTATCTGAGTGGAACTAGCACAGGCACATGTCTCAATACTCGTCTATCTGAGTGGAACTAGCACAGACACATGTCTCAATACTCGTCTATCTGAGTGGAACTAGCACAGGCACATGTCTCAATACTCGTCTATCTGAGTGGGACTAGCACAGGCACATGTCTCAATACTCGTCTATCTGAGTGGAACTAGCACAGGCACATGTCTCAATACTCGTCTATCTGAGTGGAACTAGCGCAGACACATGTATCAATAGTCGTCTATCTGAGTGGAACTAGCGCAGACACATGTCTCAATACTCGTCTATCTGAGTGGAACTAGCGCAGACACATGTATCAATAGTCGTCTATCTGAGTGGGACTAGCGCAGACACATTTCTCAATACTCGTCTATCTGAGTGGGACTAGCACAGGCACATGTCTCAATACTCGTCTATCTGAGTGGAACTAGCGCAGACACATGTATCAATAGTCATCTATCTGAGTGGAATTAGCGCAGACACATGTCTCAATACTCGTCTCTCTGAGTGGGACTAACGCAGACACATGTCTCAATACTCTTCACTCTGAGTGGGACTAGAACAGGCACATGTCTCAATACTCGTCTCTAGGAGTGGAACTAGCACAGACACATGTCTCAATACTCGTCTATCTGAGTGGGACTAGCACAGGCACATGTCTCAATACTCGTCAATCTGAGTGGGACTAGTGCAGACACATGTCTCAATACTTGTCTATCTGAGTGGAACTAGCGCAGACACATGTCTCAATACTCGTCTATCTGAGTGGGACTAGCACAGGCACATGTCTCAATACTCGTCTCTAGGAGTGGAACTAGCACAGGCACATGTCTCAATACTCGTCTCTAGGAGAGGGACTAGCGCAGACACATGTCTCAATACTCGTCTATCTGAGTGGGACTAGCACAGACACATGTCTCAATACTCGTCAATCTGAGTGGGACTAGCGCAGACACATGTCTCAATACTCGTCTATCTGAGTGGGACTAGCGCAGACACATGTCTCAATACTCGTCAATCTGAGTGGGACTAGCACAGACACATGTATCAATACTCGTCTATGGGAGTGGGACTAGCACAGACACATGTCTCAATACTCGTCTATCTGAGTGGGACTAGTGCAGACACATGTCTTAATACTTGTCTATCTGAGTGGAACTAGCGCAGACACATGTATCAATACTCGTCTATCTGAGTGGGACTAGCGCAGACACATTTCTCAATACTCGTCTCTAGGAGTGGAACTAGCACAGACACATGTCTAAATACTCGTCTCTAGGAGTGGAACTAGCACAGACATATGTCTTAATACTCGTCTATCTGAGTGGGACTAGTGCAGACACATGTCTCAATACTCGTCAATCTGAGTGGTACTAGCGCAGAGACATGTCTCAATACTCGTCTATCGGAGTGGAACTAGAGTAGACACATTCTTCAATGCTATATTCTTCGCTCGGAGTGGGACAAGCGCAGACACATTTCTCAATACAGTACTCGTTTCTCGGAGTGGGACTATGGCAGACACATGTCTCAATACTGGTCTATCTGAGTGGGACTAGCGAGACCAGTTCTAGAGCTTCACTTGTGCGATGTGACATGGTAATCTTTCCAACGTTAGTCAGACTGGGGCACGGTCGCTGGACGTGCAGCAAACCGAAGAGCTGCTCCCAGGAGATGATCAGTGCCAGACCAGTGTGAGTGGATGGCATCGCAGGCCAGTTAGCCTCAAGCATTATAGTGCTCTCTTTGTGTCAGCTGTGACATGGTTGTGTTATAGTGCTCTCTTTGTGTCAGCTGTGGTATGGTTGTGTTATAGTGCTCTCTTTGTGCCAGCTGTAACATGGTTGTGTTATAGTGCTCTCTTTGTGCCAGCTGTGACATAGTTGTGTTATAGTGCTCTCGTTGTGTCAGCTGTGATATGGTTGTGTTATAGTGCTCTCTTTGTGCTAGCTGTAACATGGTTGTGTTATAGTGCTCTCTTTGTGCTAGCTGTGGTATGATTGTGTTATACTGTTCTCTTTGTGTCAGCTGTGATATGGTTGTGTTATAGTGCTCTCGTTGTGTCAGCTGTGATATGGTTGTGTTATAGTGCTCTCGTTGTGTCAGCTGTGATATGGTTGTGTTATAGTGCTCTCTTTGTGCTAGCCGTGGTATGATTGTGTTATAGTGCTCTCTTTGTGCCAGCAGTGACAAGGTTGTGTTATAGTGCTCTCTTTGTGCCAGTTGTAAGATGGTTGTGTTCTCTTTGTGTGACATGGTTGTATTATAGTGCTCCAAGGCGATCATTTTCCACAATAAACATGTTCCTTCTGTGTCTCATCTCATCTCATCATGTTCCTCTTGTACCTTGCGGTGTCGAGGTGAAGTATAAACTTCGTGAGAGTGCCCGGTTATGGGCTTCGTATATCGACATTCCCATGGATTCTGTTATTCCCTCCGTCCAACGTTTACGTGGTCGGCCTCTTCCTCTGTTTCCATCTTGTCTGTACATCATTGCTTGTTGTGGCATGCTGTTGATTGGTAGCCTACTTGCATGGCCAAACCATTTGACCTGCTGCTTTCTAATAAAATCTAGAGCAGCTTTAACCCCCACTTTAGTCCTGATTTCTTCATTTCTGATCTTATCTCTTCTTGATACGTTGAGTATTCTTCTCAGGAACCTCATTTCTGTTGTTGTGATTTTTCTTTTCTCTTTTTCTGTCATTGTCCAGGTTTGGCATTGGTAGCACAGAGTTGGTAGGAAGATTGTGTTGTAAAGTGCTTTCTTAGTAGTTATTGATACATGTTTGTTCTTTAGTATTGGTGCCCGTTTATACTTCTTAGTTTTTCTACGAGCAGTATGAAGATCCCCTGCCGGCTTGCTAGGCCAGTCGCAGGTTTAGGACACTAATCTGACCACAGGGAGTCCATCCCCTATTGCGAGCCATAGCCCCGTTAGCCCATAACCTCGCGGTCATGGTTGCCCGGTCTGCACCACGTGGAGGTGGGGGTTGACTTGTGTAGTCTGCGGGTCATCGGCAGGCTACTAATTTTCGCTCTTCACCCCTCCTGGGAGAGGCTAGCCGATCCTAACCATGCTGGCTGCAGGGCCAGGCGCATTCCACACCTTACAGTCCTTCTGTGTAAATGCCATAATTGTCAATAGTACTCGGATGCCATATCATTCTGTCAAAATCAGTTAGTATGGTCTCCCTTTGTCACACCATTCACCATTATATCCTGGCCTACCACAGGGATCACCATTATCTCCGGTACTGTTCAACGCCTACACAGTGAGAATCACCAGTGAGCAGATCACTGGACCTGGCAGGACATTGTCATATGCCGATGATGTTTTAGTGTATCGTCAGGGTAAGGATAGAGAGGAGGTTGCTGGGGAACTACAAACCGAACTCAATCGCATAAGTACTTGGTGTGATGAAGCTGTGGCAATGGTCAACCCAACAACGGCAACAGTGACTTGGTTCTCGTTGAATAATCATATTGTCAACAATCCAACACCAACTGTAATGCTGTGTTCAGAGACGGTGGAAAGAACGCAGGCAATGAATTACCTGGGGATACGGTTTGATCGAAGCCTTGCTTATAATGTGCACATAGACCAGGTGATAACAAAGGCCAAGCGGGGTTTGGCAGCGATGCGGGTGATGGCGGCAGCAAACTGTGAGCAGCGCCATCTATGTCTTCTGTACGAGGAGCTGGTCATGTCTGTTTTGGAGTATGCAATGGCAATCTTGACTCTCAGCCATAAGCAGATAGAAAGGATGGAAAGGATACAGAATGAAGCTATGCGCATTATTCTTGGATGTACAAGAGATACATCATGCAGGGCGATGCGCTACCTTCTTGATTTTCCAACCATTGAAGAGAGAATACAAGTTTGCAGGGCACGCGCCTACCTCAGAATTAACGCAAACACACAACATCCACTGCATAGTGAAATTAGGAAGGTGAAGGGCAGCAGGTTAAAAAGAGGACGGTCGTGGATGGGTCAAGCCGAAGACATTCTTCAACAGGTGTGTTCACTTGAGGACTTAGAACCTGGCGAGGAGTGGGTGCAAGTGCCAACAGACTTCTGCACATCCTTTTCAGTTTGCATCCAACTAGATAGAAAATGCAGACAAGAAAATCCGGCTGCTGTTGAGGCTGAAGTACAAGCGTTGATTTTCGAGAATTCGCTAGACGGTGACGCGGTCATCTACACAGATGGGTCGGTCGTCCGACATGTGAGAAGCTCATGGGCCTTTACAGCTCGGGCCGGAGGGAGAATTGTGAAGGAGGACTCTGGTGCTTTCACTGAAACCACAAGTAGCCTGACCATGGAAGTCATGGCAGTAAGTAAAGCAATAACATGGCTCGAGACACAGACATTCACCAGGGCTTGTTTCCTTAGCGACTCAATGAACATGATCAAGAGGATAGAGGAGGGGTCGATCCGAAGAGAATGGTTGCTGCCTCTGAAGCGGTCTCGGCTGGCAAAGATTAGTTTCATCTTCGTGCCAGGGCATGCGGGAGTACAAGGAAATGAGCGGGCTGACAAGCTCGCAGGTGAGGCTACTGTGGAGGACGGACGCGCCATGGACCAGGCTGACATTCTGAATGCTCTACGTGATGTGAGACTTTTGCGAGAACCAAGTGATGACTGTGAATCTACAACAATGGCCAGACTGCTAGAGCAGCAAATTAAAAGAGGGGTGGCCAAACAAGAACACTACGCAGGAAGCCAAAGAAGATTGATAAACCAACACAGAACTGGCGTCGTTAGCCGCTACACGCTGCGGGATTTGCTGAGGAGGGGATCCGAGCACTTATGGACTGAATGGTTCGATGTGCAACGAGGATGATCTGTCGACTAACTAACACCATTCACCGTGTTCTCCTTTGTCACACCATTTACGGTTTTCTCCCTGTTTTACACCATTCACCGTGTTCTCTCTTTGTCAAACCATCCAGCATGTTCTCCCTCTGTCAAACCATCCAGCATGATCTCACCCTGTCAAACCATCCAGCATGTTTTCCCTCTCTCAAACCATCCAGCGTGTTCTCCTTCTGTCAAACCATCCAGCGTGTTCTCCTTCTGTCAAACCATTTACCGTGTTCCCTCTTTGTTAAACCATCCAGCATGATCTCACCCTGTCAAACCAGCCAGCATGTTCTCCCTCTGTCAAACCATCCAGCGTGTTCTCCTTCTGTCAAACCATCTAGCATGTTCTCTCTCTGTCAAGCGATCCAGCATGTTCTCCCTCTGTCAAGCAATCCAGCATGTTCTCCCTCTGTCAAACCATCCAGCATGTTCTCCCTCTTTCAAACCATCCACCGTGATCTCCCTTTGTCAAACCATCCACCGTGATCTCCGTCTGTCAAACAACCAGCATATTCTTACTCTGTCAAACCATCCAACATGTTCTCCCTATGTCAAACCATCCAACATATTCTCCCTATGTCAAACGATCCACCGTGTTCTTCCTCTGTCAAACCATCCAGCATGTTCTCCCTATGTCAAACCATCCAGTGGGTTCTCCCTCTGCCAAACCATGTTTTGATTGTAGTGAGTGGAAACGAGTGGTTATATGTTTTGAGTTGCGTTAAGAACTGCCATCACCGCACTAAGGACATTACCATACGCACCCCGTCCCCTCGTTCAACAGCCAGCGAAGAGTCACAAGACTGTCAAGAATTTTCTCAGGCTGTCTTCCTCTATCTCTCTTTTCACAAATCTTTCCGATTGTTACAAAATATTCCAGTATTTGTCTTCTCATTATGTGGCCCAAAACATATGACTGCTCCTTTCTGATGTTTGTGATAAGTCAAAAATACATGTAACGTAGAGATAAAGAACACATTTTATGCTTTGTGCGATCTGGAAGGTCTATTTCAAGATGTCAGTTATCAATGGGAAATATTACAGAAGTCAGTCAGCCAAGCTGCAGAAACAACCATCCCAGAAATGAAAATTATGGGACGTAAGAAATGGATGACTGAATACATCTTAAAACTCATGAATATAAGAAATATCAAAAATAACCATGAAAAATATGAAGAGATTCACATTAAAATTAGGAAATTGTACAAAGAGGCACAACAAATATGGCATGGTGAAAATTACAGGGAAATTTAAAACAAATACAATACCCCGAATAACAAATTAATGCGCAAAAGAATTCATGGCATCACTAACATAAGAAAACACACATTAGCGGGTTGCCTAAAGACCAAAGATGGCAATATCATAATAGAACAAGATCAGATTTTACATGCATGGTCAGGTTATGTGAATGATCTTTATGATAATACAAGAGACAAACAGTATTATATCCTGAATAATAATGAAGGACTATCAATTTGGAAGATGGAAGTTCAGAATGCTCTTAACCATTTGAAAACTGGCAAGGTGCCAGGATCCAGGCAACATCAAACACAAATGATCAATGCCTTAGAAGAATATGAAATAGACCAGGTTACCTGTTTGCTGAACACAATATGCGACGCTGGAGATATACCTCCTGAAATATGTAATTCTATATTTACTGCAATCCCGAAGAAATCAGGAGCCTTGGAATATGATCAACATCGAACAATTAGTATAATGATAATGAGCCACATCACGAAGATTTTGCTAACAAAACATTGAGCGAAGAGTTAGAAAGAAAATACAACATGAAATAAGGGGGAAATAATGTGGATTTGTAGAAGGCAAGGGTCTGGTAAATTCTGAGTATTTGATGAGAAGTTTAATTAAGTATATTAGTATATTAAGTATTATAGTATAGTGTATTAAGTATTAATATTTAAATAACATCGATATACATCTTTGCTTCATTGACTAAACAAAGGCTTTCGATAAAGTAAGACATGTCAACATTATGAAGACGCTCCTAGATCTGCAAATTAATGGGAAAGACCTTAGACTTGTAAAACATATATTTGGAAACAACAAGCTGCCATAAGAATTGATAATGATATAGGTCAATATCAGCCTATTAAGACAGGTATGCGACGGGGATGTGTAATATCTCCGTATCTTTTTTCCCTGTACAGTGAAATTAGTTTCAGAAATTTTGAAGATAAAAGTGGAATCACTATTGGGGGACATATCATTAATAACATTTGACATGCGGATGATGCAGTATTGATTGCAGACAACAAACAGGATCTGTAAAACTTAGTAGATGTGGTTGTTGCACACAGTGAACAACTAGGGCTCTTTCAGTGCCAAACAAAAATTGGGTCCTGACCAAACAGAAATTCATGGCAGAAAACTGGAAGTAGGGGTGTGTCACAATAATGCTTTTAAAATGGTTAAAATTATAGCAGATATATTGTATTGCATATCAAATTAAAGACGATTGCGCGAGGAACATGATAGTGTTAATAATCAATTGATAGGTTAGAAATAATATGACAATAATGATAGGTTTAGTAATAACAATTGAAATTACAAAGATAAAAATTATTTTAAAATTGCACTTACCAAGGCGTTATTTATAATCCACTGCTGCTAATCCATTTAAATTTGCTGAATACTGTTACATACACCACTTTTGTTCAATACTACCACAAGAACTACACCACAACACCAATAAAACATAACTAAAACATAATATTTTGAAGCACATAATTTTCAGATAAAATGGAAAATGTCAGCAGCACACCAATCAGATTGTACTGAGAAGAAGAATATAAACACTATTTTCTATTTAGTTATAATTATTATTCTTTAAATGTAATTATTTAAATACTCTTTAAATACTTTGTGATAGGCAAAACAAATTTAGGGTCATAAATGTGTCGCATTAGCGCATTCATAATTCGATATGTGCCATCATATTTTGACATATTATAACGAACTTTCGCTTTCAGTGGTGTTTTCCATTACTACGAAATAATCTAACTAACTGAATACTGCACGTGGTTTTAGTTTTAGAATCTTTCACACAGTCCTTGAAATCACTATAAATATAATATCTGGCTTGATCTGATGTCAGTCTACGAGGCCTCATTCTCGAGAGCGTTGTCAAAACAAACTAATTAATACTAGTTTACAACTCAAAAAACTCACAAAAACCAATGGATGCGAAAGTTTGACCTTACAATGCCGAAAGGGAAATGTTTCGGGTGTGTTAATTTACCGTCACTTGAAATTGCGGAAGGTAACAGAAATGTATCAAATAAACCATTGTTTATAATGTGGCGTTTAAAGGGCTCACGGCCGTCATCGTCGGTCAACTGAGGCGATGTAAGGGCGCTTGGCAGAGAAAGAGAATTAAATTGTAAGAAGACACAAGGAAGAAAGAAATACCACAAGTGAGTCGGTACAGCTGTCTCAAACATTCACACCTTCTGATGGGAGGTACCTTAAAGTGATTAGAACAAGAATCGCAATGCCGAAGGTAGTCTTTTTCAAGATGGGAAACATGCTGACCAATAAAAAGATATCAATTGCAATGAGAAAAAGAGTGTTGAGGTGCCACATAAAACCTATACGTTTGTATGAGTGTGAAACGTGGACAATGAGCAGACAAGCTGAAAAACATCTAATTGCATTGGAAATGGGATTTTTGAGGGGGAAAGCAAAGAATACGATGGACCGACAGAACGAACGAACAAATTTTATTTTCAAAGGGTTAAGAGCACGCAGGCCAGTCTTACATTCTACCATTCTATCAATCTCTTTCATACATTATTTCATTCACACATCATTCAAGGCTAACTCCGAACAGCAACAATATAAAGGATATGCTTTATAAAGGCATGAGGAAAATGCAAAATTCAATACTACACGACTCAGTAATATTAAAGAGCGGTGTGGAAACTGTTACTAGCTATGTGGAATATACTGGTCTTCCAAAAGGGGGCTGGCTGTTATACTTGGGTTTTATTATTATTATTATTATTATTATTGTTATTTCTATTATTAAAAGGGAGAGGGGGGGAGAGCTAATCCGTACTGAGATAGTGTTCAAATCATTGGCGATTATATATATTTTTTTAAATGTTGCATATCCCTTACAGGACGTTGCAGTCAACACCAGCATTTTTCAGCTGCTGTTGATGTACTAGGCAAGATTTTTTACGTTCAGTAGTTTGCCATTGCCTTTTGAACGACCGGCTCCCATACCAACACGTTATAATACAAAGCGACACGGTTTGATGCACAAATCGGTCGCGGCTGCGTTTCGAACGCCTGGTAAGCGGCTCACGGACCGCGTTCGCAAGCCTTTGGCCACGGAGACAGGTTGGCTACGGAGACAGGTATTTTTATATGTATAGAGTGAGGTAAAACCGTAAAACCAATGAGGAAGTCCTACAAGAAACAAGTTCGTCGCTAGAGCTACGGAGTTCGTGCTTTGTGCGACGCTTTCCGCGCTGCGGAAAGAGACAGAGCCATATGGGATAAAACCTGGTGCAATGAAGTCGACTTTTAATGTTCCAAATGTTTTGGAACATGACTGCATGTTCGGAGTGATGGCAGGTGGCCATGTCACAGAGTTGACCGGTTTTTGCCTTATGCAGAAATGCGTGGCTGCTGGGCTTCTGGTTGACTGCCACTGCTATCAGCGATGAACTGTATTTTCGTGGACTGTGTGGGTGAACATCTAGGAAACATTCAGATAGGAAAATGACTGCCAATTCCATTAGAGATGAACTGGGTGTTTCGTGGGGGACTGGTGTGTTGACATTCTGGTGGCGGCATTATGCACAGTGTATTTGTGCGGGCTGTTGTTTGTCGAGACTCCTGTCTTTTCCACTTTTCACATTGGGTAGTGGGGAGCGTTTTGTGTGATATTCACTGGCACAGGAACGGAGCATAATGGGGATGACCCATTGCTGTGAAGTTGGAACTGCGACTAACTAACTAACAGTCGACTTTTAAGCTACTTTTTTTTTCTACAAGAAACAAATGAAAACCGTAAACTGATTAGCGAAATTAGAAGTAGACAAGTATTAAAGATTTTTTGGGGCATGTAAAGAGAAGAAATAAACTAGAGAACTTCATGACAAGTAGCAAGATTGGGGGGGGGGGGGAGAACAAGGTGAAGGCAGAGAAGTAATTGTCTGGATGGTTTGGCCACGTGGCAGGGCCGAGACAAGAACACAGAGCTGATCCACGACTCTTGTGATCGTGTGAGATGGCGAAACATGACCGCACACGCTTATCGGCATGGTACATGACGATGATGACGATAATGATTCAAATGACTAACTGCTTGGTTTGGGAAATCCCCATTTATGTGCACTTGTCCTGTCCTGGACGCACGATAGTTCACTTGCAGTGGAGCAGGGATGCAACTGCGTGGTATAGCCTGGGGGACCACCGGACGTCCAGATATGCTCCTGAAGATGATCTGAGTTCATCTCGACAACTTCACGTGGCGATAGAACTCGCCACCATCTGCCGTGATTGTCCGAGTCGCTGTCCAACAACCCGGGGTACAGGAAGCACAACCAGAAGTGTCCAAACGTGTGCTACTTTGGAAATCTTCTGTGGCGAAGTTATACTAACACACACCCGGACACCGCCGATTTACCCAGGTAGAGTGTCCATCTGCTTGAAAAATGTTTCTACTTATCTGCGTGTGTGTGTGTGTGTGTGTGTGTGTGTGTGTGTGTGTGTGTGTCTGTGTGTGTGTGTGTGTGTGTGTGTGTGTGTGTGTCTGTCTGTCTGTCTGTCTGTTTGTTTAGTCTGTTGTCTGTCTGTCTACTTGTTTAACAATATGTCTCACTGTCTAATTGTGTCTTTACGTGTCTGTGCGTGTGCTTGTCTGTTTGTTTGTTGTGTTATCTGCCTATTTACTTGTATGACAATGTCTGTCAACATCCACCCATCCATCATGTGCCATGCCGATAAGCGAGGGCGGTCATGATTTGCCATTTCACTCGATTACCAGAGTCGTAGATCAGTTCAGTGTTCTTGTCTCGACCATGCCAAGTGGTCAACCCATCCAGGTATTTACTTCTCTGTCTTCCCCTTGTCTCTTCCCCTCGATCTTGCCAGTTGTCACCAAGTTCTCCAATTTTTTTTATTCTCATAACATGCCCAAATCATTTTGGCTGTCTACGTGTAATTTCTCTAATCAGTTTTAAATTTTCATTTGTTTCTTGTAGGACTTGGTAACTGGTTTTTCTGTCTGTCCATGGTATTCTTTGTATTCTACTCAGAAACCACATTTCCACAGCCATCAGATGTTTTTCAGCTTGCCTGCTCATTGTCCACACTTCACATCCATACAAAAGCACCGGCTTCTGTTAACAAACGTATAAGCAGGCTTGGCCATGGGAATGTTATTCCCATGGAAATCCCATGGGAAGGGTCCCATGGGATGGGATAGGACAGGCATAACTTAGTATGAGATTGGATGGGACGGAAAAATATCTCCCATGGACAAGCCTGCCAGGCTTGGCTATGGGAATGTTATTCCCATGGGACTCCTATGGGAAAGATCTCATGGGATGGGACAGGCATAAATTACCATGAGATGGGATAGGATGGGACAGAAAAATATGTCCCGTGGACAAGCCTGCGTATATACATTTGTGAATCTATGTATGTGTTTGTATGTCTGTATGGATGGGTGGCTGCATGCATGCATGATCGCATGTATTTCTGCTTCTTTAACTGTCCGAATTATTCTCGCTTATGTGTTTCTTTCTATTTGTGTGCTTTCATCCTGCATCTCTTTAGGTTTTCCTTGCCTCTTTATCCATCTGTCTTTCTGTTGGCCGGAATGTATGCTAGCTGCCTGCATGTCTGTCTATCGGTCTCCCGTGTGAGTTTGTTTGTCTGTTCACCTGTCTGATAACGTAGTTAATGGGGAGGTCTTTGTCGTTTTCCTATACGATCAGATCTGTCACAGCGGAATCTTTGGCAAACGTATGTTGTTTAGAAATACGATCGACCGATCGCTAAGCGCATTCAGTTGTCATGTCAACATATAAATGTAGAGTTGAGATCACTTTCGTTCGCCTGTTAATTGCGTGGTTATATGATCGTGACAGTCAGAAGCATGTGGCTTATTGTGGGAACTTACCAGAAAGGCTGAAAGACGTTTCTAGTAGGTTTTATTATTGGTGGACTACAACAGGAACAATGGTGTTGATGTCACAGCGAACTGGGCTGAACTTTTCTCACGCTTATTATCGCTGTCTTTTATGACAGGCGCGTTCTCATGATTAACTTGACAATTTTTGCAGGGTGGGAGGAGAGGGAATTAGGAGGCAGAAGAGCCATCACCAGTATTGGAGTCCACCAGTTCGTGTAGGAATAAACAACAACAATATTTGACGGGTTGCAAACCAACAAATCGTCACATAAACAGCCACATAAACAAGCAACAACCAACCGTGTCCCATGGGTAGAATATTTTTTGTTAAAGTTACATATCCGTTACAGGACATTGCAGTCAACACCAGCATTTTTTCAGCTGTTGTTGATGTTCTTGGCAGGATTACGTTCGGTTGTTTGCAATTGCTTTCTTCTTCTTCTTCTTCTTTTCGTTCATCCGGAGTGTTTTTTCAGATGTGATTGCGGTGTGTCTGTTATGCGCCCTTGGGCCGAAACCCGCAGGCCAACACATCGACTTTAGCGTGCTTTTTTGACCAGGTAGCATTCCTGGGAGACTCTCACTTTTGTGGTGCCATCTACAAACATGCTGGCCAAGTTAGAACGGTCGAAGACAACGGTCATCCCTCAAAGGAAGGCAGGGACAGTCCATAGCATTTTCCGCCATCCAAGGTTGCTTCCATAGTTGCAGGGCCGACACATAACGCCCTGGTTCTGGGCTAGCCGAGGGAATCGTCACGTCCTGCTCATGGCTGCTTTAAATCCTCACTTCAATATATTGGTCATTTTGTTTGCCCCGGGCCATTCCCACACAAACCAGACAGGTTTGCAGACGGTATCCACTCAGCGAGTTTTCGGACATGTGCTTGTCGTTGCGCCCGTCAGAGCCGTTCCAGGCACGACAGACATTCGGAAAACTACCTAGTCAGAGCTCTTCCGAACAAGAGCGGCATTCGGAAACTAGGTAGTCAGAGCTGTTCCTAGCACGAGAGACATTCGGACGAGACGTTTCACTCGGACGTAAATGCGTAGTGTCAATTTTTAGTTTGCCACCCGTAGGACGACACTTCCGGCTTCCGGCGGGCATTTTTTAATGAGGTTAGCCTTCCTCGGGTTTCGAGACTCTTGTTTCGGCTTCCACACAGCAAGCTTTCGCTTCGGGCTGCCACGTAATGGATTCGCAAGACAGGCGTTCCATTTCGTGTCAACGAGACAATTTTCCACCTTTGACTACACTCACTCCATGAGTGTGGTTACAGACTATCGGACGACTGTGAGACGTGCGACCGAGGTGTTTTTCCACCTTTTTTACTCACTCACGAGGTAGGCTACATGTGCTGCCGGCTCAGCACCTTACCTCCGTGCGTCTGTGGCGAGTAACGGTCAGGCCCTTTCATCCGGGGATACCTCATATCCCCCAGCTAAGAGCCATCGAACGAATCTGCGCTGAGCATGTAGCGTTGTAAGCACATCATCACAATTTTGATGTAGGTTTGTGTCGGCCAGGCTCTCACTTCCGAGAGTTCATGGCTTAGAGACGTTCAGCCATACACCTCGGATGGGAACCTTAGAGGTTATGCCCGGACTGAGATTTAGGGATCGTTTGCCTGATTTTGACTGCTATCCTCAGTCTTACCTGCAGAGCAGCAGGTTGTGTCTCTCTTAGTCTGGTCTCTATCCCACGAGCCGTCCGATATGTAGTTTTCACCTATCGGCAAGCACATGGGGTCGATGGGACACGCAAGCTCCCCCACCACAGCAAGGTGGAGACACATCGGGGGAGCAATTGCTTTCTGAGCGACCGCCTCACATACCCCGTAAGTAACCAACGCGATGCGATCCGCTGTCGAATCTCGCGCTGCAGTGTTCCTTACGTGGATTTACGGGATTAGGAGAAAGTCGTTAACACCTTCGCCAGGGAAACCGGCAGAATAATTTATATCCGACTGCTATTGTTTAAACACACCTAAGGCAACTAAAATATGTGTGTGTGTGTGGGGGGGGGGGGGGTGTTTGTGTGTGTGTGTGTGTGGTGTGTGTGTGTGTCTGTGTGTAAGTGTGTGTGTGCGTAAGTGGGTGTGCTTAAGCGCATATATTTATGATATATTTGCATATACAAATACATTACCGCTACAATGTTAAACGTATGCACATCCTGTTTAAAAGCTATCTCTGCATTGCCTATGAACAAAGATCACGATATGTTTGTGTGTTTTTCCAGATTCCACCCTAATCTGACTAGGACTAACCCAAACTGCCACTGGCGTGCGAGCTCGGTTCAAGGACTTTACAGCTGGGCAAGTAGGTACTATGACCTTACAGTTGGGCAAGTAGGTACAAGGACCTTACAGTTGGGCAAGTAGGTGCACGGATCTTACAGTTGGGCAAGTGGGTACAAGGACCTTACAGTTGGGCAAGTAGGTACAAGAACCTTACAGTTGGGCAAGTAGGTACAAGAACCTTACAGTTGGGCAAGTGGGTACAAGGACCTTACAGTTGGGCAAGTAGGTACAAGGACCTTACAGTTGGGCAAGTGAATACAAGGACCCTACATTTGGGCAAGTAGGTACAAGGACCTTACAGTTGGGCAAGTAGGTGGAAGGATCTTACAGTTGGGCAAGTGGGTACAAGCACCTTACTGTTGGGCAAGTAGAGAGAAGGACCTTACAGTTGGGCAAGTAGGTACTATGACCTTACAGTTGGGCAAGTAGGTACAAGGACCTTACAGTTGGGCAAGTAGGTGCACGGATCTTACAGTTGGGCAAGTGGGTACAAGGACCTTACAGTTGGGCAAGTAGGTACAAGAACCTTACAGTTGGGCAAGTAGGTACAAGAACCTTACAGTTGGGCAAGTGGGTACAAGGACCTTACAGTTGAGCAAGTAGGTACAATGACCTTACAGTTTGGGTACAAGGACCTAACAGTTGTGTAAGTAGGTACAAGGACCTTACAATTGGGCAAGTAGGTACAAGGAGCTTACAGTTGGACATGTAGATAGAAGGACCTTATTCTTGGGCAAGGAAGTACAAGTACAGATGGCTAGATACAGCAACGTTATAACAATGTGGAGAGGTACTGTATAACAATGTGGTGAGGTACAGTATAACAATTTGGTGAGGTACTGTATAACACACACACACACACACACACACACACACACACACACACACATTGGCACCTTGCCATCTTGACAGACGATAGTTTGTGCTTTAAAAAGGCATAACAACTTTTACCTATGGCGGTAGCGAATGTGACTGATAAAGCCAATTTGCGCTTTAAATGTCCGTTCACAGTGAGTGCATGTGAACACGTGGTCATTTCCACCATCATGCACCATCTTACGTCTCAAACGCTCGGTGTGTGACTTATCTGCAATAATTTTCTCCTTTGTCTTTACTCCACTTCTGATGTTTGCCCTCCATGCAACACGTTCAGCAGCGACTTGCTCCCAATGTGCATTATCAATGCCTGTATCAGTCATGTCCCGCTTACGCACATATTTGTATCGTAGTAGAGGCCGACCCTGAGATCTCTTACCCATCTACAGTATACAAAGATGTCCTTTGGTATTCTACCATCATCCATCCTCCTAAGATGTCCTATCCATCTAAGTCTACGAAGACTGAGCAAGGAATAAACCGTCACACAACCTGATCTTTCCAATACTTCAGTTTTTGTGATTTTTTCTTGCCACTTAATACCAAGAATTCTTCGCAGACACCGCATATGAAAGCTGTTTAAATGTTTCTCTTGGTGTGAGTAAGTTGTCCAGGTTTCACTGCCATAAAGAAGAGTACTAAGGATACAGGCTTGATAGACAAGGACTTTTGTTTTAGCAGTAAGCTTCCTGTTCTCCCAGACTCTTTTTCTTAACCTATTCATTGTTGTTGCTGCCTTACCAATCCGGATGTTGATTTCCTGATCTAGGAATAATTTGCTATTTACCTCTGATCCTAGATATGTAAAATGGTCTACCATCTCTATTTCGGCGTCGTCAATAAAGATTGATGGTACCCCATGTGCACCTTGTGACATAATCTGTGTCTTCATTTTGCTAATTATTAAATCAAATTCAGAACAAGCATTGGAGAATGCAGATAGTAGACATTGCAATTCTTCCTCAGAGTGGGTCGTAACTGCAGCAACATCTGCAAAAAGCAGCTCTCTGATCAGTACCCTCCTAATTTTGGTCTTGGCCTTCAATCTCAGAGCATTGTAGAGGCCGCCATCTGAGCGTGAGTGAATGAATATACCACCATCCTGATCATGAAAGACATATTTCAGTAGAAGTGAAAAGTATATTCCAAAGAGGGTGGGAGGTAGTAAACAACCTTGCTTAACTCCACTCTTGATTTCAAACTCTTCAGAAGTTGCACCATCAAACTTGATTATACCCTTCATGCCTGTGTGGAACGATTCCACAATGGACAGAAGAGTTGATGGGCAGCCAATCTTCTTTAGTGCCTTGAACAGACCCTCACGACTGACCAAATCAAATGCCTTTGTGGGGTCGATGAAGGCAATAAACAGTGGTTGATTCTGTTCACGGCATTTTTCTTGCATTTGTCGCAATGAGAATATCATATCAAGGGTAGACCGGTTCTGTCGAAAGCCACATTGTGATTCGGGGTAGACTTGATCTCCCAGGACTTGAAGTCTGCGCAGAACAATTCTGGCAAATACTTTTCCAACTATACGCAGAAGTGAGATACCCCTATAGTTGTTGCAGTCGCTCCGATCGCCCTTGTTCTTGTACAGTGTTATGATGCTTGAATCTTTGAAATCCTGTGGGACTTGTCCTTCTCGCCAGCATAGGTCTATTAGCTGGTGGATCTGTAGAGTGAGTGCGTCTTGCCCACTCCTGATAACCTCTATTGGAATCCCATCCTTACCTGGAGCCTTCCCAGATGCAAGTTCATTTATAGCACACTTAACTTCTGTTATGGTGGGAAGTGTGTCCAGGTGGTCAAGAGTTGGTAGAGCCTCTATGGCGTTGAGGGCATCATCCGCTAGTTTGGTCTCACTTGAGTAAAGCTCCAAATAGTGCTCTACCCATCTGTCCATCTGCTGTTTCTTATCAGTTATGATTTCTCCAGTCAAGGTTTTCAATGGTGCACTTCTTTTGATCACTGGACCACAGGCTTTCTTTATTCCTTCATACATGCTTCTTATGTTTTTCCTATCATTTGCGATTTGAATGGACTCACATAACTTGATCCAATAATCATTTGCACACTGCCTGGCAGTCTTTTGCACATCCTTCCTAGCTTGCCTTAGCTCACTCAGAGTTACGCGTTGGTCTTTCCTTGTTTATTAAGAGAGCTTTCTTCTTCTTATCAATCAAGGGCTGCAGAGGCTCGCTGTTTGCCGCAAACCAGTCCTGCCTCTTATGATCCACAGTGCCGTAAACCCCTACGGCAGTTTCCTTAAGTTGACCCCACTTTTCATTTACTGTACAATTTTCTGGTTTATCAGTGAAAGTGTCTTCAAGTTGCTGTTGAAAATGAAAGCACTTTTCAGGATCGTGAGTGTTAATAATATTAATCCTGGGGCTAGATTTGTGTTTAGCTGTTTAGATTCTCTTTGGTCTCAGTCTAACCCTTGCAACAACCAAAGAATGATCCGTATAACAGTCAGCAATGTGGTAACTTCGAGTCAATGATATATGGTTCAGATGTTGTCTCCGTGTGATGATGAAGTCCAGCTGGTGCCAATGGCCGGATCTTGGATGTTTCCATGTGACCTTATGCATCTCTTTTGTTTTGAAAAAGGAGTTTGTAATATTTAGGTCATTACTGGTGCAATGCTCCAGCAGCCTTTGCCTATTTTCATTGAAATCACCGAGCATATAAATGTAGTCAGATTTTTGGAACTGCCTTGATCACGGAGTCTAACTCCTCATAGAACGAATCCTTCACATCATCAGAGGAATCGAGTGTCGGTGCATATGCAGTAATAATAGTGGCAAACCCACAAGAGGTTGCCAAGCGCAGGGATAATAGTCTTTCATTTCCTCATGCTGGAATTTCAAATCATTCCCAGTAACGAATTCTTCACTGCAAAGCCCACACCGTGTTGCCTTTTTTCTGCCTGCCCTCTACCCTTCCAAAAAAAAGGTGTAATTGTTTTCTCTCAGTGACTCTTCCTCAGCGAGGCGAGTCTCCTGCAGGCCAGCAAAATCAATGTTAAGACGATTGAGTTCGGCATCAATCACAGCCGTTTTTCTGACATCGTCAATATTGGCCAAGTCAGTGGAAAATCCTGGACACATGGTTCTCACGTTCCAAGTTGCAAGCCGTAGCTTGAGGTTTCTATTTTTATTTTTGTTTGTATCTGGTGCATTGGTTTTACAGCCTGCGATTCAGATTTTGTCCTAGCCCCAAGCACCCATTTAAGCAGGCAGGCTGTGGCGGATCAGCACCCAATTGGCTGGGGGATGCCCAGCTTGAGGCGGGCGGTAGCTGATCAGTGACACCTGTAGGTGTCTCCCACCGTCAGGGGCAACGCGTGGCGCCCCATGTCTACGCCAATTGACAGGAACTTATAACCCGTAACAGTTGCCTCTCGCTTTGATTCCGAGACCAGTTAAGACCAGGGATGGAGTTATTGCCTCTCCATAGCATAAAGCCTGGGCTAAAATATAGAGATCATGTGTTGCCCATGCAGCATGATCCCTCTCTCGGCCTGCCTAGTTCACTCCAGAGGAAAGGTAACACCTCTACATTTGGAACAAGACAAGCTGCAGAAGCTGCCGGATCAGCAAAGCAATGCTCTAACTGTCCGCCTGTCGGAGCTTTGATCCTAGACCAGCCGCCAACCAAGGCTTAGGGCCTGGTTGCCCTGCCATGACATTTTGTCTTTAGCATGCATTTCCTCGCACCAGGGTAAGGCTTGTACCCTCCCAATTGCGCTCTTCCGCCCGAAGCCGTTGGCACAATGTGGGATGTCGGGTTTAGTAAGCGCCGCCCAACGTTCGGCGCTAACAGAAAGCAGGTAGTACCGTCTACTGTTATACTGTAGCTCAGTCATATCTGACTAAAACCTGACACCAACTGTATAACAATGTGGTGGTGTACTGTATAACAACAAGGTGAGGTACTGTATAACAATGTTGTGAGGTACAGTATAACAATGTGGAGAGGTACTGTATACCAATATGGTGAGGTACTGTATAACAATGTGGTGGTGTACTGTATAACAACAAGGTGAGGTACTGTATAACAACAAGGTGAGGTACAGTATAACAATGTGGAGAGGTACTGTATACCAATATGGTGAGGTACTGTATAACAATGTTGTGAGGTACAGTATAACAATGTGGAGAGGTACTGTATACCAATATGGTGAGGTACTGTATAACAATGTTGTGAGGTACAGTATAACAATGTGGAGAGGTACTGTATACCAATATGGTGAGGTACTGTATAACAATGTGGTTAGGTACTGTATAACAATGTGGTGAGGTACAGTATAACAATGTTGTGAGGTACAGTATAACAATGTTGTGAGGTACAGTATAACAATGTTGTGAGGTACAGTATAACAATGTTGTGAGGTACAGTATAACAATGTTGTGAGGTACAGTATAACAATGTTGTGAGGTACAGTATAACAATGTTGTGAGGTACAGTATAACAATGTGGAGAGGTACTGTATACCAATATGGTGAGGTACTGTATAACAATGTTGTGAGGTACAGTATAACAATGTGGAGAGGTACTGTATACCAATATGGTGAGGTACTGTATAACAATGTGGTTAGGTACTGTATAACAATGTGGTGACGTACTGCATAACAATGTGGTGAGATGCTGTATAACAACAAGGTGAGGTACTGTATAACAATATGGTCAGATACTGCATAACAACAAGACAACAAGGTGAGGTATTGTATAACAATGTGGTGAGGTACAGTATAACAATGTAGTCAGATAATGAATAGATATGTGGTGAGTTAATTTATAACAATGTGGTGAGGTACTGTATATCAACAAGGCGAGGTACAGTATAATAATGTGGTGAGGTACTGTTAAACAATGTGGTGAGGTACAGTATAACAATGTGGTGACGTACAGTATAACAATGTAGTGAGGTACAGTATAACAATGTGGTGAGGTACAGAATAACAACACGGTGAGGTACTGTATAACAATGTGGTGAGGTACTGTATAACAATGTCGCGAGGTACTGTATAACAATGTGGTCAGGTACAGTATAACAATGTGGTGAGGTACTGTATAACAATGTGTTCAGGTACAGTATAACAATGTGGTGAGGTACAGTATAACAATGTGGTGAGGTACTGTATAACAATGTGGTCAGGTACAGTATAACAATGTGGTGAGGTACAGTATAACAATGTGGTGAGGTACAGTATAACAATGTGGTCAGGTACAGTATAACATTGTCGTAAGGTACAATATATCAAAGTTGTGAGGTACACTATAACAATGTGGTGAGGTACCGTATAACAGTGTTGTCATTTACAGTATAACAATGTGGTGAGGTACAGTATAACGAAACATGAAACCCCATTTTCTTCTTGATCAAAGTAGAAGAGCAGAGGATGTCAGCGTGGCTGTGAGGTTTAATGCGCTAAATGTTTTCTTCTGATAGCGGTTTAGTTGGTTCTTTCCACGCGTCTGGCAGTTGGACTAAAATGTTGACTTCTCGTCCTTGAGTTGGGGACGTATATTAGAAGTACCTGAAAGTCGGAGTGGGTTCGCCCGATGATGAGGAACAGTGATTATAGGGAAAGCTAGTTCACACGCAAAATCAGTTGAGTGTTTTCCCCAGTGGTGGCAACTAGACAGAAGTAGTAGCATGTGTATGGGTAACGCTTGGGTTCAAGGTGAGCGACATAAACACACATACAACTTTTTTACACGACCTTAAGGGCACCTAACACACACATACACACACTTACACACAGACACACACACACACTCACACACACAGACACACACACATGTGTTGAGGGGAGGGGGTAGACAATAAACACCCTAGATAAGAACAGTAAGGTACACTACACACACACATAAAGATGAAGCAGGCGAGAGATCACTTTGCATTCATTAGTGATTGATTGATTGATTGATTTAGGAATCGACATCACAGCATTCGGGGCATTCCCATAAGCGCTCCGTCCCCATCCTCAGCAGCCAGCGAAGAGTTCCAACACTAATAGTACCAGTAGCAATCTGATTATATGTCCGTCTCGCCTTTCCTCTGAGCGTCGATCGTCGGCTACATCCCCTCGTCACACCTCGCTGTTTCATTCTTGCCAGACCATGGTAATCCATTTGCTCCTCCGAGGTGTGCACGTGCTTCCACAAGGCCGCATCCACGTCTGCCTTGTCATATATCAATACTCCACCAAGTTCTGCAGAGCCAGCCAATCTGTCATTTCCCAGCACACCGGCATGCCCCGGAGAAAAGATCCAGGCGATGCTTGTCACCCATGACCTCCGAAGAGAAGCAAGCCACTCCGCACGAAGACTGCCCGTCCTCACCCTCGTCAGCATGCTTTCTGAGTCAGTTACAATCACGATGTGTGTGTATGTCGTATTCTCCATCCAGCGGAGAGCCGCAGTGACCGCCTCCACCGCCATTCTTAAGCTGGATGTTGTGGTATCATCTGCCAGGCTCTCCTGCCCCAAACGTCGACCATTGGCTTTGGCTATGAACCCCCAGTCACTTTTCTCACCTCTTGACACCGAACCATCTCTGTAGATAATCACATCACCCGAGTGAGCATTGTCCTGAATTAGTTGCTGGATTTGCACTTCCGTGGCCCCTGCTGGCCACTCCCTGCACTCCCGGCTTAATGTGATTATAACTCTGCACAATTCTGACTGCTCCGCTGGCACTCTGACCCACTCCTCTCCACGCCTAATGTTCTCCAAGGGGCACACCTGCCTGATCGTATCCTCTGCCTGAGTCATCCATGATTTCTCTCTTATCAGTCGCTGACCCTTAACTGCGTCCAGCGCCCCATGCAGTTGGTGGTCTGTGTCTGCAGCTACTCCGAGGTATGCCTTCGCCTGCATCACCTTGAGCCTACCAGCAAAACTCGGCAGACCAAGGATGTAACACATACACACTACTGGGGTGTCTCTAGTGCATCCAAGAATGACACGCATAGCTTCGTTCTGTATGCGCTCTAACTTCACCAGCTGACTCTCTGAGGCAGTGAGCAGACTTAATCCATAATCAATTACTGAGAGGATCAAGTGCTGGTATAGTGTGAAAAGCATTCTCTGCTCTGTGTCCATTGCAGCCATAGTTTTAAGTGCACTGAGTCCCTTTTGAGATCTTGTCACAACCGTCTCCACATGGTCCTTGAAGGATAGGCTCCCGTCAAATGTGATCCCCAGATACTTCAGTTTGTTCTCTATGCTGACATTTCTACCATCTATCGCGAGGCTTGGGACATCCGCTCTCACAATCCTGTTGTCCAGAGAGCACCACAAAACTGCCGCCTTTTCCGGGTGGATGACAGCACTCATTTCAGTGCACCAGTAATCACTTTGTCTACTGTCGCCTGTAGCTACTGGGCTGTTTGCTCCCTATCTCTCCCCTGCCTATATGCAAGAATATCATCTGCAAATGTTAGTATTCTTCCAACCCCTGGTGCTTCTAGGTTTGCAATCTTGCTCGTATACACATTAAAGAGCACCGGTGAGACTGCAGATCCCTGTGGCAGTCCCGGGGTTAAAATATGTGGCTCTGAGGTCCATGCACCCAGACGGAGAGCAACCCGACGAGAGTGCAGGACGGCTGCTATCCAGTTCACCAACCAGGGATTGACCCCCTTCTCCATCAGTGTGGGCATCAAAATATCATATCGAACTCTATTGTACGCATCCTCGAGATCAAGTGCTGCCGTCATCGTTTCTTGTCTACTCTGGAACCCCTCATAAACATCTAAGGCAAAAGTGGCTGCATTTGACCAAGTATCTTTTTCTGGTCTGTAGCTCCCCAGGCCTCTTGGAAGAAGCTTCCCGCTTTCCAAAAACTCTTGCAGCTTGACAGCGACTATCTTCTCTAGAACCTTCCCAAATGTATTTTGAAGGGTGATGATTCTAAAGCCGCTAAGCTTTGACTGATCCTTGAATGATTTTGGGAGAGGGATGAGATAGCTGTGCACCCAATCCTGCGGTACTGATGCTGTCCCAATGTTCTGGTTAAAGCAATCGGTCATCTCCTCCAGGTCTGCATCGCTCAAACCCTTCATGTGGCCATACCTGACCCCATCGGGCTCTGGTGCCTTGTCTTTTGCCTTTTTCAAAATGTGTTTAACATCTCCCACCCGTATGGTGTCTTCATACTGCATATTCTTCGTGGTGCCAGATAACTCCTAACTGCATTCCTGGTGTCCGCATCATTATGATTGGTCTGCTTTAAAAATCTCTGGAGAAATGCCTCCCCTTTCTCTTTGTCTGTTGTCACGCGCATACCATCATCTCTATAAATTGTTCCCACTGTCATAGGCCGATCTGCATTTGCCTGTGCAGTTTCCATAATTTTCGCAGTGTTTTATCACCTCCAATCTCCTTCATGAAACATTCCCATTGTGCGTTTTTTGGCCTCTGCAGCACAGCGCTTGAAAACCTCCACCTTGTCTTTCTTGACATTTTACGCTGTGTCCACTTCCTCTCGTGAGCTTTGAAGTGTCTGTCGCACTTTCTTTAGCTGCTTCACTGCACCTCTCTTTGCTTTCCAAGCATGGTCTACTTCTGGGGTCCACCATGGGGGATGCAAAAAGGGAGTTTTTACAGTTGCATTCATTAGTTTCATCACCTGGTCAATAGTGCCTACGGCAGCCAGTCTCAATGAACCAGTAACGACGTCACCTGAGCTGATCAACTGCCCACAGGTTGGCGGAAACCCATCCTTAGCTCAACAAATGACCGGAGCATCTCATCCCAACCCACGCTGTCTTCCTTTAGGATTTTAATTCCCATCATGAGGACCCAAAGTTTATTTTCTCTTCTTCTTTTTCCTTTTCTATTGTTGTTTTCTCTTCCTCTTCTTCTGGGGGGGGGGGGGGGGCTGAGTGGTCTCGGGGTATGGTGCCCACCTCGAGTGCTGGAGTTCCCGAGTTCAAGCCCCGGTGAGGGCCGGGATTTTTTCACGTGGACTTCTAGTAACAAAATTTCCCCAGGTCTCTGGGTAGTGAGCTCGGACGCCCGTGTGTATTGAAATATCCCTTGGCAGTTGGAAATCGAAAAAGAGTAGCCTAACGGCGCTGCCCGGGCAACATTTCGTGTCAAAAATCTACCCAAAGCATTTCAGGACCCTCGTCGGTGCTACGGAGATCTTGCACTGAGCTGAGATTCCCCGGACTCAGACCTGAGTGAGGAGTAGAACGAATAACTTATAGGCTACACCCGGGTGTCATGATGTTGATCCGTCGACTAATCTAAACTAAACTAAACAAACTTCTACTTTTTCTCCTTCTTCTTCCGCTTCTTCTTCTTTCTTTTGTTTTTCTTCTAATTGTCTTCTTCAACTTCTTCTTCTTCCGCAGGTGCCTGTTCTAGACCAAACATTGTCCATGATTCTCCAACCCCCACCCCCCCCCCCCTCCTTTTCATTAGTTATATTGACTCAGTTTATGCTGTTTGTATTATTTTGAGCGGGAGTCATTAAGTAACAAGAATTTTACGAATAACGTTTTTTACGATGGTGCTAACCAGATATTGTGTGTGTTATTTCTCAACATATTACCCCAGCCTGGCAACACACTTGGTCCACTTGTCCACTAACTTGTCGATACCTTCTAGGGCAGTGGTTCTCAACCTTTTTTGGTCAGTGCCCCCCTTCACCATATTTTCAGAACGTCATCCCCCCCTTCCTATAAAAAATTTGGCCCGTGCCCCCCTTCACCATATTTTCAGAACGTCATCCCCCCCCCCCCTTTCATATTTCCTACCTAAAAATCCCCCACACCTACACAGTATACGTAAAAATGGAAGGTAAATATGTTAAAACAGGTCTAGACATCCACATAAAACGTGATTTGTACTTACTTTATAAAATGAATTTTAGAAGGGTGAGGCGTCCATAACTCTAAAGTATGCAGGGAAAATCAATATCAAGTAGTCGGTTATTGTATTAACGCGAACTTGAAATGATATTCATCCCCCCCCCCGGAAACCTTACAATTCCCCCCCCCCCGGGGGGGGGGGGGGAATTCCCCACCGGTTGAGAACCACTGTTCTAGGGAAAACATGTTTAGTGTGTCTTTAAACCAGTTTTGCACCGCTACCATGACCTCATTGTCATCTGAAATCTCTGATCACGCAAATGTTCTTTCGAATGTCCAAATAAGTAAAAGTCCGATGGCGCCAAGTCTGGAATGTATGCTGGATGTTTCACAACTTCATATTTCAGATCACGTTGTGTATCCACTGTAAGCGCTGCCGTATGAGGGCGGGTGTTGTCGTGCAACAACAATATTCTTTTTAAGAGAAGTCCCGGGTGTATAGCGGACTTCACCGACATGTCACTGTATCGAGCAATAGTAAATTTCGCAAAATATTTGGCAGGAGGTTAGCATAGGCAAATATGTGAGGACCCTCGTTTTAAAAGTTGGAGTGTGTTCGCCTGATGGCGAGGGACACATATAATAGAGATAGCTAATCCACACGAAACAGTCAGTCCAGTTAGCTAGAAGCAGTAGCACATGTACGGACTATGTTTAAGTTCAAGGCGAGCGGACGGGGAACAAAATAATAGCATATTTCTGAATCTTGCTCCCGTGAGGACTCCGTATTATCCTGAGACAGTGGGGCGATCATCTTGCTCCCGTGAGGACTCCGTATTATCCTGAGACAGTGGAGCGATCATCTTGCTCCCATGAGGACTCCGTATTATCCTGAGACAGTGGGGCGATCATCTTGCTCCCATGAGGACTCCGTATTATCCTGAGACAGTGGGGCGATCATCTTGCTGCCATGAGGACTCCGTATTATCCTGAGACAGTGGGGCGATCATCTTGCTGCCATGAGGACTCCGTATTATCCTGAGACAGTGGAGCGATCATCTTGCTCCCATGAGGACTCCGTATTATCCTGAGACAGTGTGGCGGTCATCTTGCTCCCATGAGGACTCCGTATTATCCTGAGACAGTGGAGCGATCATCTTGTGTAAAGCCAGCCATTACCAGTGTTGAGACTGGGGACACGTGTATCGAATAGCGGCCCTGAAGATGTGGATGTACAAGATAATATGTCGTATTTCATGGAAACAAATAACAATCAAATACAGAGATTCTAGAAAAACTGGAAATGAAAAGAGGGTTAGTGAAAGAAATAAAAAAGAGGCAAGTGAAATATTTCGACCACGTTAAAAAAAACATAACACTCTAATAAAAACCATACTGGAGGGTAAGGTTGAAGGCAAGTGGGCAAGAGGTAGGCAACGATACAAGTGGGAAGATAACATAAGGAAATGGACAAACAGCAATGTGACAGAATGTACAATCAGGGCAAGAGACAGACAGTGTTGGACATCCACTGCAGCCAACCTTCATTGTGGAGGCGGTACCTGATTGTTTGATTGGCGTGTGTATCACTGCAGTGACATCAACAATAAAGTATGACTCTTCCCTCCACAGAAGCACAGTCCGGATCACCCAGTGCCAACTCCCGATGGAAGAGAACAGGCGTCGCACAATAATAACCATGAGTGCTGTGAAGACATCACACAGTCGAACTTTATTGTTGCTTTTCCTTTGTTCATTCATTTGCTTCCTTGCTTTCCTGTTTATTCTCTTACCATTGCTTCCTTTTCTTGTCCTATTTGCATTTGTTTTGGTTATCAGTTTTACCGTTTTGTCTTTTGTTACTGCTCTATTCCCTTGCGTCCTTGCTTTCCTGTGTATTCTCATACCATTGCTTCCTTTTCTTGTCCTATTTGCATTTATTGTTTGAATAACGAAGACACAAACAATAGATTGCACGATTTATTGCCTGGCATATTTCGCTGCATCTCGTCAGGTACATACTGCAGAAATCACACAACTTACGTGAAATTAACTAGATAAATCCTTCAAGTTGAAATATACACATATTCGCACAGTAATGTCACTTATCTACCACGGTAATTTTAAGCTGACTAACATATCTTTCTGTTTGCACAATTCTGGCTTGCGTTGATTGATCATAATTGCTTCTGCACACTTTACCAAGCAAGTATTGTGTGAGTTAAACAACACGCGAAAGGCAGTGTCTCTGTCCACAACATGGCCGCTTTCGATAATGTGCATACCAATTGAAGACGCCGGGAGCTTCCGGTGTGTCGGCCCCACGAGGCTAGCATCTCCTGTGTGTTGTATCTTGTTGACCCATTGAGGTATGTGTTCTGACACTCGTTTGTTAAGCTGTCTCTCTGTTCTACCAATGTAGAAGGCCTGGTATCTATATGTGAATTGGTAAATACAATTGTTTGTGGCGTACAGAGGAAAAAGAGCCTGTTCTTGAAGTTGAACTTGAAGGATTTATCTAGTTAATTCACGTAAGTTGTGTGATTTCTGCACTATTTGCATTTGTTTTGGTTATCAGTCTTACCGTTTTGTCTTTTGTTACTGATCTATTATAATAATTATTCATTTGCATTTTCAATGATATTTTGCTGACTTTATATCCTTAGACTATTAAGACCTTTTTTGTGTTCAATTTCTCCTTGTCTTTTAGTTTTTAATTTCTCTATTAATTTTGTTAACTAACATTTATAATTTATTAAAATTTCATAATAACTTATGATACAAGTGACATTTTTAAGAATTTAAAAATTACAGAAAACAAACATTAGAGGACATGTGCAGCTAATCAATACCTAGAACATGTCAGACAAACCAATGAACACAGAATAAAACTGAGTGATGAAATGTAACTGGATTGCGTCTGTCTGTTTATATGTGTGCAAGCATTTGTTTGTGTTTTTCTGGTTTGTTTATACATTCTTAAACACTGATTGGCAATTATACAAGCCAAGGAGACACAAGATTTTAAGGCACCTCACAACAGACAAAAGTTGGTTGCATATCCTTTACAGGATGTTGAAGTCTACCCCAGCATTGTTTGGCTGTTTGTGATTTCTTGGCAAGTTTACGTTCAGTAGTTTGCCATTGCTTTCTGAATGACTGGCACTCATAACATTGTATGAAAATCCTCGCAAGGCAGCCTGCTTCCATATGGCCCGCAGCTGTGTTTCAAACGCAGTATTCAGGATTGTGAATCGCATTTATAACACCTTCATCACAGCATCGACACAACAGACAAGCAAACAACGAAAGCATTCAGTGTACAATCTTCAGGCATCGTCTTGGCAACGCTACACAAGCTATTGTAACTTCAAACTTCGTCCTGATTTTAGGTTTCAGTATATAGCATTGTAACTTCAAGTCATCTTGATAATCTTAGACTTCTGTAAAAGATGTTGTAACTTCAAACACTGTCTTTGTAGTAATATATTTATACATAAGCTGATGTTAATTTACAAAGCTTTTTGATGATAATAGATGTGTAAACGAGGTGAGCTTACTTCAGACGTCAATCAGGATAACAGAAGTATAAACGAGATGAGCTTACATTAGACGTCACTCCTAGGATAACAGATGTGTAAACGAGGTGCGATTACTTCAGACGTAACTCAGGATAACAGGTGTGTAAACAAGGTGAGCTTACATCAGACGTCACTCAGGATAACAAATGTGTAAACGAGGTGAGCTTACTTCAGACGTCACTCAGGATAAAAGGTGTGTAAACGAGGTGAGCTTACTTCAGACGTCACTCAGGATAACATGTGTAAACGAGGTGAGCTTACTTCAGACGTAACTCCTAGGATAACAGAAGTGTAAACAAGGTGAGCTTACTTCAGACGTCATTTAAGATAATAGATGTGTAAACCAGGTGAGCTTACTTCAGACGTAACTCAAGATAACAGATGTGTAAACGATGTGAGCTTACTTCAGACGTCATTCGGAATAACAGATGTGTAAACGAGGTGAGCTTACTTCAGACGTCACTCGGAATAACAGATGTGTAAACGAGGTGAGCTTACTTCAGACGTCACTCGGAATAACAGATGTGTAAACGAGGTGAGCTTACTTCAGACGTCACTCAAGATATCAGATGTGTAAACGAGGTGAGCTTACTTCAGACGTCACTCAAGATAATAGATGTGTAAACGAGATGTGCCTACTTCAGACATCATCCAAGATAACAGATATGTAAATGAGGTGTGCCTACTTCAGACATCATCCAAGATAACAGATGTGTAAACGAGGTGAGCTTACTTCAGACTTCACCTGGGATAACATGTGTAAACGAGGTGAGCTTACTTCAGACGTCACTCCTAGGATAACAGATGTGTAAATGAGGTAAGCTCACTTCAGATGTCACTCAGCATAACAAATGTGTAGACGAGGTGAGCTTACTAATTAACACTAATAATGTGGCGCTTAAAGGGTCGGTCAACTGGGGCGATGTAAGGGCGCTTGGCAGAGAAAGAGTTAGAATTAAATTGTAAGAAGACACAGATTATGGTCGTCACAAGGAAGAAAGAAATACCACAAATGAGCCGGTACAGCTGTCTCAGAACATTCACACCATCTGATGGGAGTGATTAGAACAAGAATCGCAATGTCGATGGTAGTCTTTTTCAAGATGGGAAACATACTGACCAATAAAAAAAATATCAATTGCAATGAGAAAAGGATTGTTGAGGTGCTACATAAAACCTATACGTTTGTATGAGTGTGAAATGTGGACAATGAGCAGACAAGCTGAAAAACATCTAATTCCATTGGAAATTGGATTTTTGAGGGGAAATGCAAACAATACGATGGACAGAGAGAACGAACGAACGAACAAACTTTATTTTCAAAGGGTTAAGAGCACGCAGCTCAGTCTTACATTCTACCATTCTATCAATCTCTTTCATAAATTATTTCATTCACACATCATTCAAGGCTAACGTCGAACAACAACAATATTGGGCAGTGGGGAGCGCTTTGTGTGATATTCACTGGCACAGGAACGGAGCATAATGGGGACGACCCGTTGCTGTGATGTTGGAACTGCGACTAACTAACTAACTAACTAACTAACTAACAACAATATAAAGGATATGCTTTATAAAGGCATGAGGAAAATGCAAAACTCAATAATACACGACTCATTAATATTAATGAACGGTGTGGCATCTGTTACTAGGTATGTGGAATATACTGGTCTTTGAAAAGGTGGCTGGCTGTTATACTTGGGTTTTATTATTATTATTTCTATTATTAACTCTTTCGCTACCACGGGCCGATCTCGTGCCCCATTGGACGGACTGTGGTGGCAATTGGTTATTCTATCGACACAGAATGATCAGTGGTTTATTTGATACATTTCTGCTCCATTTCGGAATTTTAAGTTACAGTAAACTGAAAAGTCGCACAACCCAAAGAGAGCTACATCATGGTTGTGCCGTCAAACATTTGTTAACATTGGATTTTTGGGTATTTTCAGTTTTAAAATTGTTCGTTTTGGTTTTTCACAATGGAAACGCCCACCAATATGCGTCCTGGTAGAATGACTTCAGATCAAGCTAGGTTATTGTTTGAAACATTTTTTAACAATAGTGATTCCGATATTAGTGATTAAGACAGCAGTTTTATATGTGAATCTAACGTTTTAGCAGGTGGTGTTAAAGATACTAGTGGAACTTCGTCAGCTGAGGTGTCTGACAATGAATGTCCGTCTGACAATGAATGTCAGGCTGTCACAATTACTTCTCAGCGCAAAGGAAAGCAAACAGTACAAAATAAGAATAAAACTGGAGAAAAAAACTTGAATTTACAAGCTTCTGTAGAGCGTGATGCACCTATCCCATCATCATCGACATGGCAAGATGTTGTCAGAAGGGGAAACAAAACCGAAGTTTGAGTTTCGTCCTCGAAGATCTCATGTCAACTCTAAACTTTATCAACTGCAAACACCTATGGATTTTCTCAAAGTGTTTTTTGATGATGACATAGTGGATTGTTTAATTAAAAATGTAAACAAATATGCAGAAAAGATGTTGATGCAGAACACTCCTAAAAGAAAACATTCTAGTCTGTTATCCTGGACCCCACTCACGAAGCACGAATGGCTGAAGTTTACGTCTGTCATTATTGCTATAGGACTTGATCCAACACCATCTATCAAAGACTACTGGTGTACAAGTTCACATTTATATACTCCTTGGTTTTCCACTATATTTCCCAGGAATCGATTTCAATCTATTTATCACACCATTTTTCACGTATGTGAACCAGAGGCAAAAAAAAAAAAAAAACCAGAGGTGCACACAAAATTGATCCTCTTGTTGACATGATTCTGAAGAAATTCCTGGAAGCGTTTTACCCATTTGAAAATGTGTCCATTAAGAGAGAAAAAAAGCTAAAAAAAAAATGCATTGTTGTCTCTACCAAGTCTGTAGTTGGAACTGTTGAGAGCGGATTGCGAAAACCGCAAAGCAAGCCGAAGATGATCCATGAATATAACATGGCGACGAATGGCTGCGACAGAATGGACCAAATGGTTGGATATTATAATATCCATGATAGGAAAACCATTAAGTGGTGGAAGAAGATATACTACTGGATCTTTGAAATTGCACAGATCAATGCTCACATCCTACATTCCATATGCGAAACAGAGAAGGGAGGAAAACAAACTGTCATTGAAGGATTTCAAGCAAAGTTTACTTAAAAGTGCTCATCGCTAAGCAGCTCAGAGTATTCCTGAACACTCTGCCTGCCGAAGAATTTCAAATAGTCTGTTGCATGAAATTATGTCGAAAGAGTGACAGGAACCAAGCATTTAATAGTATTTGTCGGTGTCAATAGAGACTGTGTTTTTTGCAGCACTCGAACTAAATGACACAGATCATCTTTTGTTTGCTCCGGCTGCACTAATAGACCACAGTTGTGCGCCAAAGTTTGCTTTGCAGCCTATCACAAATAGACTGCCACATATAGTAAATAAAAACAAACAGACATGTGTAAATATTCATTGTAATTAAATGTAAATCTGCCAAGTGTTTTCCTAATTTTTGTCTGAAAAAAAAAGAAAAATACATGATTCAGAATCTGCGGCAAAACTTCTTTTCGGATGATTGATTGGGAGCAATTGTGTTTATAGTTTAGAAAAGTGTTGTTTGTTCAGTAAATTCAACAGGATTAGCAGTGATTTAGCAGTGATCAGGATATTGGATAACAACGTCCCCTTGGTAAGTGCAATGTTTACATTATTTTTACCTCTTTTTAACAAATTGTTTTAAAAATTATATTATTATTTTTATTATATTTACAACCTACAGCAAAAATTTCCCTACCAACATATTCCTTGTGCAATTCCCTTTATTTTGATATATAATACAACATATCCGCTACAATTTTAACCATTTCATAACATTATTGTGACAGTTTTCTGCCATTATTTTTTTTTTTTTCATTTTTTGTGAAAAAGACATGGTTCAGAATATGCACCAAAACTTCCTTTTAGGTGATTTTAAAGAGTAATACTGTTTATATTCTTGAAGACAAGTGGTGTTTGTTTGATTATTCAGTAAATTAAACATGATTAGCAGTATAGGAGTGTAGAAAACACCTTATAAGTGCAGTTTATAAAATAATTTTTACCTCTTTAATTTCAGTTGTTATTATTAAATCTCTCATTATTGTCATAATATTTGTAACCTATCAATTAATTATTAACACTGTAATGTTCCTTGTGCAATCCTCTTTAATTTGATATGTAATACAATAGATCTGCTACCATTTTAACCATTTTAAAAGCATTATTGTAACACACCCTACTTCCAATTTTCTGCCATGAATTTCTGTTTGGTCAGGACCCAAGGGGGGAGGGGTAATCCGTACTGAGATAGTGATCGAATCATTTGCGATTATATGGATTTTGTTAATGTTTCATATCCCTTACAGGACGTTGCAGTCAACATCAGCATTTTTCAGCTGCTACTGATGTACTAGGCAAGTTTTTACGTTCAGTAGTTTGCCATTGCCTTCTGAACGACCGGCTCCCATACCAACACGTTATAACACAACGCGACACGGTCTGCTGCACAAATCGGTCGCGGCTGCGTTTCGAACGCCTTTTAAGCGGCTCACGAACCTCGTTCGCAAGCCTTTGGCCACGGAGACAGGTTGGCCACGGAGACAGGTATTTATATATGTATAGGGTGAGGCAAAACCGTAAAACCAATGAGCAAGTCCTACAAGAAACAAGTTGTGGGTTCGATTCCGGGCTGCGTCCTTCGGTTCACGAGTGAAATTTTTCGGAGACTCCCGTGGGTCGTCGCTAGAGCTGCGGAGTTCGTGCTTTGTGTGACGCTTTCCGAGCTGCGAAAAGATACCGAGCCATATGGGATAAATCCCGGCGCAATGAAGTCGACTTTTAAGCAACTTTTTTTTCTACAAGAAACAAATGAAAACCGTAAACTGATTAGAGAAATTAGAAGAAGACAAGTATTCAAGATTTTTTGGGGCATGTAAAGAGAAGAAACAAACTAGAGAACATGGTGACAAGTGGCAAGATTGTGGGGGGAAGAACAAGGTGAAGGCAGAGAAGTAATTATCTGGATGGCTTGGCCGCGTGGCAGGGTCGAGACAAGAACACAGAGCTGATCCACGACTCTTGTGATCGTGTGAGATGGCGAAACATGACCGCACACGCTTATCGGCATGGCACATGACGATGATGACGATAATGATTCAAATGACTAACTGCTAGGTTGGGGAAATCCCCATTTATGTGCACTTGTCCTGTCCTGGACGCACGATAGTTCACTTGCAGTGGAGCAGGGATGCAACTGCGTGGTATTGCCTAGGGGACCACCGGACGTCCATGATCTGAGTTCATCTCGACAACTTCATGTGTCGATAGAACTCCCCACCAGCTGCCCTGATTGTCCGAGTCGCTGTCCAACAACCCGGAGTATAGGATGCACAACCAGAAGTGTCCGAACGTGTGCTACTTTGGAAATCTTCTGTGGGGAAGTTATACTAACACTCACCCGGACACCGCAGATTTACCCAGGTCGTCTTTCTGCCTGAAAAGTGTTTCTACTTATCTGCGTGTGTGTGTGTGTGTGTTTGTTTAGTCTGTTGTCTTCTGTCTACTTGTTTAACAATATTTCTTACTGTCTACTTGTGTCTTTACGTCTCTGTGTGTGTGCTTGTCTGTTTGTTTGTTGTGTTATCTGCCTATTTACTTGTATGACTGTCTGTCAACATCCACCCATCCATCATGTGCCATGCCGATAAGCATGGGCGGTCATGATTTGCCATTTCACTCGATCACCAGAGTCGTAGATCAGTTCAGTGTTCTTGTCTCGATCATGCCACGTGGTCAAGCCATTCAGGTATTTACTTCTCTGTCTTCCCCTTGTTCTCTTCCCCTCGATCTTGCCAGTTGTCACCAAGTTCCCCAATTTTATTATTCTCATAACATTCCCAAATCATTTAGGCTGTAAACGTGTAATTTCTCTAATAAGTTTACAATTTTCATTTGTTTCTTGTAGGACTTGGTCACTGGTTTTTCTGTCTGTCCATGGTATTCTTTGCATTCTACTCAGAAACCACATTTCCACAGCCATCAGATGTTTTTCAGCTTGCCGGCTCATGCATGCATGCATGCATGTTCTCATGCATTTCTGCTTCTTTAACTATCCGAATCATTCTCGCATATGCGTTTCTTTCTATTTGTGTGCTTTCATCCTGTATCTCTTTAGTTTTTCCTTGCCTCTTTATCCATCTGTCTTTCTGTTGGCCGGAATGTATGCTAGCTGCCTGCATTCTATCGGTCTCCCGTGTACGTTTGTTTGTCTGTTCACCTGTCTGATAACGTAGTTAATGGGGAGGTCTTTGTCGTTTTCCTATACGATCAGATCTGTCACAGCGGAAACTTTGGCAAATGTATGTTGTTTAGAAATACGATCGACCGATCGCTAAGCGCATTCAGTTGTCATGTCAACATATAAATGTAGAGTTGAGATCTCTTTCCTTCGCCTGTTAATTGCGTGATTATATGATCGTGACAGACAGAAGCAGGTGGCTTATTGGGGGAACTTACCAGAAAGGCTGAAAGACGTTTCTAGTTGGTTTTATTATTGGTGGACTACAACAGGAACAATGGTGTTGATGTCACAGCGAACTCGGCTGAACTTTACTCACTCTTATTATCGCTTTCTTTTATGATTACCCCTTTAGGCGCGTTCTCATGATTAACTTGACAATTTTTGCGGGGTGGGAGGAGAGGGTATTAGGAGGGAGAAGAGCCATCATCATCAGTATTGGAGTCCACCAGTTCGTGTAAGAATAAACAACAACAATATTTGACGGGTTGCAAACCAACAAATCGCCACATAAACAGCCACATAAACAAGCAAACAACCAACCGTGTCCCATGGGTAGAATATTTTTTTTTTAAAGTTGCATATCCCTTACAGGGCGTTGCAGTCAACACCAGCATTTTTTCAGCTGTTGTTGATGTTCTTGGCAAGATTACGCTCGGTTGTTTGCAACTGCTTTCTGAGCGACCGGCTCACAAACCTCCGTAAGTAACCAACGCGACGCTATCCGCTGTCGAATTTCGCGCGGCTGTGTTCCTTAGGTGGATATACGGGATTAGGAGGAAGTTGTTAACCCCTTCGCCAGGGAAACCGGCAGAATAATTTATATCCGACTGCTATTGGTTAAACACACCTAGGGCAACTGAAATGTTGTGTGTGTGTGTCTCTGTGTGTGTGTGTGTGTGTGTGTGTGTGTGTGTGTGTGTGTGCGCGCGCTATGTTGACCGCTACAATGTTAAACGTATGCACATCCTGTTTAATAGCTATCTCTGTACTGCCTATGAAGGAAGATCACGATATGTTTGTGTGTTTTTCCAGATTCCGCCCAAATCTGACCAGGACTAACTCATACTGCCACTGGCGTGCGAGCTCGGCTCAAGGACCTTACAGTTGAGCAAGTAGGTACAATGACCTTACAGTTGGGCAAGTAAATACAAGGACCTTACAGTTGGGCAAGTAGGTACAAGGACCTTACAGTTTTGCAAGTAGAAAGAAGTACCTTACATTTGGGCAAGTGGGTACAAGGACCTTACAGTTGGGCAAGTAGGTGCAAGGACCTTACAGTTGGGCAAGTAGATAGAAGGACCTTACAGTTGGGCAAGTAGGTACAAGGACCTTACAGTTGGGCAAGTAGAAACAAGGAGCTCACAGTTGGGCAAGTAGTAACAAGGAGCTTACAGTTGTGCAAGAAGTAACAAGGAACTTACAGTTGGGCAAGTAGTAACAAGGAGCTTACAGTTGTGCAAGAAGTAACAAGGAGCTTACAGTTGTGCAAGAAGTAACAAGGAGCTCACAGTTGTGCAAGAAGTAACAAGGAGCTTACAGTTGTGCAAGAAGTAACAAGGAGCTTACAGTTGTGCAAGAAGTAACAAGGAGCTTACAGTTGGGCAAGTGGGTACAATGACCTTACAGTTGGGCAAGTAGTTACAAGGACCTTACAGTTGGGCACGTAGGTACAAGGACTTTACAGTTGGGCAAGTAGGTACAATGACCTTACATTTGGGGTACAGGGACCTTACAGTTGGGAAGGTAGGTACAAGAACCTTACAGTTATGGTAAAAGAACCTTACGGTTGGGCACGTAGATACAAGGACCTTACAGTTGGGCAAGTACAAGTAGGTACAAGGACCTTACAGTTGGGCAAGTACAAGTAGGTACAATGGCTTTACAGGTGGGCAAGTAGGTACAAGGACCTTACAGTCAGACAAGTAGATACAAGGACCTTACAGTTGGGCAAGTGGGTACAATGACCTTATAGTTGGGAAAGTAGGTACAAGGAACTTACAGTTTTAGGTACAAGGACCTTACAGTTGGGCAAGTATGTACACGGATCTTACAGTTGGGCAAGTAGTTACAAGGACCTTACAGTTGGGCAAGTGGGTACAATGACCTTATAGTTGGGAAAGTAGGTACAAGGAACTTACAGTTTTAGGTACAAGGACCTTACAGTTAGGCAAGTATGTACACGGATCTTACAGTTTGGCAAGTAGTTACAAGGACCTTACAGTTAGGCAAGTAGTTACAAGGACCTTATAGTTGGGCAAGTGGGTACAAGGACCTTATAGTTGGGCAAGTGGGTACAAGGACCTTATAGTTGGGCAAGTATGTACACGGATCTTACAGTTGGGCAAGTGGTTACAAGGACCTTACAGTTGGGCAAGTAGATAGAAGGACCTTACTCTTGCTCAAGGAAGTACGGATGGCTAGATACAGCAATGTTATAACAATGTGGTGAGGTACTGTATAACAATGTGGTGAGGTACAGTATAAAAATGTGGTGAGGTACTGTATAACAATAAGGTGAGGTACTTTATAACAATGTGGTGAGGTACTGTACAACAATGTGGTGAGGTACAGTATAACAATGTGGTGAGAAACTGTATAACAACAATGTGAGGTACTGTATATCAATGTGGTGAGGTACAGTATAACAATGTGGTGAGGTACTGTATAACAACAATGTGAGGTACTGTATATCAATGTAGTGAGGTACTGTATAACAACAAGGTGAGGTATAGTATAACAATGTGGTGAGGTACGGTATACGAATGTGGTGAGGTACAGTATAACAATGTGGTGAGGTACAGTTTAACAATGTGGTGAGGTACAGTATAACAATGTGGTGATGTACAGTATAACAACAGGGTGACGTATAGTAAAACAATGTGGTGAGGTATTGTATAACACCAAGTTGAGGTACTGTATAACAATGTGGTGATGTACAGTATAACAATGTGAGGTATAGTATAACAATGTGAGGTATATTATAACAATGTGAGGTACAGTATAACAATATGAGGTACAGTATGACAATGTGAGGTATATTATAACAATGTGGTGAGGTACAGTATAACAATGTGGTGAGGTACAGTATAACAATGTGGTGAGGTAATGTATAACAACAAGGTGAGGTATAGTATAACAATATGGTGAGGTACTTATAACAACAAGGTGAGGTATAGTATAACAATGTGGTGAGGTAAAGTATAACAGAAATAAGAAACACCATTCTCTTCCTGATCAAAGTAAAAGTGCAGATGAGGTTAGCGTTGCTGTGAAGTTTGATGTGCAAAATCAGTTTAGTAGTGGCAACTAGACAGAAATAGCAGCACATCTATGGGCAACACTTGAGTTCAAAGTTTAGTAGTGGCAACTAGACAGAAGTAGCAGCACATCTATGGGCAACACTTGAGTTCAAAGTTTAGTAGTGGCAACTAGACAGAAGTAGTAGCACATCTACGGGCAAAACTTGAGTTCAAAGTTTAGGAATGGCAACTAGACAGAAGTAGTAGCATGTGTATGGGCAACACTTGAGTTCAACTAGACAGAAGTAGTAGGACATCTATGGGCAACACTTGAGTTCAAAGTTTAGTAGTGGCAACTAGACAGATGTAGTAGCACATCTATGGGCAACACTTGAGTTCAAAGTTTAGGAATGGCAACTAGACAGAAGTAGTAGCATGTGTATGGGCAACACTTGAGTTCAACTAGACAGAAGTAGTAGGACATCTATGGGCAACACTTGAGTTCAACTAGACAGAAGTAGCAGCACATCTATGGGCAACACTTGAGTTCAAAGTTTAGTAGTGGCAACTAGACAGATGTAGTAGCACATCTATGGGCAACACTTGAGTTCAAAGTTTAGTAGTGGCATCTAGACAGAAGTAGTAGCACATCTATGGGCAACACTTGAGTTTAAAGTTTAGTAGTAGCAACTAGACATAAGTAGTAGCACATCTATGGGCAACATTAGAGTTCAAAGTTTAGTAGTGGCAACTAGACAGAAGTAGTAGCATGTGTATGGGCAACACTTGAGTTCAAAGTTTAGTAGTAGCAACTAGACATAAGTAGTAGCACATCTATGGGCAACATTAGAGTTCAAAGTTTAGTAGTGGTAACTAGACAGAAGTAGTAGCATGTGTATGGGCAACACTTGAGTTCAAAGTTTAGTAGTGGTAACTAGACAGAAGTAGTAGCATGTGTATGGGCAACACTTGAGTTCAAAGTTTAGTAGTGGTAACTAGACAGAAGTAGTAGCATGTGTATGGGCAACACTTGAGTTCAAAGCTTAGTGGTGGCAACTAGACAGAAGTAGTAGCACATCTATGGGCAACATTAGAGTTCAAAGTTTAGTAGTGGCAACTAGACAGAAGTAGTAGCACATCTATGGGCAACACTTGAGTTCAACTAGACAGAAGTAGTAGCACATCTATGGGCAACACTTGAGTTCAAAGTTTAGTAGTAGCAACTAGACATAAGTAGTAGCACATCTATGGGCAACACTTGAGTTCAAAGTTTAGTAGTGGCAACTAGACAGAAGTAGTAGCATGTGTATGGGCAACACTTGAGTTCAAAGTTTAGTGGTGGCAACTAGACAGAAGTAGTAGCACATCTATGGGAAACATTAGAGTTCAAAGTTTAGTAGTGGCAAATAGACAGAAGTATTAGCACATCTATGGGCAACACTTAAGTTCAAAGTTTAGTAGTGGCAACTAGACAGAAGTAGTAGCACATCTATGGGCAACACTTGAGTTCAAATTTTAGTAGTGGCAACTAGACATAAGTAGTAGCACATCTATGGGCAACACTTAAGTTCAAAGTTTAGTAGTAGCAACTAGACAGATGTAGCAGCACATCTATGGGCAACACATGAGTTCAATGTTTAGTAGTGGCAACTAGACAGAAGTAGTAACATGTGTATGGGCAACACTTGAGTTCAAAGTTTAGTAGTGGCAACTAGACAGAAGTAGTAGCATGTGTATGGGCAACACTTGAGTTCAAAGTTTAGTAGTGGCAACAAGACAGAAGTAGTAGCATGTGTATGGGCAACACTTGAGTTCAAAGTTTAGTAGTGGTAACTAGACAGAAGTAGTAGCATGTGTATGGGCAACACTTGAGTTCAAAGTTTAGTGGTGGCAACTAGACAGAAGTAGTAGCATGTGTATGGGCAACACTTGAGTTCAAAGTTTAGTGGTGGCAACTAGACAGAAGTAGTAGCACATCTATGGGCAACATTAGAGTTCAAAGTTTAGTAGTGGCAACTAGACAGAAGTAGTAGCACATCTATGGGCAACACTTGAGTTCAAAGTTTAGTAGTGGTAACTAGACAGAAGTAGTAGCATGTGTATGGGCAACACTTGAGTTCAAAGTTTAGTGGTGGCAACTAGACAGAAGTAGTAGCACATCTATGGGCAACATTAGAGTTCAAAGTTTAGTAGTGGCAACTAGACAGAAGTAGTAGCACATCTATGGGCAACACTTGAGTTCAACTAGACAGAAGTAGTAGCACATCTATGGGCAACACTTGAGTTCAAAGTTTAGTAGTAGCAACTAGACATAAGTAGTAGCACATCTATGGGCAACACTTGAGTTCAAAGTTTAGTAGTGGCAACTAGACAGAAGTAGTAGCCTGTGTATGGGCAACACTTGAGTTCAAAGTTTAGTGGTGGCAACTAGACAGAAGTAGTAGCACATCTATGGGCAACATTAGAGTTCAAAGTTTAGTAGTGGCAAATAGACAGAAGTATTAGCACATCTATGGGCAACACTTGAGTTCAAAGTTTAGTAGTAACAACTAGACAGAAGTAGCAGCACATCTATGGGCAACACTTGAGTTCAAAGTTTAGTAGTGGCAACTAGACAGAAATAGCAGCACATCTATGGGCAACACTTCAGTTCAAAGTTTAGTAGTGGCAACTAGACAGAAGTAGTAACACATGCATGGGCAACACTTGAGTTCAAAGTTTAGTAGTGGCAACTAGACAGAAGTAGCAGCACATCTATGGGCAACACTTGAGTTCAAAGTTTAGTAGTGGCAACTAGACAGAAGTAGTAGCACATCTACGGGCAAAACTTGAGTTCAAAGTTTAGGAATGGCAACTAGACAGAAGTAGTAGCATGTGTATGGGCAACACTTGAGTTCAACTAGACAGAAGTAGTAGGACATCTATGGGCAACACTTGAGTTCAAAGTTTAGTAGTGGCAACTAGACAGATGTAGTAGCACATCTATGGGCAACACTTGAGTTCAAAGTTTAGGAATGGCAACTAGACAGAAGTAGTAGCATGTGTATGGGCAACACTTGAGTTCAACTAGACAGAAGTAGTAGGACATCTATGGGCAACACTTGAGTTCAACTAGACAGAAGTAGCAGCACATCTATGGGCAACACTTGAGTTCAAAGTTTAGTAGTGGCAACTAGACAGATGTAGTAGCACATCTATGGGCAACACTTGAGTTCAAAGTTTAGTAGTGGCATCTAGACAGAAGTAGTAGCACATCTATGGGCAACACTTGAGTTTAAAGTTTAGTAGTAGCAACTAGACATAAGTAGTAGCACATCTATGGGCAACATTAGAGTTCAAAGTTTAGTAGTGGCAACTAGACAGAAGTAGTAGCATGTGTATGGGCAACACTTGAGTTCAAAGTTTAGTAGTAGCAACTAGACATAAGTAGTAGCACATCTATGGGCAACATTAGAGTTCAAAGTTTAGTAGTGGTAACTAGACAGAAGTAGTAGCATGTGTATGGGCAACACTTGAGTTCAAAGTTTAGTAGTGGTAACTAGACAGAAGTAGTAGCATGTGTATGGGCAACACTTGAGTTCAAAGCTTAGTGGTGGCAACTAGACAGAAGTAGTAGCACATCTATGGGCAACATTAGAGTTCAAAGTTTAGTAGTGGCAACTAGACAGAAGTAGTAGCACATCTATGGGCAACACTTGAGTTCAACTAGACAGAAGTAGTAGCACATCTATGGGCAACACTTGAGTTCAAAGTTTAGTAGTAGCAACTAGACATAAGTAGTAGCACATCTATGGGCAACACTTGAGTTCAAAGTTTAGTAGTGGCAACTAGACAGAAGTAGTAGCATGTGTATGGGCAACACTTGAGTTCAAAGTTTAGTGGTGGCAACTAGACAGAAGTAGTAGCACATCTATGGGAAACATTAGAGTTCAAAGTTTAGTAGTGGCAAATAGACAGAAGTATTAGCACATCTATGGGCAACACTTAAGTTCAAAGTTTAGTAGTGGCAACTAGACAGAAGTAGTAGCACATCTATGGGCAACACTTGAGTTCAAATTTTAGTAGTGGCAACTAGACATAAGTAGTAGCACATCTATGGGCAACACTTAAGTTCAAAGTTTAGTAGTAGCAACTAGACAGATGTAGCAGCACATCTATGGGCAACACATGAGTTCAATGTTTAGTAGTGGCAACTAGACAGAAGTAGTAACATGTGTATGGGCAATACTTGAGTTCAAAGTTTAGTAGTGGCAACTAGACAGAAGTAGTAGCATGTGTATGGGCAACACTTGAGTTCAAAGTTTAGTAGTGGCAACTAGACAGAAGTAGTAGCATGTGTATGGGCAACACTTGAGTTCAAAGTTTAGTAGTGGTAACTAGACAGAAGTAGTAGCATGTGTATGGGCAACACTTGAGTTCAAAGTTTAGTGGTGGCAACTAGACAGAAGTAGTAGCATGTGTATGGGCAACACTTGAGTTCAAAGTTTAGTGGTGGCAACTAGACAGAAGTAGTAGCACATCTATGGGCAACATTAGAGTTCAAAGTTTAGTAGTGGCAACTAGACAGAAGTAGTAGCACATCTATGGGCAACACTTGAGTTCAAAGTTTAGTAGTGGTAACTAGACAGAAGTAGTAGCATGTGTATGGGCAACACTTGAGTTCAAAGTTTAGTGGTGGCAACTAGACAGAAGTAGTAGCACATCTATGGGCAACATTAGAGTTCAAAGTTTAGTAGTGGCAACTAGACAGAAGTAGTAGCACATCTATGGGCAACACTTGAGTTCAACTAGACAGAAGTAGTAGCACATCTATGGGCAACACTTGAGTTCAAAGTTTAGTAGTAGCAACTAGACATAAGTAGTAGCACATCTATGGGCAACACTTGAGTTCAAAGTTTAGTAGTGGCAACTAGACAGAAGTAGTAGCCTGTGTATGGGCAACACTTGAGTTCAAAGTTTAGTGGTGGCAACTAGACAGAAGTAGTAGCACATCTATGGGCAACATTAGAGTTCAAAGTTTAGTAGTGGCAAATAGACAGAAGTATTAGCACATCTATGGGCAACACTTGAGTTCAAAGTTTAGTAGTAACAACTAGACAGAAGTAGCAGCACATCTATGGGCAACACTTGAGTTCAAAGTTTAGTAGTGGCAACTAGACAGAAGTAGTAGCACATCTATGGGCAAAACTTGAGTTCAAAGTTTAGGAATGGCAACTAGACAGAAGTAGTAGCATGTGTATGGGCAACACTTGAGTTCAACTAGACAGAAGTAGTAGGACATCTATGGGCAACACTTGAGTTCAAAGTTTAGTAGTGGCAACTAGACAGATGTAGTAGCACATCTATGGGCAACACTTGAGTTCAAAGTTTAGGAATGGCAACTAGACAGAAGTAGTAGCATGTGTATGGGCAACACTTGAGTTCAACTAGACAGAAGTAGTAGGACATCTATGGGCAACACTTGAGTTCAACTAGACAGAAGTAGCAGCACATCTATGGGCAACACTTGAGTTCAAAGTTTAGTAGTGGCAACTAGACAGATGTAGTAGCACATCTATGGGCAACACTTGAGTTCAAAGTTTAGTAGTGGCATCTAGACAGAAGTAGTAGCACATCTATGGGCAACACTTGAGTTTAAAGTTTAGTAGTAGCAACTAGACATAAGTAGTAGCACATCTATGGGCAACATTAGAGTTCAAAGTTTAGTAGTGGCAACTAGACAGAAGTAGTAGCATGTGTATGGGCAACACTTGAGTTCAAAGTTTAGTAGTAGCAACTAGACATAAGTAGTAGCACATCTATGGGCAACATTAGAGTTCAAAGTTTAGTAGTGGTAACTAGACAGAAGTAGTAGCATGTGTATGGGCAACACTTGAGTTCAAAGTTTAGTAGTGGTAACTAGACAGAAGTAGTAGCATGTGTATGGGCAACACTTGAGTTCAAAGCTTAGTGGTGGCAACTAGACAGAAGTAGTAGCACATCTATGGGCAACATTAGAGTTCAAAGTTTAGTAGTGGCAACTAGACAGAAGTAGTAGCACATCTATGGGCAACACTTGAGTTCAACTAGACAGAAGTAGTAGCACATCTATGGGCAACACTTGAGTTCAAAGTTTAGTAGTAGCAACTAGACATAAGTAGTAGCACATCTATGGGCAACACTTGAGTTCAAAGTTTAGTAGTGGCAACTAGACAGAAGTAGTAGCATGTGTATGGGCAACACTTGAGTTCAAAGTTTAGTAGTGGCAACTAGACAGAAGTAGTAGCACATCTATGGGAAACATTAGAGTTCAAAGTTTAGTAGTGGCAAATAGACAGAAGTATTAGCACATCTATGGGCAACACTTAAGTTCAAAGTTTAGTAGTGGCAACTAGACAGAAGTAGTAGCACATCTATGGGCAACACTTGAGTTCAAATTTTAGTAGTGGCAACTAGACATAAGTAGTAGCACATCTATGGGCAACACTTAAGTTCAAAGTTTAGTAGTAGCAACTAGACAGATGTAGCAGCACATCTATGGGCAACACATGAGTTCAATGTTTAGTAGTGGCAACTAGACAGAAGTAGTAACATGTGTATGGGCAACACTTGAGTTCAAAGTTTAGTAGTGGCAACTAGACAGAAGTAGTAGCATGTGTATGGGCAACACTTGAGTTCAAAGTTTAGTAGTGGCAACTAGACAGAAGTAGTAGCATGTGTATGGGCAACACTTGAGTTCAAAGTTTAGTAGTGGTAACTAGACAGAAGTAGTAGCATGTGTATGGGCAACACTTGAGTTCAAAGTTTAGTGGTGGCAACTAGACAGAAGTAGTAGCATGTGTATGGGCAACACTTGAGTTCAAAGTTTAGTGGTGGCAACTAGACAGAAGTAGTAGCACATCTATGGGCAACATTAGAGTTCAAAGTTTAGTAGTGGCAACTAGACAGAAGTAGTAGCACATCTATGGGCAACACTTGAGTTCAAAGTTAAGTAGTGGTAACTAGACAGAAGTAGTAGCATGTGTATGGGCAACACTTGAGTTCAAAGTTTAGTGGTGGCAACTAGACAGAAGTAGTAGCACATCTATGGGCAACATTAGAGTTCAAAGTTTAGTAGTGGCAACTAGACAGAAGTAGTAGCACATCTATGGGCAACACTTGAGTTCAACTAGACAGAAGTAGTAGCACATCTATGGGCAACACTTGAGTTCAAAGTTTAGTAGTAGCAACTAGACATAAGTAGTAGCACATCTATGGGCAACACTTGAGTTCAAAGTTTAGTAGTGGCAACTAGACAGAAGTAGTAGCCTGTGTATGGGCAACACTTGAGTTCAAAGTTTAGTGGTGGCAACTAGACAGAAGTAGTAGCACATCTATGGGCAACATTAGAGTTCAAAGTTTAGTAGTGGCAAATAGACAGAAGTATTAGCACATCTATGGGCAACACTTAAGTTCAAAGTTTAGTAGTGGCAACTAGACAGAAGTAGTAGCACATCTATGGGCAACACTTGAGTTCAAATTTTAGTAGTGGCAACTAGACATAAATATTAGCACATCTATGGGCAACACTTAAGTTCAAATTTTAGTAGTGGCAACTAGACAGAAGTATTAGCACATCTATGGGCAACACTTGAGTTCAAAGTTTAGTAGTGGCAACTAGACAGAAGTAGTAACATGTGTATGGGCAACACTTGAGTTCAAAGTTTAGTAGTGGCAACTAGACAGAAGTAGTAGCACATCTATGGGCAACACTTGAGTTCAAAGTTTAGTAGTGGCAACTAGACAGAAGTAGTAGCACATCTATGGGCAACATTAGAGTTCAAAGTTTAGTAGTGGCAACTATACTGAAGTAGTAGCACATCTATGGGCAACACTTGAGTTCAAAGTTTAGTAGTAGCAACTAGACAGATGTAGCAGCACATCTATGGGCAACACATGAGTTCAATGTTTAGTAGTGGCAACTAGACAGAAGTAGTAACATGTGTATGGGCAACACTTGAGTTCAAAGTTTAGTAGTGGCAACTAGACAGAAGTAGTAGCATGTGTATGGGCAACACTTGAGTTCAAAGTTTAGTAGTGGCAACTAGACAGAAGTAGTAGCATGTGTATGGGCAACACTTGAGTTCAAAGTTTAGTAGTGGTAACTAGACAGAAGTAGTAGCATGTGTATGGGCAACACTTGAGTTCAAAGTTTAGTGGTGGCAACTAGACAGAAGTAGTAGCATGTGTATGGGCAACACTTGAGTTCAAAGTTTAGTGGTGGCAACTAGACAGAAGTAGTAGCACATCTATGGGCAACATTAGAGTTCAAAGTTTAGTAGTGGCAACTAGACAGAAGTAGTAGCACATCTATGGGCAACACTTGAGTTCAAAGTTTAGTAGTGGTAACTAGACAGAAGTAGTAGCATGTGTATGGGCAACACTTGAGTTCAAAGTTTAGTGGTGGCAACTAGACAGAAGTAGTAGCACATCTATGGGCAACATTAGAGTTCAAAGTTTAGTAGTGGCAACTAGACAGAAGTAGTAGCACATCTATGGGCAACACTTGAGTTCAACTAGACAGAAGTAGTAGCACATCTATGGGCAACACTTGAGTTCAAAGTTTAGTAGTAACAACTAGACATAAGTAGTAGCACATCTATGGGCAACACTTGAGTTCAAAGTTTAGTAGTGGCAACTAGACAGAAGTAGTAGCCTGTGTATGGGCAACACTTGAGTTCAAAGTTTAGTGGTGGCAACTAGACAGAAGTAGTAGCACATCTATGGGCAACATTAGAGTTCAAAGTTTAGTAGTGGCAAATAGACAGAAGTATTAGCACATCTATGGGCAACACTTAAGTTCAAAGTTTAGTAGTGGCAACTAGACAGAAGTAGTAGCACATCTATGGGCAACACTTGAGTTCAAATTTTAGTAGTGGCAACTAGACATAAATATTAGCACATCTATGGGCAACACTTAAGTTCAAATTTTAGTAGTGGCAACTAGACAGAAGTATTAGCACATCTATGGGCAACACTTGAGTTCAAAGTTTAGTAGTGGCAACTAGACAGAAGTAGTAACATGTGTATGGGCAACACTTGAGTTCAAAGTTTAGTAGTGGCAACTAGACAGAAGTAGTAGCACATCTATGGGCAACACTTGAGTTCAAAGTTTAGTAGTAGCAACTAGACAGAAGTAGTAGCACATCTATGGGCAACATTAGAGTTCAAAGTTTAGTAGTGGCAACTATACTGAAGTAGTAGCACATCTATGGGCAACACTTGAGTTCAAAGTTTAGTAGTGGCAACTAGACATAAGTAGTAGCACATCTATGGGCAACATTAGAGTTCAAAGTTTAGTAGTGGCAACTATACAGAAGTAGTAGCACATCTATGGGCAACATTAGAGTTCAAAGTTTAGTAGTGGCAACTAGACAGAAGTAGTAGCACATGTATGGGCAACATTAGAGTTCAAAGTTTAGTAGTGGCAACTAGACAGAAGTAGTAGCATGTGTATGGGCAACACTTGAGTTCAAAGTTTAGTAGTGGCAACTAGACAGAAGTAGTAGCACATCTATGGGCAACACTTGAGTTCAAAGTTTAGTAGTGGCAACTAGACAGAAGTAGTATCACATCTATGGGCAACACTTGAGTTCAAAGTTTAGTAGTGGCAACTAGACAGAAGTAGCAACACATCTATGGGCAACATTAGAGTTCAAAGTTTAGTAGTGGCAACTAGACAGAAGTAGTAGCACATCTATAGGCAACACTTGAGTTCAAAGTTTAGTAGTGGCAACTAGACAGAAGTAGTAACACATCTATGGGCAACACTTGAGTTCAAAGTTTAGTAGTGGAAACTAGACAGAAGTAGTAACACATCTATGGGCAACACTTGAGTTCAAAGTTTAGTAGTGGCAACTAGAAAGAAGTAGTAGCACATCTATGGGCAACACTTGAGTTCAAGGTTTAGTAGTGGCAACTAGACAGAAGTAGCAACACATCTGTGGGCAACACTTGAGTTCAAAGTTTAGTAGTGGCAACTAGACAGAAGTAGTAGCACATCTATGGGCAACACTTGAGTTCAAAGTTTAGTAGTGGCAACTAGACAGAAGTAGTAGCACATCTATGGGCAACACTTGAGTTCAAAGTTTAGTAGTGGCAACTAGACAGAAGTAGTAGCACATCTATGGGCAACACTTGAGTTCAAAGTTTAGTAGTGGCAACTAGACAGAAGTAGTAGCACATCTATGGGCAACACTTGAGTTCAAAGTTTAGTAGTGGCAACTAGACAGAAGTAGTAGCACATCTATGGGCAACACTTGAGTTCAAAGTTTAGTAGTGGCAACTAGACAGAAGTAGTAACACATCTATGGGCAACACTTGAGTTCAAAGTTTAGTAGTGGCAACTAGACAGAAGTAGTAGCATGTGTATGGGCAACACTTGAGTTCAAAGTTTAGTAGTGGCAACTAGACAGAAGTAGTAGCATGTGTATGGGCAACACTTGAGTTCAAAGTTTAGTAGTGGCAACTAGACAGAAGTAGTATCACATCTATGGGCAACACTTGAGTTCAAAGTTTAGTAGTGGCAACTAGACAGAAGTAGCAACACATCTATGGGCAACATTAGAGTTCAAAGTTTAGTAGTGGCAACTAGACAGAAGTAGTAGCACATCTATAGGCAACACTTGAGTTCAAAGTTTAGTAGTGGCAACTAGACAGAAGTAGTAACACATCTATGGGCAACACTTGAGTTCAAAGTTTAGTAGTGGCAACTAGACAGAAGTAGTAACACATCTATGGGCAACACTTGAGTTCAAAGTTTAGTAGTGGCAACTAGACAGAAGTAGTAGCACATCTATGGGCAACACTTGAGTTCAAGGTTTAGTAGTGGCAACTAGACAGAAGTAGCAACACATCTGTGGGCAACACTTGAGTTCAAAGTTTAGTAGTGGCAACTAGACAGAAGTAGTAGCACATCTATGGGCAACACTTGAGTTCAAAGTTTAGTAGTGGCAACTAGACAGAAGTAGTAGCACATCTATGGGCAACACTTGAGTTCAAAGTTTAGTAGTGGCAACTAGACAGAAGTAGTAGCACATCTATGGGCAACACTTGAGTTCAAAGTTTAGTAGTGGCAACTAGACAGAAGTAGTAGCACATCTATGGGCAACACTTGAGTTCAAAGTTTAGTAGTGGCAACTAGACAGAAGTAGTAGCACATCTATGGGCAACACTTGAGTTCAAAGTTTAGTAGTGGCAACTAGACAGAAGTAGTAACACATCTATGGGCAACACTTGAGTTCAAAGTTTAGTAGTGGCAACTAGACAGAAGTAGTAGCATGTGTATGGGCAACGCTTGGGTTCAAGGTGAGCGACGTAAACACACACACAACTTTTTAAACGACCTTAAGGGCACCTCAACACACACACACACATACACACAATTACACACACACACACATACATACACACACACTTACACACACACACACACACACTTACACACACACACTCACACACTCACACACACACATGGGGAGGGGGAAAGGGAGGGGGGGGGGTAAATAATACCCTAGATACGACTGTAAGGTACATTAGATATACATAAAGATAAAGCAGGCTATATCATTTTGCATTTATTAGTTTCATCACCTGGTCCCTAGTGCCTACAGCAGCCAGTCTCCAGGAACCTGTAACGACATCACCTGAATTGACCAACTGCCCACAGGTTGGCGGTAACCCATACTTGGCTCAACAAATTATCGGAGCGTCTCATCCCAACCCACGCTGTCTTCCTTTAGGATTTTAATTCCCATCGTGAGTATCCATAGTTTATTTTCTCTTCTTCTTTTTCCTTTTCTATTGCTGTTTTCTCTTCCTCTTCTTATGGGGGGGGGGGGGAAGAGAGAGAGAGAGAGGGAGAGAGAGAGAGAGAGAGGGAGAGAGAGAGAGAGAGAGAGAGAGAGAGAGAGAGAGAGAGAAGGGGGTGAGTGGTCTCGGGGTATGGTGCTGGAGGGCCGGGATTTTTTCACGTGGACTTCTAGTAACACAATTTCCCCAGGTCTCTGGGTAATGAGATCGGACGCCCGTGTGAATTGTTATGCACTTAAAATATCCCTTGACGGTTGGAAATCGAAAAAGTGTAGCCTAACGGCGCTGCCCGGGCAACATTTCGAGTTAAAAAATCTACCCAAAGTATTTCAGGATCCTCGTCGGTGCTACGGAGTTCGTGCACTGAGCTGAGATTCCCCGGACTCAGACATGACTTAGGAGGAGAACAGAGCACTTATAGGCTACACCCGGATGCCATGATGTTGATCCGTCGACTAATCTAAACTAAACTAAACAAACTTTTACTGTTTCTCCTTCTCCTTCCACTTCTACTTCCTCTCCATCATCCTCTTCAGTTTCTTCTTCTTTCTTTTTTTCTTCTTCTTTTCTTCTTAAACTTCTTCTTCTTCCTCTTCTTAAACTTCTTCTTCTTCCGCAGGTGCCTGTTCTAGACCAAACATTGTCCATGATTCTCCCCCCCCCCTCCAACCCCTTTTCATTAATTATATTGACTCAATTTATGCTGTTTATATTATTTCGACCGGGAGTCATTAAGTAACCAGAATTTTACGAATAACGTTTTTACGATGGTGCTAACCAGATATTGTGTGTGTTATTTCTCAACATATTACCCCAGCCTGGCAACACACTTGGTCCACTTGTCCACTAACTTGTCGATACCTTCTAGGGAAAACATGTTTGGTGTGTCCTTAAACCAGTTTTGCACCGCCTCCATTGTCAGGGTCTTGCGTGAGGCAAGAAATGTAGCTCGTTTACTGACAAGTGAGATACTACATATTACTACTAAATAACTCGACGTGAATACCCGATGATATAATTCGCACTCTTTATTCGCGCAATGCACTCATCAGAAACAATAAAGGCATCGCGCAATCACAATTTACAATATCATTATATCATAAATACAATCAATCAAAGAATACATCAATGCAATCCACTTACAAGTCAAACACACCAGGCGTTCAGTTTCCAACAGTCATACAGGCTAGCTATCAATGCTTGCTCAAACACTCAGGCCTCATTCAATCTCGTCCGTGCAGTACGGCTCCCAAGCCCTGTCTGACCAGCCGTTCAGCATACACGTTAGTTGGGGTCGAGTCACCTTGCGTGACCCACAATGTTCACGCTGTGTTCCCGCTGACCCACGACTGCTTAGTCCGGCTGGGCTTCTCTGGCGCTGTCGAAGACGCCGCGTTATAACTCTAGTGTTTAACATAGCTCAGCGTTGAGCTCGGTTGCATTGCCTGGCGTTGGTACAGACAACGCGTTGCAACTCCGGGTCAGAATCTGACATCCATGATCTCATTGTCATCTGAAGTCTCTGATCCCGCAAATGTTCTTTCGAATGTCCAAATAAGTTAAAGTCCGATGGCGCCAAGTCTGGAATGTATGCTGGATGTTTCAAAACTTCATATTTCAGATCACGTTGTGTATCTACTGTATGCGCTGCCGTATGAGCGCGGGTGTTGTCGTGCAACAACAATATTCCTTTTAAGAGAAGTCCCGGGTGTATAGCGGACTTCACCGACATGTCACTGTATCGTGCAATAGTAAATTTCGCAGAATATTTGGCAGGAGGTTAGCATAGGCAAATATGTGAGGACCCTCGTTTTAAAAGTTGAGTGTGTTCGCCTGATGGCGAGGGACACATATAATAGAGATAGCTAATCCACACGAAACAGTCAGCCCAGTTAGCTAGAAGCAGTAGCACATGTACGGACTATGCTTGAGTTCAAGGCGAGCGGAAGGGGAAAAAAATGATAGCATATTTCTGAATCTTGCTCCCATGAGGACTCCGTATTATCCTGAGACAGTGGGGCGATCATCTTGCTCTCATGAGGACTCCGTATTATCCTGAGACAGTGGGGCGATAATCTTGCTCCCATGAGGACTCCGTATTAGCCTGAGACAGTAGGGCGTTCATCTTTTTCCCATGAGGACTCCGTATTATCCTGAGACAGTGGGGCGATCATCTTGCTGCCATGAGGACTCCGTATTATTCTGAGACAGTGGGGCGATCATCTTGCTCCCATGAGGACTCCGTATTATCCTGAGACAGTGGGGCGATCAACTTGCTGCCATGAGGACTCCGTATTATCCTGAGACAGTGGGGCGATCATCTTGCTCCCATGAGGACTCCGTATTATCCTGAGACAGTGGGGCGATCATCTTGCTCCCATGAGGACTCTGTATTATCCTGAGACAGTGGGGCGATCATCTTACTCCCATGAGGACTCCGTATTATCCTGAGACAGTTGGGCGATCATCGTATGTAAGGCCAGCCATTACCAGTGTTGAGACTGGGGACACGTGTATCGAATAGCGGCCCTCAAGATGTGGATGTACAGAATAATATGTTGTATTTCATGGAAATATAAAACAATCAAATACAGAGATTCTAGAATAACTGGAAATGAAAAGAGAGTTTGTGAAAGAAATAAAAAAGAGGCAAGTGAAATATTTCGGCCTCGTTAAAAAAAACATTACATTGGCACCTTGCCGTCTTGACAGACGATAGTTTGTGCTTTAAAAAGGCATAATAACTTTTAACTATGGCGGTAGCGAGTGTGACTGATAAGGCCAATTTGCGCTGTAAATGTCCGTTCACAGTGGGTGTATGTGAACACGTGGTCATTTCCACCATCATGCACCATCTTACGTCTCAAACGCTTGGTGTGTGACTTTTCTGCAATAATTTTCTCCTTTGACTTTATTCCATTTCTGATGTTTGCCCTCCATGCAACACGTTCAGTGGCGACTTGCTACCAATGTGCATTATCAAGGCCTGTATCAATCATGTCCCGCTTACACACGTCTTTGTATCGTAGTAGAGGCCGACCCTGAGATCTCTTACCCATCTGTAGTTCACCAAAAAAGATATCCTTTGGTATTCTACCATCATCCATCCTCCTAAGATGTCCTATCCATCTAAGTCTACGAAGACTGAGCATGGAATAAACTGTCACACAACCTGATCTTTCCAATACTTCAGTATTTGTGATTTTGTCTTGCCACTTAATACAAAGAATTCTTCGCAGACACCGCATATGAAAGCTGTTTAAATTGTTCTCTTGGTGTGAGTAAGTTGTCCAGGTTTCACTGCCATAGAGAAGAGTACTAAGGACACAGGCTTGATAGACAAGGACTTTTGTTTTGGCAGTAAGCTTCCTGTTCTCCCAGACTCTTTTTCTTAACCTGTTCATTGTTGTTGCTGCCTTACCAATCCGGATGTTGATTTCCTGATCTAGGGATAATTTGCTATTTACCACTGATCCTAGATATGTAAAATGGTCTACTATCTCTAGTTCGGCGTCGTCAATAAAGATTGATGGTACCCCATGTGCACCTTGTGACATAATCTGTGTCTTCTTTTTGCTAATTGTTAAACCAAATTCAGAACAAGCATTGGAGAATGCAGATAGTAGACATTGCAATTCTTCCTCAGAGTGGGTCGTAACTGCAGCATCATCTGCAAAAAGCAACTCTCTGATCAGTACCCTCCTAATTTTGGTCTTAGCCTTCAATCTCTGAGCATTATAGAGGCCGCCATCTGAGCGTGAGTGAATGTATATACCACCATCCTGATCACGAAATGCATATTTCAGTAGAAGTGAAAAGTATATTCCAAAGAGGGTGGGAGCTAGTACACAACCTTGCTTAACTCCACTCTTGATTTCAAATTCTTCAGAAGTTGCACCATCAAACTTGATTATACTCTTCATGCCTGTGTAGAACGATTCCACAATGGACAGAAGAGTTGGTGGGCAGCCAATCTTCTTTAGTGCCTTGAACAGACCCTCACGACTGACCAAAACAAATGCCTTTGTGAGGTCGATGAAGGCAATAAACAGTGGTTGATTCTGTTCACGGCATTTTTCTTGCATTTGTCGCAATGAGAATATCATATCAGTGGTAGACCGGTTCTGTCGAAAGCCACACTGTGATTCGGGGTAGACTTGATCTCCTAGGACTTGAATTCTGCGCAGAACAATTCTGGCAAATACTTTTCCAACAATACACAGAAGTGAGATACCCCTATAGTTGTTGCAGTCGCTCCGATCGCCCTTGTTCTTGTACAGTGTTATGATGCTTGAATCTTTGAAATCCTGTGGGACTTGTCCTTCACGCCAGCATAGCTCTATTAGCTGGTGGATCTGTATAGTGAGAGTGTCTTGCCCACTCCTGATAACCTCTATTGGAATCCCATCCTTACCTGGAGCCTTGCCAGATGCAAGTTCATTTATAGCACACTTAACTTCTGTTATGGTGGGAAGTGTGTCCAGGTGGTCAAGAGTTGGTAGAGCCTCTATGGCGTTAAGGGCATCATCCGCTAGTTTGGTCTCACTTGAGTAAAGCTCCAAATAGTGCTCTACCCATCTGTCCATCTGCCGTTTCTTGTCAGTGATGACTTCTCCAGTCAAGGTTTTCAATGGTGCACTTCTTTTGATCACTGGACCACAGGCTTTCTTTATTCCTTCATACATGCTTCTTATGTCTCCCTTATCACTTGCGATTTGAATGGACTCACATAACGTGATCCAATAATCATTTGCACACTGCCTGGCAGCCTTTTGCACATCCTTCCTAGCTTGCCTTAGCTCACTCAGAGTGTTACGCGTTGGTCTTTCCTTGTTTCTTAAGAGAGCTTTCTTCTTCTTATCAATCAAGGGCTGCAGAGTCTCGCTGTTGGCCGCAAACCAGTCCTGCCTCTTATGATCCACAGTGCCGTAAACCCCTACGGCAGTTTTATAAAGAGTTTCCTTAATTTGACCCCACTTTTCATTTACTGTACAATTTTCTGGTGTATCAGTGAAAGCGTCTTCAAGTTGCTGTTGAAACTGAAAGCACTTTTCAGGATCATGAGTGTTAATAATATTAATCCTGGGGCTAGATTTGTGTTTAGCTGTGTAGATTCTCTTTGGTCTCAGTCTAACCCTTGCAACAACCAAAGAATGATCTGTATCACAGTCAGCACTGTGGTAACTACGAGTCAATGATATATGGTTCAGATGTTGTCTCCGTGTGATGATGAAGTCCAGCTGGTGCCAATGGCCGGATCTTGGATGTTTCCATGTGACCTTATGCATCTCTTTTGTTTTAAAAAAAGAGTTTGTAATACATAGGTCATTACTGGCGCAATGCTCCAGCAGCCTTTGCCCATTTACATTCATGCGACCGATGTTGTATTTTCCAAGGCACACTGGCCATGAACTCGAGTCCTTGCCCACACGAGCATTGAAATCACCGAGCATATAAATGTAGTCAGATTTTGGAACTGCCTTGATCACGGAGTCTAACTCCTCATAGAACAACTCCTTCACATCATCAGAGGAATCGAGTGTCGGTGCATATGCAGTAATAATGGTGGCAAACCCACAAGAGGTTGCCAAGCGCAGGGATAATAGTCTTTCATTTCCTCCTGCTGGAATTTCAATCATTCCCAGTAGCGAATTCTTCACTGCAAAGCCCACACCGTGTTGCCTTTTTTCTGCCTGCCCTCTCCCCTTCCAGAAAAAGGTGTAGTTGTTTTCCCTGAGTGACCCTTCCTCAGCGAGGCGAGTCTCCTGCAGGCCAGCAATATCAATGTTAAGACGATTGAGTTCGGCATCAATCACAGCCGTTTTTCTCACATCGTCAATATTGGTCAAGTCAGTGGAAAATCCTGGACACATGGTTCTCACGTTCCAGGTTGCAAGCCGTAGCTTGAGGTTTCTATTTTTATTTTTGTTTGTACCTGGTGCATTGGTTTTTCAGCCTGCGATACAGATTTTGTCCTAGCCCCAAGCACCCATTGAAGCAGGCAGGCTGTGGCGGATCAGCACCCAATTGGCTGGGGGCTGCCCAGCTTGAGGCGGGCGGTAGCTGATCAGTGACACCTATAGGTGTCTCCCACCGTCAGAGGCAACGCGTGGCGCCCCATGTCTACGCCAACTGACAAGGACTTATAACCCGTAACAGTTGCCTCTCGCTTTGATTCCGAGACCAGTTAAGACCAGGGATGGAGTTATTGCCTCTCCATAGCACAAAGCCTGGGCTAAAATATAGAGATCATGTGTTGCCCATGCAGCATGATCCCTCTCTCTCGGCCTGTCTAGTTCACTCCAGAGGAAAGGTAACACCCCTACATCTGGAACAAGACAAGCTGCAGAAGCTGCCGGATCAGCAAAGCAATGCTCTAACTGTCCGCCTGTCGGAGCATCGATCCTAGACCAGTCGCCAACCAAGGCTTAGGGCCTGGTCTACCCTGCCATGACAATTTTGTCTTTAGCTTGCATTTCCTCGCACCAGGGTAAGGCTTGTACCCTCCCAATTGCGCTCTTCCGCCCGAAGCCGTTGGCACAATGTGGGGTGTCGGGTTTGGTAAGCGCCGCCCAACGTTCGGCGCTAAGAAACCAGGTAGTACCGTCTACTGTTATACTGTAGCTCAGTCATATCTGACTAAGACCTGGCCTGATAAAAAAACATAACACTCTAATAAAAACCATACTGGAGGGTAAGGTTGAAGGCAAGTTGGCAAGAAGTAGGCAACGATACAAGTGGGAAGATAACATAAAGAAATGGACAAACAGCAATGTGACAGAATGTACAATCAGGGCAAGAGACAGACAGTGTTGGACATCCACTGCAGCCAACCTTCATTGTGGAGGCGGTACCTGATTGTTTGATTGGCGTGTGTATCACTGCAGTAAGATCAACAATAAAGTATGACTCTTCCCTCCACAGAAGCACAGTCCGGATAACCCAGTGCCAACTCACAATGGAAGAGGACAGGCACCGCAGAATAATATTCATCGGTGATCTGGAGACATCACACAGTCCAGCTTTGTTGTTGCTTTTCCTTTTTTCATTCCTTGCTTTCCTGTTTTTTTTCATACCATTGATTTCTCTTTTTGTCCTATTTGTATTTGTTTTCGTTATCGGTGTTACCGTTTTGTCTTTGGTTACTGCTCTATTCCCTTGCGTCCTTGCTTTCTTGTGTATTCTCATACCATTGCTTCCTTTTCTTGCCCTATTTGCATTTATTGTTTGAATAACGAAGACACAAACAATAGATTGCACGATTTATTGCCTGGCATATTTCGCTGCATCTCGTCAGGTACATACTGCAGAAATCACACAACTTACGTGAATTAACTAGATAAATTCTTCAAGTTGAAATATACACATGTTCGCACAGTAATGTCAATTATCTACCACGGTAATTTTAAGCTGACTAACATGTCTTTCTGTTTACACAATTCTGGCTTGCGTTGATAGATCATAATTGCTTCTGCACACTTTAAAAAGCGAGTATTTTGTGTGTTAAACAACACGCGAAAGGCGGTGTCACTGCCACCACAAAAAAGAGCCTGTTCCTCTGTACGCCACAAACAATTGTATTTACCGTAGATGCCAGGCCTTCTACATTGGTAGAACAGAGAGACAGCTTAACAAACGAGTGTCAGAACACATACCTCAATGGGTCAACAAGATACAACACACAGGAGATGCTAGCCTCGTGGGGCCGACACACCGGAAGCCCCCGGCGTCTTCAATTGGTAGGCATATTATCGAAAGCGGCCATGTGGTGGACAGAGAAACTGCCTTTCGCGTGTTATTTAACACACAAAATACTCGCTTGTTAAAGTTTGCAGAAGCAATTATGATCAATCAACGCAAGCCAGAATTGTGCAAACAGAAAGACTTGTTAGTCAGCTTAAAATTACCGTGGTAGATAATTAACACTACTTTGCGAATATGTGTATATTTCAACTTGAAGGATTTATCTAGTTAATTCACGTAAGTTGTGTGATTTCTGCAGTATTTGCATTTGTTTTGGTTATCAGTCTTACCGTTTTGTCTTTTGTTACTGATCTATTATAATAATTATTCATTTGCATTTTCAATGATATGTTGCTGACTTTACATCTTTAGACTATTAAGACCTTTTTTGTGTTCAATTTCTCCTTGTCTTTTAGTTTTTAAATTCTCTAAAATTTTGTTAACTAACAATTATAATTTATTAACATTTCATAATAACTTATTATACAAGTGACATTTCAAATAATTTAAATTTACAGAAAACAAACATTAGAGGATATGTGCAGCTAATCAATACCTAGAACATGTCAGACAAACCAATGAACACAGAATAAAACTGAGTGATGAAATGTAACTGGATTGTGTCTGTCTGTTTATTTGTGTGCAAGCATTTGTTTTTTGTTTTTTTTTTTCTGGTTTGTTTATACATTCATAAACACTGATTGACAATTATATTGTACACGCCAAGGAGGCAAAATATTTTAAAGCACAACACAACAGACGAAAGTTAGTTGCATATCCTTTACAGGATGTTGAAGTCTACCCCAGCATTATTTGGCTGTTTGTGATTTCTTGGCAAGTTTACGTTCAGTAGTTTGCCATTGCTTTCTGAATGACTGCCACTCATAACATTGTATGATAATCCCCGCAAGGCAGCCTGCTTCCATATCGCCCACAGCTGTGTTTCAATAGCAGTATTCAGGATTGTGAATCGCATTTATAACACCTTCATAACAGCATCGACACAACAGACAAGCAAGCAATTAAAGCATTCAGTGTACACTCTTCCAAACTGTTAACGAAACAGATTTCTGGCTCCAAATGTTTGACGCTTCGCACAAACATGGAGAGCCACGACTTCTGCCCTATGCGCCGCCTTAGGCACGAGAGGAAAGACAAGACAAGACAAGTGTACACTCTTCAGGCATCGTCTTGGCAACGTTAGATAAGGTATTGTAACTTCAAACTTCGTCCTGATTTTAGGTTTCAGTATATGGCATTGTAACTTCAAGTCATCTTGATAATGTTAGACTTCTGTAAAAGATGTTGTAACTTCAAACACTGTCTTTGTAGTAATATATTTATACATAAGCTGATGTTAATTTACAAAGTTGTTTGATAATAATAGAAGTGTAAATGAGGTGACCTTACTTCAGACGTCACTCAAGATAAGAGATGTGTAAATGAGGTGAGCTTACTTCAGACGTCACTCCTAGGATAACATGTGTAAACGAGGTGAGCTTAATTCAGACGTCACTCAAGATAACAGATGTGTAAATGAGGTGAGCTTACTTCAGACGTCACTCAAGATAAGAGATGTGTAAATGAGGTGAGCTTACTTCAGACGTCACTCTTAGGATAACAGATGTGTAAATGAGGTGAGCTTACTTCAGACGTCACTCAAGATAAGAGATGTGTAAATGAGGTGAGCTTACTTCAGACGTCACTCCTAGGATAACAGATGTGTAAACGAGGTGAGCTTACTTCAGACGTCACTCAAGATAAGAGATGTGTAAATGAGGTGAGCTTACTTCAGACGTCACTCTTAGGATAACAGATGTGTAAATGAGGTGAGCTTACTTTAGACGTCACTCAAGATAACAGATGTGTAAATGAGGTGAGCTTACTTCAGACGTCACTCAAGATAACAGATGTGTAAATGAAGAGAGCTCACTCCAGACATCACTAACGATAACAGATGTGTAAATAAGGTGGGCTTACTTCAGACAATACTCATAATAACAGATGTGTAAACGACGTGAGCTTACTTCAGACGTCACTCAAGATAACAGATGTGTAAATTAGGTGAGCTTACTTCAGACATCACTAAATATAACAGATGTGCAAACGAGGTGAGCTAACTTCCGACGTCGTCTTGATGTTGTCAGTCCTTGGGTGTAATATATCTATGTTTGTTTACAGTAAACCTGATGTTGTTTGTCCTTGGTTGTAATATATCTATGTTTGTTTATAGTAACTTTGATGTTGTCTGTCCTTGGTTGTAATATATATATGTTTGTTTATGATAACATCGATTTTATCTTTCCTTGGTTGTAATATATCTATGTTTGTTTATATTAACCTTGATGTTGTCTGTCCTTGGTTGTAATATATCTATGTTTGTTTATAGTAGCCTTGATGTTGTCTATTCTTGGTTGTAATATATCTATGTTTGTTTATAGTAACCTTGATGTTGTCTATCCTTGGTTGTAATATATCTATGTTTGTTTATAGTAACCTTGATGTTGTCTGTCCTTGGTTGTAATATATCTATGTTTGTTTATAGAAGCCTTGATGTTGTCTATTCTTGGTTGTAATATATCTATGTTTGTTTATAGTAGCCCTGATGTTGTCTATCCTTGGTTGTAATATATCTATGTTTGTTTATAGTAACCTTGATGTTGTCTGTCCTTGGTTGTAATATATCTATGTTTGTTTATAGTAGCCTTGATGTTGTCTATTCTTGGTTGTAATATATCTATGTTTGTTTATAGTAGCCTTGATGTTGTCTATTCTTGGTTGTAATATATCTATGTTTGTTTATAGTAGCCTCGATGTTGTCTATTATTGGTTGTAATATATCTATGTTTGTTTATAGTAGCCCTGATGTTGTCTATTCTTGGTTGTAATATATCTATGTTTGTTTATAGTAGCCTCGATGTTGTCTATTATTGGTTGTAATATATCTATATTTGTTTATAGTAGCCTTGATGTTGTCTAGCCTTGGTTGTAATATATCTATGTTTGTTTATAGTATCCTTGATGTTGTCTATCTATGATTGTAATATATCTATGTTTGTTTATAGTAGCCTTGATGTTGTCTATCCATGTTTATAATATATCTGTTTGTTTATAGTAACCTTGATGTTGTCAGTCCTTGGTTGTAATATATCTATGTTTCTTTGTGATAACATCGATTTTGTTTATTCTTGGTTGTAATATATCTATGTTTGTTTATAGGAGCCTTCATGTTGTCTATCCTTTGTTGTAATATATCTATGTTTGTTTATAGTAGCCTTGATGTTGTCTGTCTATGGTTGTAATATATCTATGTTTGTTTATAGTAGCCTTGATGTTGTCTATCTATGGTTGTAATATATCTATGTTTCTTTATGATAACATCGATTTTGTTTATCCTTGGTTGTAATATATCTATGTTTGTTTATAGTAGCCTTCATGTTGTCTATCCTTTGTTGTAATATATCTATGTTTGTTTATAGTAGCCTTGATGTTGTCTATCCTTGATTGTAATATATCTATGTTTGTTTATAGTAACCTTGATGTTGTCTGTCCTTGGTTGTAATATATCTATGTTTGTTTATAGTAGCCTTGATGTTGTCTATTCTTGGTTGTAATATATCTATGTTTGTTTATAGTAGCCCTGATGTTGTCTATCCTTAGTTGTAATATATCTATGTTTGTTTATAGTAGCCTTGATGTTGTCTATTCTTGGTTGTAATATATCTATGTTTGTTTATAGTAGCCTCGATGTTGTCTATTATTGGTTGTAATATATCTATGTTTGTTTATAGTAGCCTTGATGTTGTCTATTCTTGGTTGTAATATATCTATGTTTGTTTATAGTAGCCTCGATGTTGTCTATTATTGGTTGTAATATATCTATGTTTGTTTATACTAACCTTGATGTTGTCTATCCTTGGTTGTAATATATCTATGTTTGTTTATAGTATCCTTGATGTTGTCTATCTATGATTGTAATATATCTATGTTTGTTTATAGTAGCCTTGATGTTGTCTATCCATGTTTATAATATATCTGTTTGTTTATAGTAACCTTGATGTTGTCTGTCCTTGGTTGTAATATATCTATGTTTCTTTATGATAACATCGATTTTGTTTATCCTTGGTTGTAATATATCTATGTTTGTTTATAGTAGCCTTCATGTTGTCTATCCTTTGTTGTAATATATCTATGTTTGTTTATAGTAGCCTTGATGTTGTCTATCTATGGTTGTAATATATCTATGTTTGTTTATAGTAGCCTTGATGTTGTCTTTCTATGGTTGTAATATATCTATGTTTCTTTATGATAACATCGATTTTGTTTATCCTTGGTTGTAATATATCTATGTTTGTTTATAGTAGCCTTCATGTTGTCTATCCTTTGTTGTAATATATCTATGTTTGTTTATAGTAGCCTTGATGTTGTCTATCTATGGTTGTAATATATCTATGTTTCTTTATGATAACATCGATTTTGTCTATCCTTGGTTGTAATATATCTATGTTTGTTTTTAGTAGCCTTGATGTTGTCTATATATGGTTGTAATATATCTGTTTGTTTATAGTAACCTTGATGTTGTCTATCCTTGATTGTAATATATCTATGTTTGTTTATAGTAACCTTGATGTTGTCTATCCTTGATTGTAATATATCTATGTTTGTTTATAGTAACCTTGATGTTGTCTATTCTTGGTTGTAATATATCTATGTTTGTTTATAGTAGCCTTGATGTTGTCTATCCATGGTTGTAATATATCTGTTTGTTTATAGTAACCTTGACGTTGTCTATCCTTGATTGTAATATATCTATGTTTGTTTATAGTAACCTTGATGTTGTCTATCCTTGATTGTAATATATCTATGTTTGTTTATAGTAACCTTGATGTTGTCTATCCTTGGTTGTAATATATCTATGTTTGGTTATAGTAACCTTGATGTTGTCTGTTCTTGGTTGTAATATATCTATGTTTGTTTATAGTAACCTTGATGTTGTCTGTTCTTGGTTGTAATATATCTATGTTTGTTTATAGTAACCTTGATGTTGTCTATCCTTGGTTGTAATATATCCATGTTTGTTTTTAGTAACCTTGATGATGTCTATCCTTGGTTGTAATATATATATATGTTTGTTTATAGTAACCTTGATGTTGTCTGTCCTTGGTTGTAATATATCTATGTTTGTTTATAGTAACCTTAATGATCTCTATCCTTGGTTGTAATATATATAAGTTTATTTATAGTAACCTTGATGTTGTCTATCCATGGTTGTAATATATCTATGTTTGTTTATAGTATCCTAGATGTTGTCTAGAGCGAGAGAGAGAAAGTGGGTGTTAGAGAGAGGGAGAGAGTGGATGCGTGTGTGCGCACGTGCATGCGTGTGTGTGGAGAGAGTGATTGAGCGAGAAATGGTGGGGGAATGTGTCAGTGCATGCATTCGTACGTGTATGTGTGAGAGTGAGTGAGGGAATGTAGGCGTGCGTGCGTTCATGTGCATGCGTTCATGTGTATGTGTGAGAGAGTGTGATTGAGAGAGTGAGTGTGTGTGTGTGTGTGTGTGTGTGAAGGATTGTGTGTTAGAGAGTTAGACAGTGGGAGATTTGATGTGTTAGTGTGTGTGTGTGTGAGAGCGCGCGCATGCGTGTGAGTGTGTGTATATGAAAGAATACAGAGAGAGAGAGAGAGAGAGAGAGAGAGAGAGAGAGAGAGAGAGAGAGAGAGAGAGAGAGAGAGAGAGAGAGAGAGAGAGCTGAGCAGATGCATGTCATGTAACACGCATGTTATGTAACACGCGAATCCATATGTTTGTGTATTCTCATCTGTCATATTATCAGTTAAATACCATTTGATTTTATCATGCATAATATAAACTAATGTTCATTACTGTAGTTTGAGTGAGAGAGTCAGTGAGTGTGAATGAGAGACAGAACGAGTGAGCGTGAGAGTGAATGAGTGAGCGGGAGAGTGAATGAGTGAGCGGGAGAGTGAATGAGTGAACGGGAAAGTGAATGAGTGAGCGGGAAAGTGAATGAGTGAGCGGGAGAGTGAATGAGCGGGAGAGTGAATGAATGAGCGGAAGAGTGAATGTGTGAGCGTGAGAGTGAGTGAGTGTGTGTGTGTGTGTGTGTGTGTGAGAGAGAGAGAGAGAGAGAGAGAGAGAGAGAGAGAGAGAGAGAGAGAGAGAGAGAGAGAGAGAGCATCACTATTTTTACGTCACATACATTTTATGTACACATTTTTCTCCATGTTTAACATTTTTATGAGACTGCTCATGACAAGTGTCAGTGTATGTGTGTGAGTAAAGTGTGAGAGTTTCTTCATACTAGTTTCAATACTGTCGTGAGACATTTTGTATGTGTCTAGATGTGAGGAAGTGTGAGTGTATGTGGAGGATATGTGTGAGTGTGGGGATATGTGTGGGTGGGGGTGTGTGGGTGGGGGTATGCGTTTGGATGGGTTGGGGTGTGTTGGTTTTGGTGGGTAGTGGTATTTGTGGGTGTTGGTGGGATGTGTGGATGGATGTGTGGGGGTGAAAGTAGGGGTGTTGGAATGGGTGTGGGGGATGTGTGTATGGGTGGAGGATATGTGTATGGGACGGATGCAGGGGATGTGTGTTTATGTGGGTGGAGATGTGTGGACGGTTTGAGGAAGTATGTGTAGGAGGCGGGGTTGTGTGGGTAGGGGATTGTGTTGGGTGGATTGGGGATGCAAGGGTGGGTGGGGAGAAGTGTATGGTGTGTGGGTTTGAGATATTTGTGCGGTGTGTTGGTGGGGGATGTGTGAATGATGTGTGGGTGGAGGGTATGTTTGTGGAGGTATGGGTGGAGGATAGTGTGTGGTGTGGGGGATGTGTGTGATGGGTGCGGGGAATGTGCGTATGAATGGGGTATATGTATGGGTGAGTAGGGGATTGTGGTGGTTGGGGGAAGTATGTGGGGGAGTGTTGGTGGGAGATGTGTGTGTTTGGATGGGGAATGTGTGGGTGGGGGTGTGTGAGTGAGTGGCTTAGGGATGTGTAAGTGGGTGAGGGAGTTGTATGTGTCGGGGTGGGATGTGTGAGTGGGTGGAGGATGTGTGTGGGGTAGGGGTATTGTGATCGAGAGATGTTTGGTTGGGGGGGGGGGGTGTGGGTGCGTAGTGGAGAATGTATGCGTGAGTGAGTGTGTGTTGGTGGACGGGTAGGGAACGCGTGTGTGGGTGGGGAGAGGTGTGTGGTGTGTTGGTTGGGGATATTGTGTGGGTGAGGTATGTGTGTGTGGGTGGGGGATTTTTGTGTTTTGTTTTGTTTTTGTGTTGTGTGAGTGGGGGTATGTGGGGTGGATGGGTAAGGGTATGGGTGTGGGTGTGGGTGGGAATATTGTGTGGTATCTGGGTGGGGGATATGTGTGTGGTGTGTAAGTGGGGATGTGTTGGTGAGGGATATGTGTGTGTGTGGTGCGTGGGTTGGGAATAGTGCATGATAGGAGGTGTATGTGATGTGCGGGTGGGGGATTGTGTGGTGGGGGATTAGGTTAAGGCATGTGTGGGTGGGTGGAAGTTGTATGTGTGGGTGGTGGGGTGTGTGTTAGTGGATTGGGGATGTATGGGTGGTTAGAGAGATGTGTGTGTGTGGGGTGGGGGTAGGGACATGTCAGTTGGTGGGGATGTGTGTGTATGGTTTGGGAATGTGTGAGTGGATGTGCGATGTGTGGGTTGGTGGGGGATTGTGTGCATGAGTGGGGAATATGTTGTCGATGGAGATGTGGCTGGGGGATGGGTGGTTTGAGGTGTGGGTGGGGAGAGGATGTGTGGGGTAGTATGTGTATGTGGATGGGCGTAGGATGTGTGGGTTGGTGGGGGAATGTTTGTGGGTGGCGAGTGTGTTTTGGTTGGGGGATCAGGTGAGGGCAGTGTGTGTGGGTGGGGGATGTGCGGGAGGGGGATGTATCGGTTGGTGGGGTATGTATGTGTCCCTTGGTGTGCGTGTGTGTCGGTAGGTGGGGGTGTGTATGTGTCCCTTGGTGCGCGTGTGTGTGGGTAGGGGGGGGGGGGGGGTGTTGTGTGGGTGGGGTGATGTATGGATAGGTGGGAGATGGGCTTCATAACATGGTAATTAGCCTTGTTTATGTTTACAACATTCATTTCACAATGTTTATTTTATCTTCCTATGTAAATGTATAATGCTCTTGATGAACGAAAGACGAGTGATTGGAAGGGCCGAATGTAAGACGGGCCTGCGCGCCCAATTTGTGACCCTAATAAAGTTGATTTGATTTGATTTGATTTGATTTATCATTGGTTGTAGTATATCTATGTTGGT
>OY992880.1:138812066-138914566 GCA_963921405.1 Cepaea hortensis | reverse complement strand
CTAAGTATAGCAGCACAGTTCTTAATCTGATGTCCACGGACACATGATAGTTCATTGTTTTGGTACATGACTACACCAACAATGTGGATATGTATGTAAGCTATTTTACATCTTATATTATCAGATATTCATGTACCAACCATCACTCTACATTTACTGTTGGATTTCAGGTATTTTTACCCCAGATGGTAAAACTAGTGACCACCTGAATATCCGGTCATTTTGATGCACACCACTATGTATGACCGTGATCAGGGAGTTGTCGGTCTGGACAATGCAGTGAACATCCGTCAGAACTCGATGGAGCCTTCTCACCGTATAGATGAAGCCTAGGGTTGCAACTGTGATATGGAATCCTTGGACTCAGCATGTGTGATCTTACTGCTCACGTAGCAAAGCGGATGGAAGATGCCCTAAAAAAAAAATTGGCCTAGTACTGCAGTGATGGAGATTCTGCTGGCATATGACCTAAGATAATAAATGAGCCTAGGATTAGGCAAGCGGAGGGATTGGAATATTTACAAAAAAGGATCTTCAATTTTGACAATGCAGGAATTAATAATGCATCTTTCACATTTCATTTCCAGAAGATTTTAAGACATTGGAAAATATATTTGTAATTTCTGAGTAATTTACTAATCCCAAAAGGTTTCTGACCTGTTTCTTTCTGTTAGACATGGTCAGATTCATAATTTTGGTACTACTTTTCAGGTCAGTCTACAGTTGGACTTGAGAAATGACATGACCCAAAAATGAATTTATTTTAGGCATAATTTGACTTTGCTGGTTTGACAGTGAGACCGAAGCGTCGCACTCTGTCAAAGGCATGTCTCAGTTTCAGTAGGTGTATTGTCCAGTCATCAGTATTCTGATTTATTCATGTGTATTCTATAAGTTCACTACATGTATGCCCCTCGTCGGATTTGCCAGTCTCACTAACTAGTGTAGTTGCGTTGTGTATGTCTGTCGTCTGATCACTTGGTGTTGGTGCAATCTGTTCGTCTGTCACTACCTCTGTCTCTTGTCTTGAAAAGTGAGGTTTCCGCATGTTGACATGGAATATCTCTAAGTGTCTGTTTATCGATATTTCATAGTCAACATGTACCATGGTTATGTGCTACTTTGAATGGTCCTTGGCATTTCGTTTGTATGGAAGTAGCCTAAATCTGTCTTGATCAGGTTACAGATTACTTGTTTTCGCACATTTGTTTGTGTGCTTGTGGTAGAACTGACCCTTCCTCTATCAAATGGCTTGGGTGCCAGTGTAGAGGGTTGTATTTCAGCTGTAGGATGTTTACCCTTCAACTTTTGTATCAATTGATGACAGCCATTACCAGCAAATAGATCATGACAAAATAATTTTATGTTATTGAAAAAACTTGGCCTGGCATTGCTGTATGCACGATGACCTGCACATGGTGTTTTGTGTGCATTGTTTAGCACACCTAACTGATGTTGTTCAAGTAACACCTGTTCATGGTTACTAGTAATATGACATGTAGTTGAAATGCCATTATTACGTCTAACGAACCAAGATGCATTCTTGGTCATTTTGGCTTTGCCTTTTGACAATTTTAAGTATGGAGACACATTAAAATCAGATTTCTGCTGGTGTATAAGTTTTTGTGTGTTTTTGTCATCTGTGCTGGTTGGAAAAAGCATTAGTAGTGTCTCATTTTGCAATGGGTCATGATGTTTTGAAGTGTCAACTTTGGTTGTTGCCTTAGCTGCATTTAATTTCTCCCATGCAACTATTTCTTCACTAGTACATTGTTTCAGTTGAGGTAAGCACCCCAAAATTAAATCTGTACAAGGGTTGTTAAGTATTGCACAAGTAAAGGTACCGGAAAGAAAAGGAGAATCAATACGGGCTTTTGCCAAAGGGTAAATTTCAACGTTACCCGAAAAGGTTCGGCATTTCACAGTGTCACCTGTGTAATCACCCGGACTCACTAGTTCTTTTCGAAGACCAATAAGGGTGCTGCCGCTATCCAGCAAACATTGGCATGGTACATCATTGACCATTGCATTGTGGAACACTAACTTGCCTCTGGAGGCTAATGCTGCATTCACACTCTCAGATGAGCATGGTACTGTATGTCCACATTCCAGTATTCCGTCTGCATGGAATTGGTGACATCGTTCACAGCCGTCAAAGCTTAATATATCGTTAGCAGCACACACATCCTCTGCTTGGTTAGTTGGTAAGTCACTTTCAATCTCACATTCATTCTCACTACCACTATCTGAAGAGGTGTCAATCAACATAGCGTTGTTAGCTTTCAAACGTTGGCGGCCAAGGCACTTATTAGAATAATGGCCATAAGAGGAACAAAAAAAACATTTGATTGCACGCCTGTATGCAGACCGTTTGCTTTGCTGCTTCTTGATCACATTTTCAAGATGCGCCGGATAATTCGGCGATTTGTCGCACATAGCATAAGTGTCGTGCATTAGTTGACAGTACATGCATATGGAAACTTTTCTGTCTTTCTTATCATACTTCTGAAAAGGTTTTCTGTTACCCTGATAGTTTTTTGATTGGTCTTTGACAAAGGAAACTATCTCAGAGTCACTTGAGGTCTTAAAAATCTTTCTGTTAGAAGAAAAATATGCTGAGCCTTTTTTTTCGAACTGCTCGATGTTTTCAATGTCTGACTGCTGCAAAAACTTAGCAAAAGGAGAAGGTATAGTAGATATACACTTGTCCATAGCTATTAGGTTTTTTAATCTATCAAAGTCTTTTCCTATGTTAGCTGCTTTAAGCCACCTGTTTAGTACACTCTGCACATTTGAAAAATAATCTATAAAAGTTTCACTAGGTTTAGGTTTTAAATTTGAGAACTGAACCTGATACCCAGGGGCATCAAGTAAAAAGTGCTGCATAATCCTATCATGGATGTATTGATAGCTAGATCTAAGTTCAATAGGAATAGACTCTATTACTTTAAGGGGCTCACCACTTAGATTCTTCATGTAAATCGGAGCCCACATATCTAAAGGAACTTGGTGATATTTAAATTGATACTCTACATTCTCTGTCCAGGCAGATATGGAGTCCTCTTTACAATATGGTTTGATAATATTTTTGTATTTGTTGAACTTATTTTCCTCTTGTTGACTTCTTAGTTTAGTGGCAGAGATCTCTGCGTGTGAGTCTACATCCATGCTTTTCATCTTTAATTGTGTCTCTGATTCTACCTGAATTTGTTTTTCTTTAACTCTTGCCATTTCATCTATCTCTTTTTGCTTTAGATCTAATTCCTTTTGTTTTAATTCTTTCTCTTGATCTAATTGTTTTTGTTTCATCTCCTTATCATGTTCTCTTTCTCGTGCGCGTTCGTCCCTCTCCGCATTCTCTTTTCGTGTTTGTTCCTCTTTTGTTTCTTTAAATTTCTGATCAGCATATTGTTGTAGTTCTTTTCCTGTTAATTCCAGTTCTTTGCCTGCTTTTATGAAATCTGATAAAGTTGCCATCTTACTTTAGTACTTGGCTAACAGTGATAGGCAATGATGACTTTAATCAGTTATTTATCTTTGATATGTTATGTTTGTTCTTATCTGATCACTATCAGTTGTGCTTTCTGTTTATACCCTGCCCAGATTTATCTTGCAGAAAAAACAGAGTATACAATTATGTCAACGCGTTACATGCTGAAAAAGAGATGCACTATTAATCAAATTGCATGACAAAATATATAAGTGTACTCAGCTTAATGTGGGAACGAAGCTCCTTTGACACAGGTCACCTTGTTTGGTACACTGGGGTGGCGACACGTTTCGTACGTAGCACACGGTATTTGGCCCACAGGTGTATGTGCACAGCTGTTGTTTGCCCTCTGATATATAGGGCAGCAGTAAACACGCCTACTAAACGATATGATTTACTCGACAACTAAGGACAATGACTTAGACAATGACAGACTTACGAACACCTAGAATATGTATTAATTAATTTTAATGTCAATGTCCTGTCTTTGTTTTAAACAATAATTGCCTTTCGTTACTAACCTAGTTAATTTCTGTAAACGTTGTGCAGCTAAGTATCAGATGCTTAGCCCGAAAATAGTTCCATCGTGACGATAAGCAAAGAGAAAATAGACCCAAAAATGAATAAATGCTTGTAAAGAAATCAAAATAACATAATAATGTGTCAATAAATAAATATATTCATTTAGTAACTTAAATAAGTAAATAATAAATAATATACAGCACAGATTCAGGCGGGCCGCCGCTAAGCGATTTTGTAAACACTCGACTGCTTTATGCTAATGACGCAGAACAACTGTCTGTCAATCAATCTACGTCATCGCGCAGCGCTATTTTTAGATCTCAAAAATCAATATTGTCGGCTGCCTGTGTATTCCTGCGCCGTGAATCATGTTTGGTGCTTATTCAAGAATAAATTGGTAAATATATGAATAAATATAAGAAAATAAGAATATTAATACTTACAGCTTCGAAGAATACATGATTTCATTCAATAAATATATCATAAACACAATTAAACACTATTTTGTCACGATAGGCATATTTCTAGCTCGCAAATTCTCCTGTCTGCACAAATTATCGTTACTACAAAAATTAATCCCTAGTCTGGAGCCCGTGGATGAGTGGATTAGCTTGAACTTTTCGTTCAAGCTTCACTTCTTGACACCACAATTACCCTTTTACTGTGGGTATTAGCTTGGCGCTTTCGTCCAAGCACCACTTTCTGACACCACAATTACCCTGGCCTGTCAACAACTCAACTGACAGGTCTCATTGGGTACTTCTCACACACCCATACAAGACAACTTGCAAGTCGTGTGGGAGGCAAAATGCATGGTTCATTTTATTGCCGTTGGCTCGCTTACAAGCGGTAAACAGTCGCTAATGCAATACACAATATACAGCCACAGAATTATCTAACACAAACTGCTAACCCTATGCTAGTTCTATCTATTAGTGAACACAAAACTCCTAACGCTATTCTAAACGATGTGAACGCCTCAAGTCCAGTCTCCCGTCTACCTAACCTCTCTCCCGTGGTTACACACCACGCGGGGTGACCTTCACCTTCGTGCGTGTTACCTCACATCGCACTCTGCTGGCAAACGTGGCCTGTTGAGTGTCTACTCAACTGTGCTATGGCTTCACGAGGTGTGGTACTATCGAGTCTTTGACAGTAGGGATTGTGTTTGGGGGATGTGTGTGGGGATGTGTATATGGGTGGGGAGATGTGTGTGTGAGTGTATGAGTGGGGTGTGTGTGTGTGTGGGTGGGGGTGTGTGGTTAAGGGTTGTGTGGTTAAGGGTTGTGTGGTTAAGGGATGTGTGATTGTGGGATGGGTGATCGGGGGATTGGTGATTGGAGGATGTCTGGGTGGGTGAGTGTGTGTACGTTGGGGCATGGGGGATGTGTGTATATGGGCGTGGGATGTGTGGGTGGTTGAGGGATTGTGAAAGTGGGGGATGTGTGGGTGGATGCTAGTTTTGTGTGTGGGTAGGTGCGTGATGTGTGGATTGGCGGGGATATGTGTGTGTGGGTGGGAGGTGTGTGGTTGGGAGATGTGTGTTTGACTGGGTTGTTGGGGGTCTGTGCATGTGTGGTGGAGGATATGTGGGTGGGTGAGTGTTGATGGGCTATGGGATGGGTGGAGGATATGTGTGCAGGTGGGGAGATTGAGTAGATGGGGGATGTGTGGGTGGGCGATGGGTGGACGGGTGCATGTATGTGTGGCTGGGGGTGTGTTGGGTGGATGTTGTGTGTTTGTGTGTGTGGGGGGGGGGGCTGTGTGTGGGGTGGGTGGCTGAGTGGTGGGTGGGAGATGTGTGTAGGTTAGATGAGATGTGTGTAGGTGGGGGTGTGGGTGTGGGATGTGTGGGTGGGGGATGGGTGGGATGGGCGGGGGCATGTATGTGTGTCTGGGGGTGTGTTTCTGGCTGGGTGGGGGATGTGTGGGTGGATAGGGGATGGGTGGATGGAGGATGGGTTGATGGTTGGGGTATGTGTCTCATAACATGGTAATATGCATTGTTTACGTTTACAATATTCATTTGACTGTGTTTTTTCATATGTGAATGTATTATGCATTATTGATGAACGAAAGATGAGTGATTAAAAGGGCCGAATGTAAGACGGGCCTGCGTGCCCAATTTGTTACATTGTGAAAAAAAAAGTCCGTCGTTCGTTCGTTCGTTCGTTCGTTCGTTCGTTCCTTTCGAAAACTGAGTTTTAATTCTTAACTCTGAAGCACTGATGTTCTGGTAAACTGAGCTCTGAAAAGGCTTCCTGAAATTTTTTTTGCTTGTTTATTAATTGTCCAGGTTTCACAGCAGTATGTTAACAACTGGATCTTTGTAGTATGCAAGCTCTCTTTTTTCTAACTTTCAAGGACAGTGACTTATTGCACAATACGTACTTCTTTTGATAGTAAGCAGTTTTTGCTTGTCCTATACTGTTCTTTATCTCAATGACGCATCTTCCATCTGATGTTATCCATGTGCCTAGATATCTGAATTTCTGCACTTGCCCCCAAATAACGTCCTGTGCTTTAATTGCACATTTCAGTAAAATATATAGATGCGGTTGTTGTACACAGTGAGAAACTGGGCTTAGAATTAAATTGTAAAAAGACACATGTTATGGTCGTCACTAGGAAGAACCAAGTACCACAATGTAATATACAAGTAAATGGGAATATTCTTCAACAAGTGTATCGGTACGATTATCTCGGAACAGTCATAACATCTGATGGGAGATGCCTTGAAGAGATTAGAACAAGAATCGCCATGGCGAAAGTAGCCTTTAGCAAGATGAAAAACATTCTGACCAGTAAAAAGATGTCTATTAAAACAAGAAAAAAATAGTGTTGATGGGATACATAGAGCCTGTTCTTTTGTATGGATGTGAAACTTAAACGATGAGAAGTCAAGCTGAAATACATCTGATGGCTGCAGAAATGTGGTTTCTGAGGAAAATGCAAAGAATACCATGGACAGACAGAAAAACCAATGACCAAGTACTACAGGAGACAAATGAAAATCGCAAATTTCTTAGAGAAATTAGACGTAGACAGCCACAATTTGTTGGACATGTTATGAGAAGAAATGGATTGGAGAACTTAGTGACAACTGGCAAGATCGAAGGGAACAGACCAAGAGGAAGGCCGAGAGGAAAATACCTGGATGGCTTGGCCAGATGGCATGGACAAGACAGGAACACTGAGCTGATCCACGACTCTGGTGATCGAGTGAAATAGCGAGTCATGACCGCCCACGCTTTCCGGCATGGCACATGATTGATTGATTGATTGATGTTTCTTTGATATCCCCATGATGTTTTTCATTCTATTATTCAAACTAAGGCCCATATTTTGACTTCCTACAGATCACTTGGCTAGGCGCGCGTTGCCAGCATATCTTGTGTTGCCTGCCAACGGCCTGCAGGTGTGCGGAGCAATGAAAAGTGACATAGATCAGCTACTGCTGCTGCTCTGGGCGGAGAGATACTCCAAGAAAACTATGATGCGGTGAATCATCATTATCGTGTGCCATGCTGATAAGCGTGGGCAGTCATGTTTCACCATCTCATAAATCACCAGAGTCAAGGATCAATTCTGTGTTCTTGTCTCAACCTTGCCATGTAACCAAGCCATTCAGATATTTACTTCTCTACCTTCACCCTTGTTCTTTCTCTCTCAATCTTGCCAGTTGTCACCAAGTTCTCTATGATATTTCTTCGCATAGCATGCTAGAGAAATGTTGATTGTCTACATGTAAGTTTGAATCAGTTGAAGATTTTCATTTAGTTCTTATAGGGCTTGTCATTGATTTTTCTGTCTGTCCATGTTATTCTTTGCATTTTCCTCACAAACCACATTTTCACTGCCAGTACTCATTGTCCATGTTTCACATCCATATAAAAGTACAGGTTTTATGTATCACTTCAACACACATTGATGTGATGAGGGCCCTCTGGTATAAGAAAGCGAGTTCAAGTGGACAGGAAGTGTATCCATAAGGATAAGAAAGCGAGTGCAAGTGAACATTAAGTGAATCTATAACTGGAGACCTTGTTCACAGAGAAGAGAGCAGAGATTGTTAATCAGATCACTATAGGACTTGTAAACAACATATATAGAAAACAACAACCTGCTTACGGTATAAGACAGGGATGTGTAACATATTCAGATCTTTCTTTCCTGTACAGTGAAAATATTTTCAGAAATATAGAAGATATGGAACGAATCATCATTAGGGGACGATACATCAAAAGCATTAGATATGCGAATAATAATAGTATTGATTGCAGACAATGAACAGGATCTACAATATTGAGTAGATGTGGTTGTTGCACACAGTGAACAACTAGGGCTAGAATTAAATTGTAAGAAGACACAGATTATGGTTGTCACTATAAAGAAGGATATATCACAATGTAATATTCAAATAAAAGGGAATATTCTTAAACAATTTAATCGGTACAGTTATCTCGGAACAGTCATAACATCTGATGGGTGATCTCTTGAAGAGATTAGAACAAGAATTGCTATGGCTAAGGTAGCCATCTGTAGGATGGAAAACATACTTACCAATGAAAAGATGTCATTTACAATGAGAAAAAGTGTGTTGAGATGCTACATAGAAACTGTACTTGTGTACGGATGTTTTGTATTGACAATGAGAAAACAAGCTGAAAAACATCTGATGGCTGTGGAAATGTGGTTTCTGAGGAAAATGCAAAGAATACCTTGGACACACAGAAAAACCAATGAACAAGTCCTACAAGAAACAAATGAAAATCGTAAACAGATTGGAGAGATTAGATGTAGACAGTCAAATTTTTTTGGTCACGTTTTGAGAAGAAATACATTGGAGAACTTGGTGACAAGTGGCAAGATGGCGGGAAAGAGAACAAGGGGAAGGCAGAGAAGTAATACTAGGATGGCTTGGCCACGTGGCATGGTCGAGACAAGAACATTGAGCTGATCCACGACTCTGGTGATCGAGTGTGATGGCAAAACAACACTGCCCACGCTTACCTGCATGGCACATGATGATGATAGGATGTTAAATCTTGGTGGCCTTCAGTGCATATGTGGAAGTGTTCTGAATAATGGTGATGTCGACACCCCCCCCCCCCCTCCCCCTGAAAAAATTATCGGCCTGGTATTATAGATTAATTAACGTGTAGAGGTCTGCAAGGCCAAATGAGTAGGAATGTATGTTCTTAAACATCATTTTTGCTGATGCTGATGCCGAGGTAAGGAGTTCAACCCCTACACTGGTCAGCTGGACTAAAATGTTGACCTCTCGACTTTGACTTGGGGATGTAAATTACAAGTACCTCTGACCTCGGAGTGGGTTCGCCTGATGGCGAGGGACAGTGTTAATACGGAAAGCTAATTCACATGCAAAATTCAGTCCAGCACTACTAGAAGTATTGTGTATGGACTACGGCGAGCGAGCGCAACATTCATTGTTATCATCTACAAAAACGTGAAAAATTGCAGACCGAATATTAAAGGGAAACAACTATAATAAGTGGCTTAAGTAAAAAGGGAAACAACTATATTACTTTCTTGTTTATACAATATGAACATATTCAATTTATTTAATTACATAGACGTTATATATTTATGATTTCAATATAGCAGCGTAATGTTGTTTGCAGATTCAAGACAACTTGATAATAGTTGATTATGTGAAGTATTAGACATAACGTTATTTTTCATACTAATTAATATTTAAAAACAAGATTATTTCACAGGACTGGAAAATTGACTCTGCTATAATCGGTGTCAATACTAGCTTCTTCGAATACTGTGTCAAATGCAATATTTGACAGGCACGTATGTGCTTATATAAAACAACCATATTTATACATTACCATCTTTGGTTCCCGTCCTTTTTTTTTTTTTTTTTTTGAGTAAGATCAATATGCAGTAGTTACAATTGATCTGACCAGGACCCCAGAATGAATTCTGAATCACTGACAGGTGGGCATCGGTGGACCACAATGGGCTGGAAGGCTCATACTGGGATTAAGAGACCTCAAACAATAACAAACAACATGAGACGTGTGCAATGTCCTATCGTGGGTATCTCCCAGTGTGATCCTCCCTACAGCCAAACTGTTCTCAACTGAACGGACCTGACACATTGAGTGAGAGGTTTGTGTTCGATAGGAGCTCTTGTCTGTGATAAGCTAATTGTGGCTCATGTATTAAACGTGGCCCATTAGAGTCACCTGATCATTAACTCCAAGAGTCGAAAGGATTCCGAAAGGTGAGCAGTCTGCGTGGAGATGTCGTGGGAGGAAGATCAGACATGACGCATCGAGATGTCGTGGGAGGAAGATCAGACATGACGCATCGAGATGTCGTGGGAGGAAGGTCAGACATGACGCATCGAGATGTCGTGGGAGGAAGATCAGACATGACACTCAGAAAAGTTGGTGGTGGCTATACTGCCGATGTTTTATAGTTTTGTGTTAGTGTAGTGTAGGAGTGAATGATTGTGCAATTTTATAGTCACTTGAAACAGCCTATTAAGAGAGATACATCAATGTATCAAGAGAAGATAAGATCAGAAATGAAGAAATCAGGACTAAAGTGGGGGTTATAGCTTTTATATATAGATTTTATTAGAAGGCAGCAAGTCAAATGGTTTGACCATGCAAGTAGATTACCAACTAACAGTATACCACAATCAGCAATGATATACAGACCAGAGGGAAACAGAGGAAGAGGCCGACCACGTAAACAATGGACATGGAATAACAGAGTCTATGGGAATATCGATACATGAAGCCCATTAGCGGGCACTCTCAGGCTGTTTATATGCATATATGCATATGCATATGTGGAAATGTTCTGAAAAATTGTGATGTCGACACCCCCCTCCCCCAAGTATCTGCCTGGTATTATAGATTAAGTAACAGGTAAAGGTCAGCATGGCCGAATGGACAGGAATGTATGTTCTTAAACATCCGGTGTGCTGATACTGAGGTGGCGGGTTCAACCCCTAAACCAGACAGTTGGACTAAACTGATGACCTCTCATCCTTGATTTGGGGATGCAAATTACAAATACCTCTGACCTCGGAGTGGGTTCGCCTGATGGCGAGGGACAGTGTTAATAGGGAAAGCTAATCCACACGCAAAATTCAGTCCAGCAGTACTATATGTAGTGTGTACGGACTACGCTTGAGTTCAAAGCGAGCACCCAAAAACAATATAAAAATAAGGTATATTCATTGATATCATTTACAATAACATATGCAAAGATGTAATGTGAAAATTGCAGACTGTCATACTGAATATTAATGGGCCACAACTATAATCTGTGTGTTAGGTGGCAAGGGAAATAACTGCATTAATTTCTTGTATATAAATATGAACATACTGAATTTATTTAATTATACAGAAGTTACAAGTGTCTGATATTAAGTCAGCTGCACACGGTTTTTTTGCTGATTCAATAACTACTTGATATTAGTAGAATATGTCAAGTATTAGACATAACGTTATTTTGCATGTTAATTAATATTTCGCAACAAGATTATTTCACAGGACTGGAAAAATGACTCTGCTATAATTGATTTTAAAGGCAAATATATGATGTTGTATGCCTGCAATATTTGACAGGCACATATGTATAGCGACACCAAAGAAAGTAAACAAACAAGACATCCCCACTGGAAAAACAAACGGACAAAAGCAGACCACAAAGGAAGACGACAACATATCTTTACGAAAATAATTTATCACCACCGACACAGACGATGAAGAGAATCCGGAAACAACAAAAACACACTAAACAGCTACATACAACCAATGTTTTTAAAGAAGAATTTTCTTATTATTAATGTCAATTGTCAATTTATACTCAACATAATTTTTTGTTTGATACTGGGATGGGTGACGATATCAAAATAATATGTTTAAATATAGTAGGTATACGTACAAAATAACAACACATTTGCACACTTATACACAAATACAAACCAGATTTCATCCTACTACAAGAGACAAATATACATTCAGATACATATGGCGCACAAATTACAACACAATTAGGACTGAGACATGCATTTTTCCCTTTGGCGGTCCACAACATTGGGTCTGGGACAGCCATACTACAAACATCAGATAGGTGGAACATACTCAAAACAAATCGGGATAGCCCGGGTAGAATCAATATAACACAAATAAGTAACACTTCACACACATATACCATTGTCAACATTCATGCACCACCAAATTATAACCATCAACCACAATTCTATGAAGAACTTGACACACTACTCACACATACATACAGAGGATCGAACATCATACTCTGTTGAGATTTCAACTGTGTATTACAGGCACTGGATATAATAGGCGGAGAAATGAAGACACAGGTGAGGAGAATGAACAGAGAAGGCACAACCCAGTTAGAGACACTGCAAAACATTTTAGACACACACACCATAATAAACACATTCAGACACAAACATGCAAATAGCGAGAAATAACCCACACAGATAAAATACACCACACAGGAAGAAGATTAGATAGGATATATATACCCGCAACACACCACATAATAAACACTCGGCACCTGCAAGAGACATTACAGTACACAGACCATAAAGCCATATTAGCACACATCAGTACAAGCAGCATAAACACACAGACATTTAAACGTTCACCACAATGGAAATTTAACAACACACTTCTTAAGCATGCAAAATACGTAAAATACATGACACAACTTTTATATACATATACCGACCACATACCGACTGATAACATTAGACAATACTGGGACTTACTGAAAACACAATACGGAGCAGAACACAGCAACAAGCATCCATCATACACAAAGACAGATTAAGGAAGGAACAACTTATACAAACAGCCATACAGCTGACAAAACAGACACAATAATACACCACACTTGCACACACCAGAGGAACAGCTAGATTTCTGGGTTTTATCCTGAGAAAAAAGCTCAACACAATCATACAAGAGACCCCCAGTAAACAATACATGGCAATTGAACAAAATATATAGCGTAGCAGACAAATAGGCAAAATAGTAGACATGCAAGGCAACATGCAAACAGAACCAGCACAAATAACAGAAGCATTCAATCAAAACTACACTCAACTGTTTACAGCAGAGACAATAGACACACAGACACAAGACAATTTTCTACAATACAATAAAAAGCTGTCAGACGAAGACAGAGACAGACTAGACACAGAACTGACACTGGCTGACATAACACACAGACTCAGCAAAATGAACAAAGACAATACACCAGGGCCGGACGGTTTAACGATAGAATTCTACCAACAGTTCTTGCCTATCTTAGGTGGTCTTCTTCTTAAAGTCTATCAAGACGCCTTTGATAAACAACAACTACCAGAGAGCTGCAACATGTCTTATATCACACTCATACCCAAAGAAAATACAGACAAAACACAGATGAAAAATTATAGACCAATATCACTACTGAACACAGACTATAAAATACTTACTAAGGCACTGACCCAGAAACTTAGACTCTACATGCCAAAGCTCATACACTCTGACCAAAAGTGCGGAGTACCACATAGGAACATACACCAACACACACATTTCATTAGAAACATCATCACATACACACAGGAGAAAGACTGTCAAGCTTCTCTTTTGTCCTTAGACCAGGAGAAGGCCTTTGACAGAATCTCCCACTCTTATCTTCACAAGACATTAACACAATGCAACTTAGGAATATACTTTAGGAGGTGGATAGGGATCTTGTACATGAATCCTGAGAGTAAGGTGTTGGTTAACCACACACTCACTGCAGGGTTCCGTCTCACGAGATCTGTGAGACAAGGATGTCCTCTGTCGCCGCTCCTATACGTACTGGATTTAGAACCACTACTAGAAGCAATCAGACAAGACACCAACATCACAGGCACATTCACACCAGGCGGAGGAGAGCGGAAGTTGCTTGCATACGCAGACGACACCGTTTTCTTCCCAGCCAACAAATCATCCATCACAAAGATACTCCATACATTTACACAATTTGGTAAAGGGAGTGGGACCTAATTAAACATAAACAATTCACACATAATTGGTCTCGGAAAATGGCGGAATAAAGGTATTAAGGTATATGGCATCACATTTCCCAGCAACTCCAGACAGATACGCGCACAAACATGGCAAAACCACACAAAATATCATAGACATGCTACACAGATACAAGTACAAGACATCTACAATTTTCGGCAGGAGCATCATTGTCAACACTTTCATTATCCCCAAAATTATATATTTAGTTACAGTGCTAGACTCTCCAAGAAAGACAATCACAGACATCAACAAACAGATCAGACGTTTCATCTTTGGCAACACAATTTATTGAATACAGCATAAGACACTCATACAGGACAAGAAACAAGGAGGAATAGCACTGCAAGACATACACGCAAAGATTCACGCGCTGAGAATCCAACATATAGGACACATCCTTAGTCACCCAGAACAACACCCAATAGCACTCTACTATATTGTAATGAGACTGCAACACCTTAGGAGAATATATCTTAATACACCACACTACTTTGGAACTCTACCAGCGTTCTATAAGACATGTATACAAGCACTCTAAGGGAGTTAGCACTTTCTACACCATACAACATGCAAAATCTACAAATACCTGATTAAACAACAAGCACTCCCACTACAAGTTATAATTAAAATAGGAAAAACATACTACACAGAAGACTACACATGTACATATACTAATCTCCACAACCCAAACATAGTTCCAAAGGCGAGGGAACTTACATATCGTTTGATCTTTAACATGACACCTACTACCGAAAAACAAGCACATAGGTCAAAACGAATATCACCATGTCAACCCTGTAGACAAAACATACAAGAAACAGAAGACCACATTTTTTTACATGCCCAACAGTACAGACCGCACTAGACACTTTAAGACAACTAATTGAGATATTCACCAAAAAGAAGACAGCTATGTACAAGGCAATATTTTTAAACACAATACCCAAAACCACAGAAAATAATCACATAAGATTGTTGACTGCACAAGCAGAGTACAGGTATGCGGTATGGACCTGTAGAAATGCAGCAACATACAGGTTCATAACATACAACACACAAATAATACAGCACACAGTCCAAAACAAAATCCCACAAATATTCAAAAACTCTTAGACAAAAGGAAATATACACATTTCAAATTTGTCTGTGGGATTTGGATAAGGTATACAAACATAGAGATACATATAAACTAAATATTAAGCACAACCCACTACTGGCAACGCTGATTGTATTCTGGTATGAACCTAAGGTCCGTCCACGTCAATATGGAAGCACTGTACTCGAGTTTCGCTCTCGTTTGAGCTCGTCAGTAGTGCATATCCTTGACCGGATCCGGAAACAGGCCCCGGATCACTGGCGTGTGAAGCTTGTGTGTAACCACGTGGCACACACTGGACACGGCCAAATTATCATAACAGAATATCACAACGTAACCCATCGTAGGCTATAGCTCAAGATTGCCCGATCGCCGCGACTGACATCCCTCAATCGATGTGGACCCGAATGATCAGGACTTCTCACTGACAAGGCACACCAGGCCGCCTAAATCCAGTGAGCAATAATCAAATTGATTATTTGGTTGTTTCGGGATTTGAGCTCGGGATATTTCCTCTAAACGCTGAGCGTCAGCCAGATCCGCTCGTCACTCCTCGCTGTCTCATTCTTGCCAGACCATGGTAATCCATTTGCTTCTCCGAGGTGTGCACGTGCTTCCACAAGGCAGCAACCACGTCTGCCTTCTCAAGTATCAATACTCCACCAAGTTCTGCAGAGCCAGCCAATCTGTCCACCTGTTCATTTCCCAGCACACCGGCATGCCCCCCGGAGAAAAGATCCAGACGATGCTTGTCACCCGTGACTTCCGAAGCGTAGCAAGCCACTCCGCACGAAGCCTGCCCGTCCTCACCCTCGCCAGCATGCTTTCTGAGCCAGTTACAATCATGATGTGTGTGTGTCGTATTCTCCATCCAGCGGAGAGCTGCAGTGACTGCCTCCACCTCCATTCTTAAGCTGGATGTTGTGGTATCATATGCCAGGCTCTCCTACATCAAACGTCGACCATTAGCTTTGGCTATGAACTCCCAGCAACTTCTCTCACCTCTTGACACCGAACCTTCTTTGTAGATAATCACATCACCCGAGTGACCATTGTCCTGAATTAGTTGCTGGATTTCCACTTCCGTGGCATCTGCTGGCAACTCCCTGCACTCCCGGCTTAATTTGATTATAACTCTGCACAAGTCTGACTGTTCCGCTGGCACTCTGACCCACTCCTCTCATCGCCTAATATTCTCCAAGATGCACACCTGTCTGATCGTATCCTCCGCCTGAGCCATCCATGATTTCCCTCTTATCAGTCGCTGACCCTTAACTGCGTCCAGCGCCTCATTCAGTGGGTGGTCTGTGTCTGCAGCTACTCTGAGGTATGCTTTCGCCTGCATCACCTTGAGCCTACCAGAAACAGTCGGCAGACCAAGGATGTAACGCATACACACTACTGGGGTGTCTCTGGTGCATCCCAGAATGGCCCGCATAGCTTCATTCTGTATGCGCTCTAACTTCACCAGCTGACTCTCTGAGACAGTGAGCAGTCCTAATCCATAATCAATTACTAAGAGGATCAAGTGCTGGTAGAGTGTGAAATGCATTCTCTGCTCTATGTCCATTGCAGCCATAGTTTTAAGTGCATTGAGTCCCTTTTGAGATCTTGTCACAACCGTCTCCACATGGTCCTTGAAGGATAGGATCCTGTCAAATGTGTTCCCCATATACTTCAGATTTTTCTCTCTGCTGACATTTGTACCATCTATCGCGAGGCTTGTGACATCAGCTCTCACAATCCTGTTGTCCAGAGAGCACCACAAAACAGCCGACTTTTCCGGGTGGATGACAGGACTCATTTCTGTGCACCAATCAATCACTTTATCTACTGTCGCCTGTAACTCCTGGGCTGTTTGCTCCCTATCTCTCCCCTGCAAGAATATCATCTGCAAATGATAGTATTCTTCCAACCCCTGGTGCTTCTAGGTTTGCAATCTTGCTCGTATACACGTTAAAGAGCACCGGTGAGACTGCACATCCATGTGGCAGTCCCGGGGTTAAAATATGTGGCTCTGAGGTCCATGCACCCAGACGGAGAGCAACCCGACGAGAATGCAGGACGGCTGCTATCCAGTTCACCAACCAGGGATTGACACCTTTCTCCATCAGTGCGGTCATCAAAATATCATATCGAACTCAATTGTACGCATCCTCAAGATCAAACGCTGCCGCCATCGTTTCCTGTCTACTCTGGAACCCCTCATAAACGTCAAAGGCAAAAGTGGCTGCATTTGACCAGGTATCTTTTCCTGGCCTGTAGCTCCCCAGGCCTCTTGGAAGAAGATTCCCCCTTTCCAAAAACTCTTGCAGCTTGACAGCGACTATCTTCTCTAGAACCTTCCCAAATGTGTTTTGAAGGGTGATGATTCTAAAGCCGCAAAGCTTTGAATGACCCTTGAATAGTTTTGGGAGAGGGATGAGATAGCTGTGCACTCAGTCCTGCAGTACTGATACTGTCCTAATGCTCTGGTTAATGCAGTCAGTCATCTCCTCCAGGTCTGCATCGCTCAAACTCTTCGTGTGGCCATACCTGACCCCATCGGTCCCTGGTGCCGTGTCTTTTGCCATTTTCACACTGCATATTCTTCGTGGTACCAGATAACTCCTCTCTAACTGCATCCCTGGTGTCCGAATCATTATGATTGGTCTGCTCTAAAAATCTCTGGAGAAACGCCTCCCCTTTCTCTTTGTCTGTTGTCACGCGCACACCATCATCTCTATAAATTGTTCCCACTGTCATAGGCCGATCATTTCTTTGCATTTGCCTGTTCAGTTTCCAGAATTTTCGCAGTGTTTTATCACCTCAAATCTCCTTCATGAAACATTCCCATTTTGCGTTTTGGGCCTCTGCAGCACAGCGCTTGAAACCCTCCACCTTGTCTTTCTTGACATTCCGCTGTGTTCACTTCCTCTCGTGAGCTTCGGGGTGTCTGTTGCACTTTCCTTAGCTGCTTCACTGCATCTCTCTTTGCTTTCCAAGTATGGTCTATGTCAAGGTGTTAGATACCACTAGGACAGACTAGGGACAGAAGAGGGGCAAGGACTGGGAGGACAGAGAGACATGTCCTCTATAAAGGTATGGACAAAGTAGAGACAGCACCCAAGCTAGGACTTAAGAACAGTTATAAGACCAGACTCAGGTGGGGACACTAACGTGTCATATTTAGGACAACAGAGGGACCAACCCCGAGAATAGGGGATGACGACGTAAACAGTAATAGAACTTTAGGGTTAATAAGTACTAAGACGACAGTACTACGTGACAAATATAACAGCACGCAGAGTTGCTGACCGCACGAGGGATTTTGATCACGTAGGCAAGCGACGGACTGACTTGTCAGACAGCGACGAGACCGCTTCCCGACAGGACATAGTGTTTTTCTGAAGCCATTATCTAATGTTGTGAACGCATGTGATATTAGAGAGAGAGAGAGTGATCATGTTTAATCTATATATATAAAACAGAGTGTATGTGGCTTTGTTTGTGTGTTTGTGGTCAGCTATGTATGTCTTGGATGCGTTCGATAACGGTACATCCGATTGAGATGAAATTTTCTACACGTCTTCCTTTCATTCCTGTGCAACCGACTATAATAGTTTCTTAGTGTAAAATCTTCTACTTATTTAATAACATTTACTTTTTCATTTTCATTATATAATGTCTATATAGCAGAGGGTCTTCACTCTAGAAAAGTTTTTTCAAGGGGCATAACTTTTAATAACATTTCTATATACTTTATAGTCATATTGTTGGACTTACTTGCACTATTGTTAAACTCTTTGTCTATAGTTATTTTCAGGCATATGAGTTATAATAAATAATGATATAATCTTTAAGGCATTTTCAAAGTTTGCATAAAAATAATGCATAATGCATAACATTGTAACCCATTTTTTTCTGCTTACAGAACTTATCAACTGTCATGTCGGTGATTAAAAACAGTTTTCATTAAAAATAATGAATGGTGTGTGGAAGGACATTCTTTTAAGTTACTGTTTACCGGCGAAACCACGCTGGGTCAGATAGATAGACAGACAGACAGATAGTCGGGAACGGAAGCTTATTTGACTACTTATATGAATGAATTAAATGACATGCTCCCCACCAGGGACTGGGTGAAGCCGGGCCGGGTCAGACAGATAGACAGACAAACAGATAGTCGGGAACGGGAGAGGTTATATGACTACGTATATGAATTAAATGATATGCTCCCCACCAGGGACTGGGTGAAGCCGGGTCAGACAGACAGACAGACAGACAAACAAGCAGACAGACAGACTGATAGATAGATAGATCCCCTCCAGGGCCTGGGCGAAGCCGGGCCGGGTCTTCTTCTTCTTCTTCTTCTTCAGCTTTCCGAGCCATTGAGGTTCTTTGCTGCAAATACAATCCGTCTCCATTCGTCTCTCTGGTGGACCTTCTCTTGCCAGTCGTTGATTCCAAGTGCTTGTAGGTCTGTACATGTATTATCTCTCCATCGTCTTCTTGGTCTACCTCGGGGTCTACGGTCATTTATTTCCTGAGTGTAAGCGAGTTTTGTTTCCCTATTATCTTCCATTCTTTCTATATGCCCCAGCCATTGTAGTCTATTAGCCATCATGATACCAGTGATTAGCGGGGACTTAAACAGATCATAAATGTCTTTGTTACTTCTTCTTTTCCACTCTCCACTATGTGTATCCCTAATGGGTCCAAAGATGCGTCTTAAAATTTTGTTCTCAAAGGTTTGTAACAAGGCCGGGTCAGCTAGTGATATATATATATATATATATATATATATATATATATATATATATATATATATATATATATATATATATATATATATATATATATATATATATATATATATATATATATATATTGTGTGACGAGTGGCGACAATTGTATTGATTTGACAGTCAGATAACGCCTTTTCGCAAATGTATGATTGTCAGGCTTGCCTGAAATAAAATCCGTGTATACCATCTGTACAAGCGAAGTTATATTTGAGGTATAGATGAAGTCGCGAGAGTGCCTGTGTGGGTAACGCAAGACTGTGACAGGCAGCGGGTTATGGTGTCAGAAGTTAAGGCTTGAACGTACGCCTGAATGTTAGCAAATCACACCTGAACTTAAGAGTTATGGTGGCAGAAGTTACGGCTTGAACACACGCCTGAATGTTAGATTGAGATTGCTACCAAGTGAAACGCTCGAATGAACGCAGTAGCGAAGTATGCTGGAACGAGTTATTGATTGAAAACGAAAGATTGTGAAGTGCGCCGGGTGACCTGTGAGTGAACTAATTACCGGCGCAAGAGTGTAAGCGTGTGATTATTGATCGAAGAGATTTAGAGCAGAGTGAAACGTAATGTAATAGTGTGATTATAACATGTGTTGTTAAAGACGTTTCAGCTGAAGATCAAGCCAGTGAAGACATGACGACAGACACAGGCATTACGACAACTGACGAATATTTAACAATTAGACAAATTTAAATATTATAAACCACTTTTCAGCGTTCTGTCCAGGCAACTTATAAGACATATTGTACATTGCTGTGTTAGATACCACTAGGACAGACTAGGGACGGAAGAGGGGCAAGGACTGAGAGGACAGAGAGACGGGACCTCTATAAAGGTATGGACAGATGGGGTCCGCCATGGGGGCCGCAAAAAAGGAGTTTTAACAGTCCTGTTGCATGCGCCCTGTCTGAGGCGTCCAAGAAGGCAAGCAGTCCACTCATACCGGAAGGTCTTGCGAGCTCTCCCAGCCTTAACATTTCTGGGTTTAGAGATCAGGACTCAGCATGGCATGTGATCACTCCCATGGTCATTGTCGCGAAACGCACGTGGGTCTCAGACGGGACAATACCGTTCCCATTCTGTCCCACCCCGTCTTGGTGGCTAGGCCACATTTTAAGGCGAGTGAGGGGAGATTTCCGAGTAAAACGAGTTAGGACCGTCTTCTGGGTCCTTGAGATGTTATGTATCGGGGTTGTGATGAACTCCACGGGTCCCGAGAAACATAACGCAACTCTTTGAGTGTGCATAGAACTTTTCTGTTGTAAATCGCACACTCTGCTAAAACTCGGGGAATGATGAATTGCCTTCACTTTCGTGAGGTAATATACTCGGAACTCTTCGGGAGAATCCGGTGAGTGTGTTCTTCCGGACCTGACACGAAGAGGCCATTCGGTAGCCATTCATCAAGAAAGGTGGCAGCTTCGATAGCCCGTTGTATTAGTGGCATCACGGGGATCCGGAGAATGTTCTACAGCTAAGGGTGTTGTGGTAGCTATCCTTTCACGGCCATGTCCGCCAGCTGTAATCTGTGAAGCTCTTACGGAAGCAGAGATTGATCTACAGTGGTGGCATTGTTGTCCCTGAGACGAGAGGCCGTGTCTTTGACCAGCTGTATCATGTTGTACCTTTGGGGATCCAGAGAGTGGACCTACAGCCCAAGGCTTGATGAACCTACCGGGTCGCTGTCTGTTGCATAATTGTTCCTAAGCTTTAAAGGTAAAACACTTTTATACTTGGAGTCGCTTAACTAAAGTTTGTATTACAGTTGTGGGTCAATTATCAACCAGGCCGGCCAGTTGCGCCGTATCTGTGATCTGACCGATATGTACACGTTGACCTCGGGTCAGCATACATCAGCTGTTAGTTAAGTCTCGACCAGACAGGCTAGTTGTGTAGCAAGCCTGTGTGTGTACTATGACCTAGATTAAGCTGAGACCAGTCTTCAACAGACAAGACGGAATGTGTTTTTGCGAGCCAGCTCAATCGAGCAGTCTGGTGGACGCAAATTAACCATACATTCGACGCCCTATCTTAATAATGGGGCAGTTGAGGGAATTAGGATTCTACCAGAAGAAGTCCTCTTGAACAGAGCTGTCATTTGATTCCCTTAATCAACGAGATTGACATTAGTATTGTTCGATCATCATCAGGCGGCGTGGTTGAAAACAGTACTTGTCAAGCACACATGTGACGCGCGAGAACCACATACGTTTCTCGTCACGGTGAACCTCAAAGACGTAGGAGGCTATAAGCTGAGAAGTTATTATCGCCCCATAGGCCTGTTGTTATTTAACTGGGCTTAGACTGAAGGGGGAAAGATATCTTCACACCTACGAGGGATTGAACCGTGGGCCAGTATAGTGGTGGGGAAACACCCACTCATGCATTGCGTGGATATTTCCTCAGTGTTGTCTGACTCGATATTTCCTTTGATGGGGAAAGGAATAATTGTAGGCGGGTCTATGTCTCTATTGTCTCTATACTGTCATCGGAACCAGATTGTTTGGGGTGATGATTCGACACAATTCCTAGGCAGCCAAAGGAATATATTTATGTGATGAGTGTCTATCTATATACATACACCCACACACCACAGAAATCCAGGTATCCGAGGAAGAAAGGTGGGAAGCGACAAACACAAGTACATGAAACTCTGTTGTTCTTTGTCAGGTCTCTAATTCAGTACTTCAGGTTAGTTAACATTGTAGCCTGAGCATCTTCCAGTAATCTTGGAGGTGTCATAGAGCACTGACATGAAATTACCCTGATATGCTTCTATACTTTTCTGATGAGGCAGATTGTGATTAAGAAAGATGATCCCGACCATAACACTTGAGGATCTCCATAGGAGGTATGGAACGTTACCATCCTCAGGAAGGGACCCTGTCTCTCTATTTAATATCCATTAGGTATGAGCTGGTAGGGAATGTGTCATCCTATTTACTATGTACTAGGGATGAGACGCGTGGCTGCAAAGCTACTGGACTTAAGTTAGGATTACTAGGAGCTGTAACCTAATCTGTCCGTGAGATATGTCTGGGAGTTCAGACATACGATGTGGTCTGAGCTCAAGGGCCTGACCACATGATATCGATGGAGTCAGTGTATACTTTTGGTGTAGTATGTATTATGCAAGGGTGTGATGTATATGTACACCTGGCTTGTTCTTGCTTACAGGAACCCCCGTGCTGTTAGCTAGGGGCGGTGGGCGACTGCCCTTTGCTGCTGCTGATTCCTGTTTGCTGTGTGCTGTGAACCTGTGCTGTGTGCGGTGGACCGGTGCTGTGTGCTGTGGGCCTTTGCTGTGGGAGGTAGCATCCTTTTCTGGTGGCGATGGGCGAGTGACTGTTTGCTGCTAAGCTATATGGTGCTGACGCCAAATGTCAAGTGACGGTGGAACTGCCAGGCTCAAGTCCCAAGGTTCCAGGCGGCATCATACGGGTGCAGGTGAAAGTACCCGTATCACCTTGTTTACATACAGACACTAAAGACATTGATCTCGGTCGAGTGGGAGGATGAGAATGTCCAGCAGACTACTCTCACCCAGCTAACTGTTCCATGTCTGTTAGTCCGTCTGTTGTCTGTCGGTTAGGCAGAGTCTGAATCTCCAATAAAGATTCTAGATTCGCTTTTTATAAGGTTGTTTTCTTATAGTCAGTTAGGTGTCTTCTTGTATCCACAGTCGTCATATGGATAGAGTCGTCCGGGAACCGTCCTGGGGATAATTGGTGTAAAGGGTAGACAGAAGTTAATAACGAACCCCAAATTAAAATATATCGACAACCACCGAGAACCAGGCCGGTGTTGTCACAGTCATTCAAAACCGTCCACTTTATGTCAAGGACTGATGACTTGGAGACAAGTGCCAAGTCAATTGCTGTGTCTGCATCGCCAGGCCTCATTGCCATTCTAGTCGGCCTACCATCATTTATTCAGACCACATCGGAGTCCACCAAGGCATCCGCAAGGGCAATTCCCTGTCGATTTTCTCCATTATTGTCCCAATCTCTGTTCCTCGCATTGAAGTTTCCACATATGGGTAGCCTATCACCTGCTAATTCCTCCAGTTCCTTAAGCCAGTCCCAGTGTTCCTTTCTGACAAAACAGTCCACTGTGGCATATACATTTATGATGTTCCAACTTAAGCCACCAATCTCCATTTGTATACCCTGGACCTCTCTTGCACGGTGATTCCACTGGCTCAAGTCAAGTACCACATGCTTCACTCCTTCCTTCACCAGCAGACCTTGTCCATGTCTCTTCTGCCCAGTAGGGTTTATATAACTGGCGTACTCAGGGCAATGGTATTTGTCTGTATTTAGCTCCTGGAGCATGAAAACATCAAAAGCATATATTAGTCTCTGTCTGGCACTACACCAATCCAGTATCCCACTCTTACATAGTTGGAACCTAGTCTCTCCACTTTTCGTCTTGTTCTCCTGGCGCCTGCCCTCCTATTTCTATGCCTTCTTCTCACACCATTTCCTCGTCTTCTCCTCCTCACTCTCTCTTCGCTAGCCTCTGAGGGATGTGTCAAGCACTGAGCACGTGCTCCGTAGCTCAGGCGATGATTTCCATGTTTAATTAATACAAACTTTGCTTATGGAATTAATTAAACTCTATAGGATAGTTAACATCAATACATTCGGAACAAGACAAACTCCAGAAGCTGCTGGATCAGCAAAGTAATCCTCTAACTGGCCGCCTATCAAAGCTTAGATCCATGACCATTTGCCGACCAAGACTTAGGGCGTGGCCTGCATTGCCATGACATTTAGTTTTTAAGTTGCATTTCCTCGCACCACGATAAGACTTCTACCCACCCAATTGCACTCCTCCTTCCGAAGCCGTTGGCACAATGTGGAGTGTCCGGTTTGGTGAGCGCCGCCCAACATTTGGCGCTAAAGAAAGCAGATAGTAACATGTATTATCACACAGTGACTCAGTCATATCTGACCAAGTCCTGACTGCAGACATACTGACCTGGCAAACGTCTCACGTACGTACTAGATAACAGACACCTCGCCCATTTACGACAAAAGTGATACTCTGGAAAGTGTGTCAAACTTAGAAAGAGTGAAAGTGCAACGATCATCTCTGAAAGACGATGTGGCGCCATTTCCAATTTATCCAGTGTTCGGAGTTATGATTAACCGTATTCAGCAGCTTTCCCGTCAAAATCCAAATTTTGGCAAAAAGACTACAATAGATGAGGTATAATGCGTAAATCTCTTGTGTGGAAGTCAAGGGAAAACCATAACATTATTTCACCAAAATAATCTAATGGACAGTCACAAAAATAGATTTAAAGTATAGTAATCATTATCAGATTTGTACATCCTTTGTGTAACGTGGAAGACAAGGGCAAATTGTAACATTATTTCTCTATAATATAATGGACAGTCACAAAAATAGATTTAAAGTGTAGTAATGATCATCAGATTAGTTGCTAGTCAAATTGTGGCCAAGTCAACCAAATCTTTTCTTGGATATGCAGTTCCATCATTGTCTGTTTAACCCCAATGTCTTTAAGAATTGTTCATCTCGTTTACGTCTGGCCAATGTCTGTGATGTTACAATAATGGAGCCATATATTCATGAACAGAAAAGGACAAGCAAAAACTGCATTATGTCACATGAAGATCATTTTAAACAATAAGTCATTGACCTTGGAAGTTAGAAAACTATTTATTGCATGTTACAAAGAACAACTTTTAACATACGGCCGTGAATCATGTACAATTAGTAAACAGGCGGAAAAAAATCCCTTGGAGATGTGGTTTTATAGAAGAATGCTGGTATTCATTGGACGCCCGAAATGAGCAATCTGTGCATTTTGAGGGAAACTATGTCGCAAAGACAAACTAAACACAAAGATATGAAAGAGGCAGTCAACATTTGTTGGCGGCATTATGAGAAGATAAACACTGAAAGATATTGTGACAAACGGAAGGATGTGTGAACAGATAGATAATGAAAGACAGCGAAAGAAAATTCTTGACAGTCCTGTGTTATGGCAAGGAAAGGAGTCTGCACACGAATTGATCCATGCCGTCCAAAATCTCAATTTGTGGATAAGCATGATCGCCAACGCCTGCCGGCAAGACATTTGATGATGATGATAATTATGCTGGTGTTCATAGACATCGAATGTAAAACTGACCACTCCAACATGACACGACAGAACCTATCAATGAAGACATCATGAGAGTTCTCAACGCTTGCCCATCGCCTCTTGCAGCTTCCTGGCTGGAGGGTCAACTGAAGAACGCCCACTACCCTCGTCTTTCCAGAATCTTATACCCACCTTCAAAAGACAAGACCTCGGTCCAGGATCGAGGCAGGAGTTTCGGCGTATCCCCATCAAAGCTGATAAAATAAGGAGCAGTCAGGGAACAGCATCAGTCCGGCCAGGTGTGGTTATGTCTCTGTGGAAGCCATCCTTGTGTTGGCGTGCAGAGTCGTTGCTGATTACTGGACATGGCTCTCACAGAATACACCCATAGAGATAATACGACTGCTTGGTGTTTGTTGCTGACCGCTGGACATGGCCCTCACAGAATACACCCATAGAGATAATACGACTGCTTGGTGTTTGTTGCTGACCGCTGGACATGGCCCTCACAGAATACACCCATAGAGATAATACGATTGCTTGAAGTTTGTTGCTGACCGCTGGACATGGCCCTCACAGAATACACCCATAGAGATAATACGATTGCTTGAAGTTTGTTGCTGACCGCTGGACATGGCCCTCACAGAATACACCCATAGAGATAATACGACTGCTTGGTGTTTGTTGCTGACCGCTGGACATGGCCCTCACAGAATACACCCATAGAGATAATACGATTGCTTGAAGTTTGTTGCTGACCGCTGGACATGGCCCTCACAGAATACACCCATAGAGATAATACGACTGCTTGGTGTTTGTTGCTGACCGCTGGACATGGCCCTCACAGAATACACCCATAGAGATAATACGACTGCTTGGTGTTTGTTGCTGACCGCTGGACATGGCCCTCACAGAATACACCCATAGAGATAATACGACTGCTTGGTGTTTGTTGCTGACCGCTGGACATGGCCCTCACAGAATACACCCATAGAGATAATACGACTGCTTGGTGTTTGTTGCTGACCGCTGGACATGGCCCTCACAGAATACACCCATAGAGATAATACGACTGCTTGGTGTTTGTTGCTGACCGCTGGACATGGCCCTCACAGAATACACCCATAGAGATAATACGATTGCTTGAAGTTTGTGTTGTTAATTTAGTTGTTGGGTCAAGGATTACAATCATAGCACACAGATATCATCATAAGTACCTCAGTCTCCCCACATACATCACACAAGGAGATTCTTGGTGCACTGCACGAACTTGGTAGCACCGATGAGAATTCAAATGTGTGTATCGCAGAATCACAAATGTCATTTGTAGGTAGGTGTACTAATTGTTTACTCAGGCTGGACAGCTGTCTATTTGGCCTACTCTTTTCGAGGTTTCAATGCAGATGGATGTTTAACGTGTACACGGGTACTTCCAGCTTTTCGCCCTTGTCGAGGCGACTAGACGGCTGATTTACTACACCAGGATCAGGTGAACAGGACCATCCTTTAGTTATTTGTTCAACTCCACAAAGTAGCACCGCGAATCGAACCAGGTCTGCATAGGTCGAAGGCTGACCTGGTAACTCTGAACTAGCCCGGGTATTATCCGGTTTGAACCAGGCAGCTGTTAATGTAACCCTCTCTGTCCCAGTTACTCCTAAGCTGATATTTTTAAAAGCTGATAATTTTAAACGCTGATATTTTTAACAGCTGATATTACACCTGTAGCTAAGTTTGACACGATGGTTTCACAGACTCAGTTGTTTAGCTCATCTTTCGTTTGTGTGGTCCACCGTAAACATGGCCTCCCGCTTTTCAGATCTCTCAGAAGGGCAACGAATTGTGATAATCTTATTACATGACCAAACCGGCTGTCTTGCTGGCATTTTCTTTACATGAACTCAGCCACTAGTGCTGTTGGGAAATGCATCATGCTATTTTCGTTGTTCATGACACTTATGTCTCAATACTCGTCTCTCTCAGTGGGACTAGGGCAGACACATGTCTCTATACTTGTCTATCTGAGTGGGACTAGCACAGACACATGTCTCTATACTTGTCTATCTGAGTGGGACTAGCACAGACACATGTCTCAATACTTGTCTATCGGAGTGGGACTAGTACAGACACATGTCTCTATACTTGTCTATCGGAGTGGGACTAGCACAGACACATGTCTCAATACTCGTCTATCTGAGTGGGACTAGCACAGACACATGTCTCAATACTTGTCTATCGGAGTGGGACTAGCACAGACACATATCTCAATACTCGTCTATCTGAGTGGGACTAGCGCAGACACATGTCTCTATACTCGTCTATCTGAGTGGGACTAGCACAGACACATGTCTCAATACTCGTCTATCTGAGTGGGACTGGCACAGGCACATGTCTCAATACTCGTCTATCTGAGTGGAACTAGCACAGACACATGTCTCTATACTTGTCTATCTGAGTGGGACTAGCACAGACACATGTCTCTATACTTGTCTATCTGAGTGGAACTAGCACAGGCACATGTCTCAATACTCGTCTATGGGAGTGGGACTAGCGCAGACACATGTCTCTATACTCGTCTATCTGAGTGGGACTAGCGCAGACACATGTCTCAATACTCGTCTATCTGAGTGGGACTAGCACAGGCACATGTCTCAATACTCGTCTATCTGAGTGGGACTAGCGCAGACACATGTCTCAATACTCGTCTATCTGAGTGGGACTAGCGCAGACACATGTCTCAATACTCGTCTATCTGAGTGGGACTAGCACAGGCACATGTCTCAATACTCGTCTATGGGAGTGGGACTAGCGCAGACACATGTCTCAATACTCGTCTATGGGAGTGGGACTAGCACAGACACATGTCTCAACACTCGTCTATCTGAGAGGGACTAGCACAGACACATTTCTCAATACTCGTCTCTGAGTGGGACTAGAGCAGACACATGTCTCAATACTCGTCTCTGAGTGGGACTAGAGCAGACACATGTCTCAATACTCGTCTATGGGAGTGGGACTAGCGCAGACACATGTCTCAATACTCGTCTATCTGAGTGGGACTAGAGCAGACACATGTCTCAATACTCGTCTGTGGGAGTGGGACTAGCGCAGACACATGTCTCAATACTCGTCTCTGAGTGGGACTAGCACAGGCACATGTCTCAATACTCGTCTCTGAGTTGGACTAGAGCAGACACATGTCTCAATACTCGTCTCTCTGAGAGGGACTAGCACAGACACATGTCTCAACACTCGTCTATCTGAGAGGGACTAGCACAGACACATTTCTCAATACTCGTCTCTGAGTGGGACTAGAGCAGACACATGTCTCAACACTCGTCTATTGGAGTGGGACTAGCACAGACACATTTCTCAATACTCGTCTCTAGGAGTGGGACTATCGCAGAATCATTTCTCAATACTCGTCTCAAAGAGTGGGGCTAGGGCAGACACATTCACCAACACTATACTCGTCTCTCGGAGTGGGACTATGGCAGACACATGTCTCAATACTCGTCTATCTGCGTGGGACTTTGTCAGACACATTTCTTAATACTCGTCTATCGGAGTGGGACTAGCCTAGACATATGTCTCTCTGTATAGTGAGTGAGAGAGTTAGTGTACGTGTGTGTGTCTGTAAGAGAGAGAGAGAGAAAGAGAGAGGGATAGAAAGAGAGAGAAAGAGAGAGAGAGAGAGAGAGAGAGAGAGAGAGAGAGAGAGAGAGAGAGAGAGAGAGAGAGAGAGAGAGAGAGAGAGAGAGAAAATTGAACTGCATCACTAATTTTTACGTTACAAAATGTATATGTACAATTCTTATCCATTTATTTTTACAATTTCGCTATAATGCTTACGACAATCTTCACTGTATGTGTGTGTAAAGTGTGGGAGTTTGTTCATACTAGTAGGTTGGGAGATGGTGGGTTATGTGTGTGTGTGTGGGTGGGTTTGGGATGTGTGGGTGGGTTTGGGATGTGTGGGTGGGTGGGGGGGAGAGTGTGAGAGTGGGTGCGGTATTTGTGTGTGGGTGGGTGCGGGATATGTGGGTTGGCGGGGATATGTGTGTGTGGGGGATATGCGTTTCGCTGGGTGGTTTGGGATGAGTGGGTGGAGGAGGATATGTTGGTGGGTGATTGTTTTTGGGTTATAGGATGGGTGGGAGATATGTGTGTGGGTGGGGAGATGCGATGTGTGTAGGTGGGGGATGTGTGTGGGTGGGCATGTATATGTGCCTGGGGGTGTGTGGGGGGGTGGTGGTGGGGGGACGTGTAACTGGGTGGGAAGATATGTACAGGTGATGGTGGGGATGGGTGTTGGGATGTATGTATGGGTGAGAGGTGTGGGATGATTGGGTGGATGGTTGGAACTGTGTGGGTGTTGGTGGGTGGGGGTTGTATGGTGGGGAATGTGTGTATGTGGGTGGGTGAGGGATGTGTGGGTGAATGGGTAGGGTTTTGGGATGGGTGTGGGGGGATGGGTGTGGATATGTATTTGGGTGGGGGATATGTCTGTGTTGGTGGGGATGTGTTTGAGTGGGGTAAATGTGGGTGGGTGGAGGATTATGTGTGGGTGGTGAGGATGTTTGTATGTGGGGGGTGTGTGGGTGGGTAGGACATGTGTGTGTGGGTGAGGGATGTGTGTGGGGGATGTATGTTTGTGTGGGGGATGTGTATATGGGTGGGGTGTTGTGTGGAAGGGGAGATGGGTGGGTGAGGGATGTATGTTGGTCAGTGGGGTGTGAATGTGCGGGTGGGTGAAAGAGATGTGTGAGGATGGAGGATGTGTGTTTAAGGTGTGAAAGTGTGGATGGGTAGATGGAAGATATATGTGTTTATGAGTGGCTGGGGGATGTGTGGGTGTGAGTGGTTGAGGGATAAGTACGTGAGTGAGAGATGTGTGAGGGGATGAATGTATGAGTGGGGATGTGTGTGTGTGTGTGTGTGTGTGTGGATGTGTGTGTGAGGGATGTGTGTGGGTGGAGTATGTGTAGGTGGTGGGAGGTGTGTGTTTGTGGATGGGGAATGTGTTGGTGGGAGGGGATGTTTGTGATGGATGTGTGTGTGGGTGGGGATGTGTGGATATGGGTGGGAGTGTGTAGTTAAGGGATGTGTGGTTGGGGTATGGGGGGTGGAGGATGCGTGGGTGGGTGGAGGATGTTGGGTGGGTGAGTGTGTGTAGGTTGGAAGATGGTGGGGGAATATATGTGTTGGTGGGCTCGGGATGTGTGCGTGGGTGGGGCAGATTGTGTGGGTGGGTGCGGGATGTGTGAGTTGGCGGGGAGATGTGTGCGTGGATGGGGGATGTGTGGTTGGGAATGTGTGTTTAGCTAGGTGGTTGAGGGTGTGTGGGTGGAGGAGGACATATGGTGGGTAATTGTTGGTGGGTTATGGAATGGGTGGAGGATATGTGTGCGGATGGGGAGATGTGTGTAGGTGGGGAATGTGTGTGGATGGGGGAATGTATGTGTGCCTAGGGAGTGTGTGTGTGGGTGGGGGATGTGTGGGTGGGTGGGGATGTCTCTCATAACATAATAATATGCATTATTTATGTTTATAACATTCATTTGACAATGTTTTGTTTTTTTCATATGTGAATGTATTATGCACTATTGATGAACGAAAGATGATTAATTGGAAGGGCGGAATGTAAGACGGGCCTGCATGCCCAATTTGTTACCCTTTGAAAATAAAGTCTGTTCGTTCGTTTGTTCGTTCTTAATGCTTTGAGTGGGACTGGCGCAGATACATTTCTCAATACTCGTCTATCGGAGTGGGACTTGCTCAGACATATGTCTGAATACTCGTCTCTCTGAGTGGGACTAGTACAGACACATTTCTCAATACTCGTATATCTGAGTGGGACTAGTACAGACACATTTCTCAATACTCGTCTACCTGAGTGGGACTAGCGAGACCAGTTCTAGAGCTTCACATGTGCGATGTAACATGGTAATCCTTACAACGTTAGTCAGACTGGGGCACGGTCGCTGGACGTGCAGCAAAACGAAGAGCTGCTCCCAAGAGATGATCAGTGTCAGACCAGTGTGAGTGGATGGCATCGCAGGCCAGTTAGCCTCAAGTATTATAGTGCTGTCTTTGTGTCAGCTGTGACATGGTTGTGTTATAGTGCTCTGTTTGTGCCAGCTGTGACATGGTTGTGTTATAGTGTTCTCTTTGTGCCAGATGTGACAGGGTTGTGTTATAGTGCTCTCTTTGTGCCAGCTGTAACGTGGTTGTGTTATAGTGTTCTCTTTGTCCCAGCTGTGACATGGTTGTGTTATAGTGTTCTCTTTATGTCAACTGTGACAAGGTTATGTTATAGTGCTCTCTTTGTGCCAGATGTGATATGGTTTTTTTTATAGTGCTCTCTTTGTGCCAGTTGTGACATGGTTGTGTTATATTGTTCTCTTTATGTCAACTGTGACAAGGTTGTGTTATAGTGCTCTCTTTGTGCCAGATGTGATATGGTTTTTTTTTATAGTGCTCTCTTTGTGCCAGCTGTGACGTGGTTGTGTTATAGTGTTCTCTTTGTCCCAGCTGTGACATGGTTGTGTTATAGTTTTCTCTTTATGTCAACTGTGACAAGGTTGTGTTATAGTGCTCTCTTTGTGCCAGCAGTAATATGGTTGTGTTATAGTGCTCTCTTTGTGCCAGATGTGACAGGGTTGTGTTATAGTGCTCTCTTTGTGCCAGCTGTGACGTGGTTGTGTTATAGTGTTCTCTTTGTCCCAGCTGTGACAAGGTTGTGTTATAGTGCTCTCTTTGTGCCAGATGTGATATGCTTTTTTTATAGTGCTCTCTTTGTGCCAGTTGTGACATGGTTGTGTTATATTGTTCTCTTTATGTCAACTGTAACAAGGTTGTGTTATAGTGCTCTCTTTGTGCCAGATGTGATATGGTTTTTTTTATAGTGCTCTCTTTGTGCCAGCTGTGACATGGTTGTGTTATAGTGCTCTCTTTGTGTCAGCTGTGACATGATTATATTATAGTGCTCTCTTTGTGTCAGCTGTGACATGGTTATGTTATAGTGCTCTCTTGTGCCAGCTGTGACATGGTTATGTTATAGTGCTCTCTTGTGTCAGCTGTGACATGGTTATGTTATAGTGCTCTCTTTGTGTCAGCTGTGACATGGTTATGTTATAGTGCTCTCTTGTGCCAGCTATGACATGGTTATGTTATAGTGCTCTCTTTGTGTCAGCTGTGACATGGTTATGTTATAGTGCTCTCTTGTGCCAGCTGTGACATGGTTATGTTGTAGTGCTCTCTTTGTGTCAGCTGTGACATGGTTATGTTATAGTGCTCTCTTGTGCCAGCTATGACATGGTTATGTTATAGTGCTCTCTTTGTGTCAGCTGTGACATGGTTATGTTATAGTGCTCTCTTGTGCCAGCTGTGACATGGTTATGTTATAGTGCTCTCTTGTGCCAGATATGACATGGTTATGTTATAGTGCTCTCTTTGTGTCAGCTGTGACATGGTTATGTTATAGTGCTCTCTTGTGCCAGCTATGACATGGTTATGTTATAGTGCTCTCTTTGTGTCAGCTGTGACATGGTTATGTTATAGTGCTCTCTTGTGCCAGCTGTGACATGGTTATGTTATAGTGCTCTCTTGTGCCAGCTGTGACATGGTTATGTTATAGTGCTCTCTTTGTGTCAGCTGTGACATTGTTATGTTATAGTGCTCTCTTGTGCCAGCTGTGACATGGTTATGTTATAGTGCTCTCTTTGTGCCAGCTGTGATATGGTTATGTTATAGTGCTCTCTTGTGCCAGCTGTGACATGGTTATGTTATAGTGCTCTCTTGTGCCAGCTGTGACATGGTTATGTTATAGTGCTCTCTTGTGCCAACTGTGACATGGTTATGTTATAGTGCTCTCTTTGTGTCAGCTGTGACATGGTTATGTTATAGTGCTCTCTTTGTGTCAGCTGTGACATAGTTATGTTCTCTTTGTGTGACTTGTGACATGGTTGTGTTCTCTTTGTGTGACATGGTTGTATTATAGTGCTCCAAGGCGATCATTTTCCTCAATAAACATGTTCCTTCTTTGTAAATGCCATAATTGTCAATAGTACTCGGATGCCATATTATTCTGTCAAAATCAGTTAGTATGGTCTCCCTTATTCACACCATTCATTGTGTTCTCCCTTTGTCACACCATTCATTGTGTTCTCCCTTTGTCACACCATTCATTGTGTTCTCCCTTTGTCACACCATTCATCGTGCTCTCCCTTTGTCACACCATTCATTGTGTTCTCCCTTTGTCACACCATTCATCGTGTTCTCCCTTTGGCAAACCATTCACCGTGTTCTCCCTTTGTCACACCACCGTGTTCTCCCTTTGTCACACCATTCATCATGTTCTCCCTTTGTCACACCATTCACCATGTTCTCCGTTTGTCATACCACGCACCGTGATTTTCACTTTGGCAAACCATTCACCGTGTTCTCTCTTTGTCAAACCATCCAGCATGATATCACCCTATCAAACCATCCAGCATGTTCTCCCTCTGTCAAACCATCCAACATGTTCTCTCTATTTCAAACCATCCAGTGTGTTTTCCCTCTGCAAACCATGTTTTGATTGTAGTGAGTGGAAAAGAGTGGTTATATATTTTGAGTTGAGTTAAGTAGAGTTAAGAACTGTCATCACCGCACTAAGGACATTACCATACGCACCCCGTCCCCTCGTTCAACAGCCAGCGAAGAGTCACAAGACTGTCAAGAATTTTCTCACGCTGTCTTCCTCTATCTTTCTTTTCACAAATCTTTTCGATTGTTACAAAATATTCCAATATTTGTCTTCTCATTATGTGGCCCAAAACTTATGACTGCTTCTTTTTGATCTTTGTGATAAGTCAAAAATACATGTCACGTAGAGGTAAAGAACACATTTTATGCTTTGTGCGATCTATAAAGTCTATTTTAAGATGTCAGTTATCAATGGGAAATATTACAGAAGTCAGTCAGCCAAGCTGCAGAAACAACCATCCCAGAAATGAAAATGATGGGACGTAAGAAATGGATGACTGAATACATCTTAAAACTCATGAATATAAGAAATATCAAAAATAACCATGAGAAATATGAAGAGGTTCACATTAAAATTAGGAAATTGTGCAAACAGGCAAAACAAATATGACATGGTGAAAATTACAGGGAAATTTAAAACAAATACAATACCCCGAATAACAAATTAATGCGTAAAAGAATTTATGGCATCACTAACATAAGAAAACACACATTAGCGGGTTGCCTAAAGACCAAAGATGGCAATATCATAATAGAACAAGATCAGATTTTACATGCATGGTCAGATTATGTGAAAAATCTTTATGATGATACAAGAGACGAACAGTATTATATCCTGAATAATAATGAAGGACTATCAATTTGGAAGATGGAAATTCAGAATGCTCTTAACCATTTGAAAACTGGCAAGGCGCCAGGATCCAGACAATATCAAAGACAAATGATCAATGCCTTAGAAGAATATGAAATAGACCAGGTCACCTGTTTGCTGATCACAATATGCGACGCAGGATATACCTCCTGAACTATGTAATTCTTCTTCTTCTTCTTCTTCTTCTTCTTCTTCTTCTTCTTCTTCTTCTTCTTCTTCTTCTTCTTCTTCTTCTTCTTCTTCTTCTTCTTCTGCGTTCATCCGGAGTTTTTTTTTTTTCGGACGTGATTGCGTTCTGCCTGTTTACAGCAGAGCTGCGTTCTTGGTCCGTTAGGCCGACACATCCGACTTCTGCGGGCATTTGTTGACCGGGTTAACCATCCCGGGGCTTGTAATTCTATATTTATTGCAATCCCAAAGAAATCAGGAGCCGTGGAATGTGATCAACATTGAACAATTAGTATAATGAGCCATATTACGATTATTTTGCTAACAAAACACCGTACGAAGAGTTAGAAAGAAAATACAACATGAAATAAGGGAAGATATAATGTGGATTTGTAGAAGGCAAGGGTCTGGTAAATTCTGAGTATTTGATGAGAAGTTTAATTAAGTATATTAGTATATTAACTATTATAGTATAGTGTATTAAGTATTAATATTTAAATAACATCGATATACATCTTTGCTTCATTGACTACACAAAGGCTTTCGATAAAGTAAGACATGTCAACATTATGAAGATGCTTCTAGATCTGCAAATTAATGGGGAAGACCTTAGACTTGTACAACATATATTGGAAACAACAAACTGCCATAAGAATTGATAATGATGTAGGTCAATATCAGCCTATTAAGACAGGTGTGCGACGGGGATGTATAATATCTCCATATCTTTTTTCCCTGTACAGTGAAAATAGTTTCAGAAATTTTGAAGATAAAAGATGAATCACTATTGGGGGACATAACATTAATAACATTTGACATGCGGATGATGCAGTATTGATTGCAGACAACGAGCAGGATCTGTAAAACTTAGTAGATGTGGTTGTTGCACACAGTGAACAACTAGGGCTCTTTCAGACCCAAACAAAAATTGGGTCCTGACCAAACAGAAATTCATGGCAGAAAATTGGAAGTAAGGGTGTGTCACAATAATGCTTTTAAAATGGTTAAAATGGTAGCAGATATATTGTATTACATATCACATTAATGACGATTGCGAAAGGAACATGACAATGTTAATAAGTAATTGATAGGTTTGAAATATTATGAAAATAATGAGAGGTTTCGTAATAACAATTGAAATTAAGAAGATAAAAATTATGTTAACATTTCACTTACCAAGGCGTTATTTATGATCCACTGCAGCTAATCCAGTTAAATTTGCTGAATACTGTTACATACACCACTTTTGTTCAATAATATCACAAGAACTACACCACAACACCAATACAACATAACTAAAACATAATATTTTGAAGCACGTAATTATCAGACACAATGAAAAATGCCAGTAGTACACCACTCAGATTGTACTGAGAAGAAGAATATAAACACTATTTTCTATTTAGTTATAATTATTATTCTTTAAATTGATTGATTGGTTGATTTAGGAACCGACATCACAGCATTCTTTATTTATTATTCGTTAAATTTAATTATTTAAATACACTTTAAATACTTTGTGATAGGCGAAACAAATTTAGGGGCATAAATGTGTCCCATTAGCGCATTCATAACTCGATGTGTGCCATCATATTATGACATATTATGACGAACCTTCGCTTTCAGTGGTGTATTCCATTACTACGAAATAATCTAACTAACTGAATACTGCACGTGGTTTCAGTTTTAGAATCTTTCACAAAGTCCTTGAAATCACTATAAATATAATATCTAGCTTGATCTTATGACAGTCTACGAGGCCGCATACTCGAGGGTGTTGTCATTTGTGGAAAACCAAAACAAACTAATTAACACTAGTTTACAACTCAAAAAACTCACAAAAACCAATGGATGCGAAAGTTTGACCTTACAATGCCGAAAGGGAAATATTCCGGGTGTGTTAATTTTCAATTTACCGTCACTTAAAATTGCGGAAGGTAGCAGAAATGTATCAAATAAACCACTGTTTATAATGTGGCTTTTAAAGGGCGCACGGCCGTCACCGTCGGTCAACTGTGGCGATGTAAGAACGCTTGGCAGAGAAAGAGTTAGAATTTAATTGTAAGAAGACACAGATTATGGTCGTCACAAGGAAGAAAGAAATACCACAAGTGAGCCGGTACAGCTGTCTCAGAACATTCACACCATTTGATGGGAGGTACCTTAAAGTGATTAGAACAAGAATCGCAATGCCGAAGGTAGTCTTTTTCAAGATGGGAAACATACTGACGAATAAAAAGATATCAATTGCAATGAGAAAAAGAGTGTTGAGGTGACACATAAAACCTATACGTTTGTATGAATATAAAACGTGGACAATGAGCAGACAAGCTGAAAAACATCTAATTGCATTGGAAATGGGATTTTTGAGGGGAAATGCAAAGAATACGATGGACAGACAGAACGAACGAACGAACGAACTTTATTTTTAAAGGGTTAAGAGCACGGAGGTCAGTCTTACATTCTACCATTCTATCAATCTCTTTCATAAATTATTTCATTCACACATCATTCAAGGCTAACTTCGAACGGCAACTATATAAAAGATGTGCGTTATAAGGGCATGAAGAAAATGCAAAACTCAATACTACACGACTCAGTAATATTAAAGAACGGTGTGGCAACTGTTATTAGCTATGTGGAATATACTGGTCTTCCAAAAGGGGGCTGGCTGTTATACTTGGGTTTTATTATTATTATTATTTCTATTATTATTATTATTATTATTATTATTATTATTATTATTATTATTAAAGGGGGGGGGGGGGTAATCCGTACTGAGATAGTGCTCGAATCATTGGCGATTATATGTATTTTTTTTTTATGCTGCATATCCCTTACAGGACGTTGCAGTCAACACCAGCATTTTTCAGCTGCTGTTGATGTACTAGGCAAGTTTTTTACTTTCAGTAGTTTGCCATTGCCTTCTGGACGACCGGCTCCCATACCAACACGTTATAACACAACGCGACACAGTCTGCTGCACAAATCGGTCGCGGCTGCGTTTCGAACGCCTGGTAAGCGGCTCACGGACCGCGTTCGCAAGCCTTTGGCCACGGAGAAAGGTTGGCTACGGAGACAGGTATTTATATATGTATAGGGTTAGGTAAAACCGTAAAACCAATGAGCAAGTCCTACAAGAAACAAGTGGGTTCGATTCCGGGCCGCGTCCTTCGGTTCACGAGTGAAATTTTTCGGAGACTCCCGTGGGTCGTCGCTAGAGCTAGGGAGTTCGTGCATTGTGCCACGCTTTGTGCGACGCTTTCCTCGCTGCCATATGGGATAAAATCCGGTGCAATGAAGTCGACTTTTAAGCTACTTTTTTTTTTCTACAAGAAACAAATGATAACCGTAAACTGATTAGAGAAATTAGAAGTAGACAAGTATTCAAGATTTTTTGGGGCATGTAATGAGAAGAAATAAACTAGAGAACTTGGTGACAACTGGAAAGATTGAGGGGGGAAGAACAAGGTGAAGGCAGAGAAGTAATTATTTGGATGGTTTGGCCACGTGGCAGAGTCGAGACAAGAACACAGAGCTGATCCACGACTCTTGTGATCGTGTGAGATGGCGAAACATGACCGCACACACTTATCGGCATGGCACATGATGATGATGACGATAAAGATTCACATGACTAACTGCTAGGTTGGGGAAATCCCCATTTATGTGCACTTGTCCTGTCCTGGACGCACGATAGTTCACTTGCAGTGGAGCAGGGATGCAACTGCGTGGTATAGCCTGGGGGACCACCGGACGTCCTGATATGTTTGTATATCTGTATGGATGGGTGGCTGCATGCATGCATGTTCGCATGTATTTCTGCTTCTTTAACTGTCCGAATCATTCTCGCTTATGTGTGTCTTTCTATTTGTGTGCTTTCATCCTGTATCTCTTTAGTTTTTCCTTGCCTAGTTATCCATTTGTCTGTCTATCGGTCTCCCGTGTACGTTTGTTTGTCTGTTCACCTGTCTGATAACGTAGTTAATGGGGAGGTCTTTGTCTTTTTCCTATACGATCAGATCTGTCACAGCGGGATCTTTGGCAAATGTATGTTGTTTAGAAATACGATCGACCGATCGCTAAGCGCATTCAGTTGTCATGTCAACATATAAATGTAGAGTTGAGATCACTTTCCTTCGCCTGTTAATTTCGTGGTTATATGATCGTGACAGTCAGAAACATGTGGCTTATTGGGGGAACTTACCAGAAAGGCTGAAAGACGTTTCTAGTAGGTTTTATTATTGGTGGACTACAACAGGAACAATGGTGTTGATGTCACAGCGAACTGGGCTAAACTTTTCTCACGCTTATTATCGCTGTCTTTTATGATTACCCCTTTAGGCGCGTTCTCGTGATTAACTTGACAATTTTTGCAGGGTGGGAGGAGAGGGAATTAGGAGGTAGAAGAGCCATCACCAGTATTGGAGTCCACCAGTTCGTGTAGGAATAAACAACAACAATATTTGACAGGTTGCAAACCAACAAATCGCCACATAAACAGCCACATAAACAAGCAAACAACCGAGCATGTTCCATGGGTGGAATATTGTTGTTACAGGGCGTTGCAGTCACCACCATCATTTTTTCAGCTGTTGTTGATGTTCTTGGCAAGATTACGCTCGGTTATTTGCAATTGCTTACTGAGCGACCGGCTCACATACACCGTAAGTAACCAACGCGACGCGATCCGCTGCCGAATCTCGCGCGGCTGTGTTCCTCACGTGGATATACGGGATTAGGAGAAAGTCGATATCCCTTCGCCAGGTAAATCGGTAGAATAATTTATATCCGACTGCTATTGTTTAAACACACCTAGGGCAACTGAAATGTGCGTGTGTGTGCGTGCGTGCGTGCGTGCGTTCGTGCGTGTGTGTATAAGTGAGTGTGCTTAAGCGTATATATTTATGATATATTTGCATATACATATACATTACCGCTACAATGTTAAACGTATGCACATCCTGTTTAAAAGCTATCTCTGTACTGCCTATGAAGGAAGATCACGATATGTTTGTGTGTTTTTCCAGATTCCGCCCAAATCTGACCAGGACTAACTCATACTGCCACTGGCGTGCGAGCTCGGCTCAAGGACCTTACAGTTGGGCAAGTAGGTACAGTGACCTTACAGTTTGGCAAGTGGGCACAAGGACCTTACAGTTGGGCAAGTAGGTACAGTGACCTTACAGTTTGGCAAGTAGGTACAGTGACCTTACAGTTTGGCAAGTGGGCACAAGGACCTTACAGTTGGGCAAGTAGATAGAAGGACCTTACAGTTTGGCAAGTTGGTACAGGGACCTTACAGTTGGGCAAGTAGGTGCAAGGATCTTACAGTTGGGCAAGTGGGTACAAGGACCTTACAGATGGGCAAGTAGATAGAAGGACCTTACAGTTTGGCAAGTAGGTACAAGGACCTTACAGTTGGGCAAGTAGGTGCAAGGATCTTACAGTTGGGCGAGTGGGTACAAGGACCTTACAGTTGGGCAAGTAGGTACAGGGACCTTACAGTTGCGCAAGTAGGTGGAAGTATCTTACAGTTGGGCAAGTGGGTTCAAGGACCTTACAGTTGGGCAAATAGATAGAAGGAACTTACAGTTAAGCAAGTGGGTACAAGAACCTAACATTTGGGCAAGTAGGTACAAGGACCTTACAGTTGGGCAAGTAGATACAAGGACATTACAGTTGGGCAAGTAGGTACAAGGACCTTACAGTTGGGGTACAAGGACCTTACAGTTGGGCAAGTAGGTACAAGGACCTTACAGTTGGGCAAGTAGGTAAACGGACCTTACAGTTGGGCAAGTGGGTACAAGGACCTTACAGTTACAGTTGGGACTGTAGGTACAAGGACCTTACTCTTGGGCGAGGAAGTAAAAGTACAAATGGCTAGATACAGCAACGTTATAACAATATGGGGAGGTACTGTATAACAATGTGGTGAGGTACAGTATAACAACAAGGTGAGGTACTGTATAACAATGTGGTGAAGTACAGTATAACAATGTGGTGAAGTACAGTATAACAATGTGGTGAAGTACAGTATAACAATGTGGTGAGGTACAGTATAACAACAAGGTGAGGTACTGTATAACAACAAGGTGAGGTACAGTATAACAACAAGGTGATGTACTTATAACAATGTGGTGGGGTACTTATAACAATGTGGTGGGGTACTTATAACAATGTGGTGGGGTACTGTATAACAACAAGGTGAGGTACAGTATAATAAAAATAAGAAACCTCATCATCTTCCTGATCAAAGTAGAAGTGCAGATGAGGTTGGCGTGGCTGTGAGGTTTAATGCACTTAAACTTTTTCTTCTGATAGCGGGGTTGAACTGAAATGTTGACTTCTCTTCCTTGAGTTGGGGACATAAATTACAAATACCTCAAAGTCCGGAGTGGGTTCGCCTGATTCATTTCATTGGCACCTTGCCGTATTGACAGACGATAGTTTGTGCTTTAAAATGGCATAATAACTTTTACCAATGGCGGTAGCGCATGTGACTGATAAGGCCAATTTGGGCTGTAAATGTCCGTTCACAGTGGGTGCATGTGAACACGTGGTCATTTCCACCATCATGCACCATCTTACGTCTCAAACGCTCGGTGTGTGACTTATCTGCAATAATTTTCTCCTTTGTCTTTATTCCATTTGTGATGTTTGCCCTCCATGCAACACGTTCAGTGGCGACTTGCTCCCAATGTGCATTATCAATGCCTGTATCAATCATGGCCCGCTTACACACATCTTTGTATCGTAGTAGAGGCCGACCCTGAGATCTCTTACCCATCTGAAATTCACTAAAAAAAGATGTCCTTTGGTATTCTACCATCATCCATCCTCCTAAGATGTCCTATCCATCTAAGTTTACGAAGACTGAGCATGGAATAAACTGTCACACAACCTGATCTTTCCAATACTTCAGTATTTGTGATTTTGTCTTGCCACTTAATACCAAGAATTCTTCGCAGACACCGCATATGAAAGCTGTTTAAATGTTTCTCTTGGTGTGAGTAAGTTGTCCAGGTTTCACTGCCAGAAAGAAGAGTACTAAGGACACAGGCTTGATAGACAACGACTTTTGTTTTTGCAGTAAGCTTCCTGTTCTCCCAGACTCTTTTTGTTAACCTGTTCATTGTTGTTGCTGCCTTACCAATCCGGATGTTGATTTCCTGATCTAGGGATAATTTGCTATTTACCACTGATCCTAGATATGTAAAATGGTCTACCATCTCTAGTTCGGCGTCGTCAATAAAGATTGATGGTACCCCATGTGCACCTTGTGTCATACATAAATCTGTGTCTTCTTTTTGCTAATTGTTAAACCAAATTCAGAACAAGCATTGGAGAATGCAGATAGTAGACATTGCAAGTCTTCCTCAGAGTGGGTCGTAACTGCAGCATCATCTGCAAAAAGCAACTCTCTGATGAGCACCCTCCTAATTTTGGTCTTGGCCTTCAATCTTTGAACATTGTAAAGGCCGCCATCTGAGCGTGAGTGAATGTACATACCACCATCCTGACCACGAAAGGCATATTTCAGTAGAAGTGAAAAGTATATTCCAAAGAGGGTGGGAGCTAGTACACAACCATGCTTAACTCCACTCTTGATTTCAAATTCTTCAGAAGTTGCACCATCAAACTTGATTGTACCCTTCATGCCTGTGTGGAACGATTCCACGTTCGCCTGATGGTGACAGTGATAATAGGGAAAGCTAATTCACGTGCAAACTCAGTTTAGTAGTGGCAACTAGACAGAAGTAGCAACACATCTATGGGCAACTATTGAGTTCAAAGTTTAGTAGTGGCAACTAGACAGAAGTAGTAGCACATCTGTGGGCAACACTTGAGTTCAATGTGAGCGATATAAACACACATACAACTTTTTAAACGACCTTAAGTGCACCTCAACACACACACACACACACACACACATGGGGAGGGGGAAAGGGAGCGGGAGGGTAAATAATACCCTAGACACGACAGTAAGGTACATTAGACATACATAAAGATGAAGCAGGCAATATCACTTTGCATTCATTAGTTTCATCACCTGGTCCCTAGTGCCTACAGCAGCCAGTCTCCGGGAACCGGTAACGACATCACCTGAATTGACCAACTGCCCACAGGTTGGCGGTAACCCATATTTGGCTCAACAAATTATCGGAGCGTCTCATCCCAACCCACGCTGTCTTCCTTTAGGATTTTAATTGCCATCGTGAGTATCCAAAGTTTATTTTCTCTTCTTCTTTTTCCTTTTCTATTGCTGTTTTCTCTTCCTCTTCTTCCGGGGGGGGGGGGTGAGTGGTCTCGAGGTATGGTGCCCGCCTCGAGTGCTGGAGGTCCCCGGTTCTAGCCCCTGCGAGGTCCGGGATGTTTTCACGTGGACTTCTAGTAACACAATTTCCCCAGGTCTCTGGGTAGTGAGATCGGACGCCTGTGTGAATTGTTACGCACTTAAAATATCCCTTGGCAGTTGGAAATCGAAAAAGAGTAGCCTAACGGCGCTCCCGGGCAACATACCCAAAGTATTTCAAGATCATCGACGGAGTTCGTACACTGAGCTGAGATTCCCCGGACTCAGACTTGAGTTAGCAGTAGAACGGAGCACTTATAGGCTACACACGGGTGCCATGATGTTGATCCGTCGACTAATCTAAACTAAACTAAACAAACTTCTACTTATTCTCCTTCTTCTTCCGCTTCTTCTTCCTCTCCATCCTCCTCTTCAGCTTCTTCTTCTTTCTTTTTTTCTTCTTCTTTTCTTCTTAAATTTCTTCGTCTTCCTCTTCTTCAACTTCTTCTTCTTACGCAGGTGCCTGCTCCAGACCAAACATTGTCCATGATTCTCCACCTCCCCCCCCCCTTTTCGTTAGTTATATTGACTCAGTTTATGCTGTTTACATTATTTCGAGCGGGAGTCATTAAGTAACAAGAATTTTAATTTTTTTTTTAAGAAAACAAATAACGTTTTTTACGATGGTGCTAACCATATATTGTTTGTGTTATTTCTCAACATATTACCCAAGCCTAGCAACACACTTGGTCCACTTGTCAACTAACTTGTCGATACCTTCTGCGGAAAATATTTTTGTGTGTCCTTAAACCAGTTTTGCACCGCCTCCATGACCTCAAAAAGTCGCTTAAAAGTCGACAGGGTCGACTTCATTGCACCGGGTTTTATCCCATATGGCTCGGTCTCTTTCCGCAGCACGGAAAGCGTCGCACAAAGCACGAACTCCGTAGCTTTTAGAGACGACCCACAGGAGACTCCGAAACATTTAACTCGTAAATCGAAGTACGCGACCCGGAATCGAACCCACAACCTTCGGAGCACGAGTCAAACGGCTTGACCACTTCGCTGAAATCTCTGATCCCACAAATATTCTTTCCAATGTCCAAATAAGTAAACGTCCGATGGCGCCAAGTCTGGAATGTATGCTGGATGTTTCACAACTTCATATTTCAGATCACGTTGTTTATCTACTGTATGCGCTGCCGTATGAGTGCGGGTGTTGTCGTGCAACAACAATATTATTTTTAAGAGAAGTCCCGGGTGTATAGCGGACTTCACCGACATGTCACTGTATCGTGCAATAGTAAATTTCGCAGAATATTTGGCAGGAGGTTAGCATAGGCAAATATGTGAGGACCCTCGTTCTAAAAGTTGGAGTGTGTTCGACTGATGGCGAGGGACACATATAATAGAGATAGCTAATCCACATGAAAAAGTCAGTCCAGTTAGCTAGAAGCAGTAGCACAGAGTTCAAGGCGAGCGGACGGGGACAAAATACTTATTTATTTATTTTTTTTTTGCCGTGTCTCCACGGGAAAGACGCCCGGAGTCATGACCCGGGTGGGCCCGCCCCAAGAGAGTGTCAAGAGTGCAAGGGCCGAAACACTTTAAGAAAGGGGTACACTTCTGAAGATCAGAAGCCCCCTGCCGTGATTGCTCCGTGTCGGAGTTTTTACTACTATACGTCAGCTGTTTATGCCTCAGATTCAGTGGTAGTACACATAGTGCTACCTCCATGGCTTCTTTGGATGTCCCTTTTCCAGCACCCAGGATGGTATTTAGCCCTTGGGTCTGTATGGTGCCTAGCTTCCTCTTGTTGGCTTCTGATGCTGAGTCGTACACAATGCTGCCATATTCTAGCTTGCCTCTGATAAATGCTTTATACAACATCAGCATTCTTTACCATTGCTTTCTGAACCACCGGCTCTTATACCTTTTTCGAAAAAAAAACTACCACCGCTGTGTTTCGAACCCGGGTACACGGGCTCACAAACCGCGTTCGCAAGCCCTTAGCCACAGAGACCGGTATTGGGGCGATAATCTTGTGTAAAGCCAGCCATTACCAGTGTTGAGACTGAGGACACGTGTATCGAATAGCGGCCGTCGAGAATGTCGTATTTCATGGAAACAAACAAACAATCAAATACAGAGATTCTAGAAAAACTGGAAATGAAAAGAGAGTTGGTGAAAGAAATAAAAAAGAGGCAAGTGAAATATTTCTGCCTCGTTAAAAAAACATAACACTCTAATAACCACCATACTGGAGGGTAAGGTTGAAGGCAAGCGGGCAAGAGGTAGGCAACGATACAAGTGGGAAGATAACATAAAGAAATGGACAAACAGGAATGTGACAGAATGTACAATCAAGGCAAGAGATAGACAGTATTGGACATCCACTGCAGCCAACCTTCATTGTGGAGGCGGTACCTGATTGTTTGATAGGCGTGTGTATCACTGCAGTGACATCAACAATAAAGTATGACTCTTCCCTCCACAGAAGCACAGTCCGGATCACCCAGTGCCAACTCACAATGGAAGAGAACAGGCATCGCAGAATAATAATCATCGGTGATCTGGAGACATCAAACGGTCTAGCTGTGTTGTTGCTTTTCCTTTGTTCATTCATTTGCTTCCTTGCTTTCCTGTTTATTCTCATACCATTGCTTCCTCTTCTTGTCCTATGTGCATTTGTGTTGGTTATCAGTCTTACCGATTAGTCTTTTGTTACTGCTCTATTATAATTATTCATTTGCATTTTCAGCGACATTTTTCTGACTTTAAATCTTTAGACTATTAAGACCTTTTATGTGTTCAATTTCTCCTTGTCTTTTTGTTTTTAATTTCTCTATTAATTTTGTTAACTAACAGTTATAATTTATTAACAGTTCATAATAACTTATGATACAAGTGACATTTTAAAGAATTTAAAAATTACAGAAAACAAACAGTAGAGGACATGTGCAGCTAATCAATACCTAGAACATATCAGACAAACCAATGAACACAGAATAAAACCGAATGATGAAATGTAACTGGGTTGTGTCTGGTTGTTTATATGTGTGCAAGCATTTGTTTGTGTTTTTCTGGTTTGTTTATACATTCATAAACACTGATTGGCAATTATACAAGCCAAGGAGGCAACCGATTTTAAAGTACCACACAACAGACAAAAGTTAGTTGCATATCCTTTACAGGATGTTGAAGTCTACCCCAGCAATTTTTGGCTGTTTGCGATTTCTTGGCAAGTTTACGTTCAGTAGTTTGCCATTGCTTTCTGAATGACTGGCACTCATAACATTGTATGAAAATCCTCGCAAGGCAGCCTGCTTCCATATGGCCCGCAGCTGTGTTTCAAACGCAGTATTCAGGATTGTGAATCGCATTTATAACACCTTCATCACAGCATCAACACAACAGGCAAGCAAACAATGAAAGCATTCAGTGTACACTCTTCAGGCATCGTCTTGGCAACGTTAGACAAGCTATTGTAACTTCAAACTGTGTCCTGATGTTAGGTTTCAGTATATGGCATTGTAACTTCAAGTCATCTTGATAAGTTAGACTTCCATAAATGATGTAATTTCAAATATTCTCTTTGTAGTAATATATTTATAGATAAGCTAATGTTAATTTACAAAGTTGTTTGATGATAGTAGATGTGTAAACGAGGTGAGCTTACTTCAGACATCACTCAAGATAACAGATGTGTCAACGAGGTGAGCTTACTTCAGACGTCACTAAGGATAACAGATGTGTAAATGAGGTGAGCTTACTTCAGACGTCACTAAGGATAACAGATGTGTAAATGAGGTGAGCTTACTTCAGACGTCACTAAGGATAACAGATGTGTACATAAGGTGAGCATACTTCAGACAATACTCAGGATAAAATATGTGTAAATGAGGTTACCTTACATCAGAAGTCACTCAAGATAACATGTGTAAACGAGGTGAGCTTACTTCAGACGTCACTCAAGATAACAGATGTGTAAATGAGGTGAGCTTACTTCAGACGTCACTCAAGAAAACAGATGTGTAAATGAGGTGAGCTTACTTCAGACGTCACTCAAGATAACAGATGTGTAAATGAGGTGACCTCACTCCAGACATCACTAAGGATAACAGATGTGTAAATAAGGTGGGCTTACTTCACACAATACTCAGGATAACAGATGTGTAAACGAGGTGACTTACTTCAAACGTAACTCAAGATAACAGATGTGTAAATGAGATAAGCTTACTTCAGACGTCACTCAAGATAACAGATGTGTAAATAAGGTGAGCTTACTACAGACGTCACGCAGAAATGGAGTTCGGACTGTGCAACGGAGTTTGTGCACGCGCGCCCGGACTTCCTTCGGCGTATCATCGGCGCCCGGTGGCGATAATTAAGCCTAACAAGACGACCGGACGACCGGCAAGGACATAGCGTGGGAAGAGGGCAGGCGCACGCTGAAGGCGATTAAAATGTGACAGATTGGGTATCGGAAACGTTCGAGTACTGTACTGGAACTGTGCATCATTTAGTCAACGCCGACCCATTCTCGAAAAACTACTCTACGGAAACGATACTGTAGTCTTACAAGAAACACAGCTCGGTGACGGAACAGTCAATGTCGCGGGATTTCAGGGATTCTTTAACAGGCGGCACCTCGGACAGGCCATTCTGGTCCGAGACAACATACTGGTGTCTGAGATCGATATGTCTTCCTGGAACAGTGATGCCCTGCAAGTGCAGGCATTAAGAATAATGACGCCAGTGCAGCTTGTAATCGTGAACGTTTATGCGCGAAATGGGAAGGTAGACGTACGACAATGGCAGAGTTTGTTCGATATGGATGAAAGGCATATCATCTACTGTGGGGACTTCAGTGCCAGAGGCAGTCAATGGGGGAATTGCATCATCAATAGACAGGGAGAAGATCTGGAGGACGCTCTGGCATCTGCTGCCCTAGTCTGTCTGAATGATGGGAAGGTCACTAGAATAGCCACTCGACCAGGTGACTCTGACAGCGTCATTGTCTTGGCTCTGGTGTCGCCCACCATCGCACCAAGGTGCCGGTGGGGCACACTGGGATACCACGATAGTGACCACTACCCTTGTGTCATCCTGATCAAGAAAGACAGGGCCATGAGTCAAAGAAACAAGACAAATGCCTTCCCGTTCGACAACACTGGTCAAGACGCCATAAGCAAGATCAGAAGACGAAAACTAACTTCCTCCCGCAGGAGACAAGAAAGATGGTTGCAGCCACTATGGTGGAATGGAGAGGTCAAGAAGGCATTACTGGGAAAGAGGCAGGCTGTCAAAATTCCGATTGTCAAGGGAATATGTTTTGCTCTTTTAGCTTTACCTGCTTTTACTTTATTTGTATGTCGCCTGCAGTATAGGGTAGCCGCCGACCGTGGCTAGCTGGTTGGGTAATGATGGAGCTCGAGGGAAATGAACGAGCTGATAAACTGGCTGGTTGCAGCCACCATGGTGGAATGGAGAGGTCGAGAAGGCATGGCTGGGAAAGAGGCAGGCTGTCAAAGACTGGCTAAAGGCCAGAAAGGCTAACATGCCACAGGTTGAGTTGGCGAACCTGAAGACTGTGGTCCATAGGACGATGACTTTATTCAAATCCTGCACCAAACAGGCCAAGGCTGAGAAATGGGAAGAGTTCTGCAGGAATGTGTGCTCCGAGCGATCTCTTGCGACATTCTGGCGCCTCCATAAGAGCATGAACGGTGCTGCACAACGTAGGGGTATTCCAGACTTTCAAGGCACAGACCTCACATGGAAAAAGTCGGATGCGGATAAAGGTAAGGCCCTTCTTGCACGCTACATAGATCAGACTGACCAGAAAGACGAGCCCGCCAGACAGAGGACCACAACGACACACTCTCAGTTGTGCGAGGGGGTCGGAACAGACGAAGAATGGATAATCACAGCTGCGATAATGCGTGCGATGCTCAAGAAATCACCTAACACCACCCCAGGCCCAGACGGCATCCGATATGGTAACCTACTGGTGATATCAGATGATGACATGGAAGAACTGGCCAGAGAATTCAACACCAGTATCCAGAGGGGTCAGATCAAAGAATAATGGCTACACAGCTACTTGCTGCCGCTGCCAAAACCGAACAAAGACCATTCCAAGATAAGCGGATACAGAATCATTACGATGCAGAACACTGCTGGCAAGTTACTGGAGAAAATTGTAGCACACAGACTTGCGACTTGGAACAACTCAGCTACTTCCCGCCCACACTTGGAGGATACAGACGTAACAAAGAGTCATGGCTGAATGCGGCGGTCTTTGCTCAAGATGTTTACGAAGGATTTGAGGTCAGAGAAGAGACATGTGCGGCGGCCATAGACTTAGAGGACGCATATAACAGAGTATCTTTCGAGCACTTGATGCAAACCCTCCTCAGACTGAAAGTGCACCCTCACCTTGTACGATGGATAGTTGCAGTTCTGCTCCAAAGGAAGGTGGTGCTAAGATGCGGGAGTTGGTCTTCTGAGCCGATAACGATATGTCCAGGATTGCCGCAGGGTTCACCACTGTCACCAATCCTATTCAACGTGTATACGGTGTCGATCACTGAACAACAATTGGACGGGAGGGGTAGGACTTTGTCATTTGCTGACGACATTCTCGTGTATTGACAGGGTCGAGATAGACAGGCGGTTGCCAATTATATGCAGGGCGAACTAGACCGAATTTCATCATGGTGTGCTGATGCCGCTGCCCTTGTCAACCCTGCAAAGGCATCGGTTACATGGTTCTCCCTAAAGAACCATATTGTAAACACAGACCTGCCGGCAGAAAGAATGGATGGGAGCATTATGAGTAGAACCCAGTCAATGACATATCTTGGCGTGAGGCTTGATCGTAGCCTGTCATTCAGAGATCATGTCGATTATGTCATAACGAAAGCTCGAAAAGGTTTGTCCGCAATGAGAGTCATGGCGACTGCCAATATCGAGCAAAGACTGCTAATACTTCTGTTCCAAGGACTGGTGTATTCACGCATAGAGTATGCCCTGGCCATCCTCACTGTGAACCCTACACAGATTGGAATACTTGAAAAGGTACAAAACGAAGCCATTTGGGCTGCACGAGAGACACCATCTGTGTAGCAATGAGATACCTCCTTGACTTCCCGACAATGGAACACAGGATCAAGATCTGGAGAGCTCGTGCATACTTAAAAATAAGTGCAGATGAGCAGCACCCTCTGCATGTCGCTATATTCAGAGAAAAGGGTGACAGGCTAAAGAGGGGCAAATCATGGATGGGTCGGGCGGAAGATGTCGCCAGACAGGTCTGCAGTCTTACCAATATCAACCTCGGCAAGGAATGGGTGCCGGTGCCTCCAGCTTTTAAGTGCACTTTCTTCTGCATTATCACGCTCGACAGACGGTACAGAGAGCAGAACCCTGCCGCTGTCAATGCAGAGGTTAACGCGCTCATCTATGAACACTCAGATAGCCCCGAAGTGCTCATCTATACAGATGGATCTGTTGTAAAGCAGCAGAGACGTGCGTGGGCATTAACAGCCCGTTCAGCGGGCTGAACCGTTCAAGAATCCAGTGGTGCCCACTCTATGACCACGAGCAGCATGATTCAGAAGGTCGAAGCTGGATCTGTACGTAGACAGTGGACTGAGTCGCTGCGGAAGTCTGTTGTCCGTAAAGTCACCTTCATCTTCGTTCCGGGACATGCGGGAGTCGAGGGAAATGAACGAGCTGATAAACTGGCTGGCTCTGCACCCCCTGTAGATGGCCCGCCCATGGATCGTGCCGATGATAATAACTGTGACAAGACCGCCGGGGCTTGGCCTGGTTTGCCACGACAGATACTATCCCCTGCCTTTGCTCCAACCACCTCAATAGCACTCTACATCTACCAGGCCCCCCCACAAGCCGGGACAGCTTAACCTTCCCTCCCTCACCTAGGGTTCCTAACCCCAAGGGGGCTCGGACCAGACACCAGTCATATCACTGCACAAAGTCATAGCTAAGATAACCAAAATTTAATTCTGAACTACGTCAACCACAACACAGAGAAGGATGGCTGCAAGCCAGACTAGAAGAACTATGTACAAGATCAAAGACTCAGATGAGTATTCATCATGGAGGCGGAGGATAGCTCGTGCGATTGTCCAGTCGTGGTAGCGACTCACCCAGGCTCCTCCAGTGGACTGGAACTCCAAGGTCTGCTGCCTCTCCAAAGTTCCCTCTTCACCCAGAGAACCAAGCAAGGGCTGATCAAGCGCAGTACCACTGCCTGACTGACACTGCACTGATGAACAAGGATCCTTCCTTGCTGTCGTACTATTTCCCTCGTCACACTCCTGATGAAGTCTGGGCCGACCCTAGAACATTAGCGGTCTCCCACTTGCAGAAAAAATACATGTAGCACCGTCTCAAAATACACAAGAGCCAGGTCACTCTTCTATCTCATCAGTGACCCACACACTGATATGTCACTTACACAATAAGCGGTTGCTCCACACGAACACACAATGTCACTGGTAAAGTCTATCAGGTGACTAAACACTTCACCTCAGTTCCATGTCCTTGGACAATAGATCTTCACACAGTATCATGTAACTACCCTGATCAATAGGTAGTAATCACAACCTAGCATACACTGTCAACAGTTCATCACGATCGCATGAGGTAGCTCCCTACCTTCACAAACATTGTCAACAGTTCATCACGTTGGCATGAGGTAGCTCCCTACCTTAACAAACATGTCACTCAGGTGTTTCCACCAATGTTGTAATCAATGTCCTAGTTCACTGGACCACCTGTTGGCTTCATAAAGGTAACCAATGTAAAAACACTATTTAAGCATCAACTGATACATGGTGTCCCATAACCCAGCCGGGCCAGAAGCATATAACACAGGTCATGGTGACCGGTAACAATGATCACTTCGCTCAACTTGAAAGGTCACTACCTTGCAATTACCAAGGTTTACACAGAGACTGAATGTCACCAGTGCTTCACTGGCTTGAATCCCCAGACGTTTCAGTGTTGGATCCTCTCATGATCGGATGACACTCGTCGGACTCTTGACGGAGGTCCTAACCTAGACCTACCGACTTATTCAGCACTCAGCTCCTTCCAACATTGATCTCGCCGAATCAGACAACCACTCCCAGTATGGCCTCAATCAACTTCTGGATAGGCACTGGAATGAGTGGGCCCATAGAGCTCATGGTGCAGCTCTTGAATCTTCTTCTGTATAGTAATAACAGATCCTGAAACACGGAGAGGTTGGTGTGAGTACTCAACTACAACAAAGACTACCAGCATCTCCACCCTGTCACCTGCCTCTCAGACATTCCTCATGTCTACCAACATGAGTATGAAATCATCACATCATAGATCTACTTAGTCACTATAATATATAGGCATAATGATGGTAGAAAAAGCAATAGCACACCTGTTCAGTCAAGTAACACTTCTGGGCTACATATAACCCCTAGCACCAGAGTCGACTGTATGACTCTGTCAAGCATCCTTCGCCTGGTGCCGGTCCAATCCGGTTTCATCTCCCATCATCAATCAACATATACACTTACTTTCCTTTCAGTGTAGGGATTACTGTATCGAGAAGGTGTCCAGCCGGACATCTCCTTCCTGACAGACTCATCAATTCATCAATCCCTTAACCCATGGACTGATGAATTACACACATTAATAACTATATGTCCATAATGAATTATACTCCTGATAATTCCTTACTATAGCATTAACTAAGGAGAACTTAGGACTTGTTACACTTAAATAACAAAATCATATCACAGCCATAGTGTCAGGTCTGGGATCCCTGCCCCAGATCCTGAGTTGCCCTTGTATTCACTGACTAACTTTCAGGTCAGTCATACCTGTGCCGGTCGAGCACAGCTGTGGTGGCCATCCACCACTACACTTTCCCACAGCTACTGTGGGTCTCGTGTACCTTGTTACGTGACGACTTAAGTCACGTCATCCAATGTAGCAAACCTCTAGACTCCACTACCAAACTCTGGCTCCACCTTTTTTTTTTTTTTTTGGGGGGGGGGGGGGGTTATGCCCCTCATATACTACTACTTCACGGCAGTACTCCAAGTACTCCATGAACCGAGTCAGGGTTCCAGAAGAGTAGAATATTAGAGACAGAAACGGTTAGGTTCAAACCTCGATCTATCTAGACACCTCGGCCTCGAATTACGGAGTCCCGCATCACCCTCGTTCGGGTATGTTCACTCATCGGATATGCACGATTGCATTGGGTCGGACCTATTACCGATCGGGTTGGGGGTACCGGCCTACCTCCCGCTGCCTAGAAACACGCAAGATGGAACACGCACGGTCATCCTAGCGGACGGACATGACAACAAGCAGTAACAATAGTATCATGAATACTTCTTATCAATTGTTATCCTACCGATGCAACGCCATTCGGCTTACGCGGAATAACACTGCTATCTGCACACAGCAAATACACCACTGCTGATTTCACCTTGATTCCTCGAAACCTCACCATTACTGATAGAACAATTACGTTACCATTCTAATGTCACGAAGCACATTACACATTTCTAATAATAAGCTCTACCTTATCATTTACAGCGTCTAGCATGTTGATGTAATGACGGACAAACTGTCGCCTTGCCTGCGTAATGAATAAACCAAACCCGTAACTGCTACACACTGTAAAGCACATCGTTCGGCCTATTTTATTTACACACCACTCGCTGTGGAATACGGCTTGTTACGTCAGGTAACACATTACATTGCTGATCGATAAAGCCTACTTAAAAATGCAAACCGCCAACTGTAACGGATAACGCTACGCGACAACTCAATTTTGCGATGGCAATTAATTCATTCCGGGAATCAGCTCGGCATCACGACAACAATTCAATAATAGAATAAGTACTCAACTAACCTGTGATTGAAGAATCACAACCTTGACTGCAGATGTCCGCACTGGCCGCGAATATTGACATCAAAATTACATCAGCCTGTTGGCTGCGATCTGTCTACGCTGAGGTTTGGTGGGCGACTGCTCACGACACAGTCAGTGCGCCTTCCACTCGCCTACACGGGCCGCGTGACTTTCATGATTCATGAAGAAAACCAGAGTCACGATAAGTTCCACCACCTCGTGCTGCATGAAGCACTCGTGAACTTAGAGATCTCTACCACGTACGCACTTGAGGGAACATTCTAGATTTTTCTATAAATAACTAGAATAGCTCCGCCCCGCACTATTTTTTGATGGGGAATCCCCTATTAATTGATATTAATTCAAGGGAGACCAACGCATCGCACTCCCTTCAAAGGGATATTATGCAGAGATCTGCCGATCTTTATCCGTTTCGTCACATAGACCCCCACTTAAGATGGTCGACCCGGTCGAACTCACTAGACAAAGATCGGTCTGAACTCTGAACCTCTCCTCTATCAAGATTGAATTCCCATGAAAAGACGTTCCATAACATTCACTTTCCCTGCGGATATCCACCAGAATGGTATGGATGCTGGATCACCAACCACCGCCTCAAACATACGTTATCTCCAGCGATTAGGCCCGAAACGTAACGGCCTGGTGATTGGCTTACAGGATCTGTCTACACTGGACTGTTCCGCATCCACCTGTTGCAGGCCATCGGTTACTTTACTGAAGGTTCGTTCGTCCCTTCCGACAATAGGATATTTCCTATCCCGACTAGGCATCACCTTCGTGGACTGTTCGCGGATGTCGACCGAAATGAATGGTCGCTTACTCCAGGTTTGTCTGGAGTACCCTTGCTCCTGCCTTCTCTCCCGCGAGTAAGGACAGTGAGCCTGTCGGCGTATCGAGTCACCCGACGATCCCGTCGTGCCAGATGTGACTTCGCCTGTCCGACCTCGATTCCCAGTGTGCTTAACACCATGGGCCTCTTCCCGACGGAGCCCGTTCGCCCTATCTACGGTTGAACGCTCAGGAGACCGCAGACCCTCCCCACAGGATGTACTGCGTAGGACTGAGTCTTCCTCGCCCTCGTCTGGACCCAGAACCGAATCTAGCGCGATGGTAGTCGCACTATCTGGTGGAGAAACTACCTCGGACCTCTCCAAATTCTGAAGGAGAGTACAATGGAATTACGCAATTCCCCGCGGACCTTCACCTCATACGTGGATCGGGACATTATCCGCTCCACAGGAAAAGGGCCCTGCCATCCGAGTTCGAATTCCGCCCCCTCGATTGGGAGAAGCGCGAGAACCCTATCTCCAATCTGCAGAGATAAACCGTTTCTGGTCTTGTGCTTTGGTGCTGCCAGACAACACGTTGGGCACGACCGGATATATCTCCGCACGTCGCCTGTCATTCCAGGCCAGTGGTAGTGGCTGGAAAGACACTGGACTGTTGTCCCCACATCCTTATGTCCGGTTAAGGATAAGGTATGCACTCTATGTATCAAGCGGGATCTGTAGTCAGTAGGGACTACCATCTGACCGTACTGGCTATCCCCTTGCCCGGCTCTACGATAAAGCAACCGGTTTTCTACATAGAACTGACCCGGAGTTGGCGGGACAGAACTTTGGGACACCTCCAGTAAGTAAGGACGCAAAGTCGGGTCCCTACTTTGAGCACTGCTCACTAACCTCGCAAGAGAATGGTCTATTTTCTTACCACACTGCCTTTCTCCATCCTTAGCCCTGGCCTGCCTAGCGCTCACTAGACAATGTTCCCTGGGGTCCCCCAGGAATACATGCGGACGACCGAGGATCAAAGGGTAAATAGGATCAGGCAGCACAGCCGCCTGGATGCTACCCGTAACGTACCTGCACCGAATGTCAATCCGAGCAATCGGCAAGTCCATAGCTACGGAGCTCCTCATGGCCAGCTGAAATTCTCTTGTCTCACCGGTGAGCTGCCCTGGGCTCACAAGGTGGGATGAGATTACAGCTTCAAACTGCAATCCTGTATCGTATAGACATTCCACCTGCTTCCCATTCACCTCTATCGTTTCGATCACAGGTGATTTCTCAGACTTTGGTTTCTCCCGACCCTTAGGTGTGGTCTCCCTAGGTCTACCTCTAGTAGAGGCGAGACATGCAAAGTGCAAGTCCTTTGGCTTCCTCAGACAATCTACAGTATTATGGGAAGGAGACTTACAGTGCTTACACCACCTCTTACTCCACTTCCGTTTTGGGGAGGCGGGAGGGCTTTGCTTATCGGGTTTCTTACCAGAGTCTTTTACCACAGGATCTGCTACATTGGATGATTCATTGGGACCCTTGGTCTTGGGCTTCTGATCAAGCCCCTTCTGCCTTTTCTGTGAATCAGTCTGACTGGAATCCCCAGTCTCACCATAGACTTCCACATACCTTTCAGCTAACTTATTTACTATGTCTAGCCTTTCCGCCCCATTTTCCCCTAAGAAATTCCTTAAAGGCTTGGACATCTGCATCTGCATTTTCATTTGATCCACCACCATCAACTCTCTCAGACTCTCATAATCCTCTTTGAAATTGGCCAACGCCATCCACTTCAACAGGTATGAGTTCAACCTCACACTATAGGCCGAGAACATCTCACCTGGTTCTCTCTTGGAAGTTCTGAACCTCCGCCTGTAAGCATGGGCTGTCATTTCGAATCTTTTCAAAAGAGCCGATTTCAGGGTTGGATAATCATTTTCCATCCCTGGGGGAAGACGCGCATACACTTCGTACGCGGTGCCACGGAGTCCCTGTGAAAGCTTAAGATTCCAACGCTCAGGCTCTAAACCCATAGCTTTACACATTGCCTCGAACTTCTCTAAGAATTGATCTATCTTCTCTTGGTCCGGTTCAAATGGTGGAAACGGCCATTTCATAGCATGGTAAGCTGGTCTGCTGGCTACTGATGAGCTAGGTAAAGCTACTCCACCTACTGCTCCCTCAGACTCACCAACCGATTTAGCCTCTACCTCAAGTTGCTTCATTCGGAACTCATGTTCCATTTCCAACTTCCTAGCATCTAATTTCTTAGACTCTAGGTCAGCTGTCAGTTTTTGTGCTTGTTGGTCGGCCACCAACTTTTGCTCTTCAAGTGCTACCTTTCAAGCTTCCAGCTCAATTTCTGACTTTCTTCTCTCCCTCTCTTCTGCTCTGAAGTCTCTCTCTACTTCCAGTACATAGGCTTTGAACTCCTCACCTTCCAATCCCATCTCAGTTCCAGATGCCCGCACCTTAGCTAAATCTAAAGTACGAGTAGCCATGCTTAGTGTAACTTAGTATCAGTATAGATATGCAATACCCAATCACAATGCTAACTGTACTCCAACCAACACTGTAACTATGTATCTATACTAACTTAACTAAATGTCTGTCCACGTCGAAGAGAAAGGTTTCAGTAGCCCTACTCGTCAAGTAGATAATAGGTATAGGACAGATGACACTATAACCTATTCCTACGAGATGTCAGAACAAAGAGAAGATCCCGGACGAGCCCCCACTCTATCTTGTGACAAGACCGCCGGGGCTTGGCCTGGTTTGCCACGATAGATACTATCCCCTGCCTTTGCTCCAACCACCTCAATAGCACTCTACATCTACCAGGCCCCCCACAAGCCGGGACAGCTTAACCTTCCCTCCCTCACCTAGGGTTCCTAACCCCAAGGGGGCTCGGACCAGACACCAGTCATATCACTGCACAAAGTCATAGCTAAGATAACCAAAATTTAATTCTGAACTACGTCAACCACAACACAGAGAAGGATGGCTGCAAGCCAGACTAGAAGAACTATGTACAAGATCAAAGACTCAGATGAGTATTCATCATGGAGGCGGACGATAGCTCGTGCGGTTGTCCAGTCGTGGTAGCGACTCACCCAGGCTCCTCCAGTGGACTGGAACTCCAAGGTCTGCTGCCTCTCCAAAGTTCCCTCTTCACCCAGAGAACCAAGCAAGGGCTGATCAAGCGCAGTACCACTGCCTGACTGACACTGCACTGATGAACAAGGATCCTTCCTTGCTGTCGTACTATTTCCCTCGTCACACTCCTGATGAAGTCTGGGCCGACCCTAGAACATTAGCGGTCTCCCACTTGCAGAAAAAATACATGTAGCACCGTCTCAAAATACACAAGAGCCAGGTCACTCTTCTATCTCATCAGTGACCCACACACTGATATGTCACTTACACAATAAGCGGTTGCTCCACACGAACACACAATGTCACTGGTAAAGTCTATCAGGTGACTAAACACTTCACCTCAGTTCCATGTCCTTGGACAATAGATCTTCACACAGTATCATGTAACTACCCTGATCAATAGGTAGTAATCACAACCTAGCATACACTGTCAACAGTTCATCACGATCGCATGAGGTAGCTCCCTACCTTCACAAACATTGTCAACAGTTCATCACGTTGGCATGAGGTAGCTCCCTACCTTAACAAACATGTCACTCAGGTGTTTCCACCAATGTTGTAATCAATGTCCTAGTTCACTGGACCACCTGTTGGCTTCATAAAGGTAACCAATGTAAAAACACTATTTAAGCATCAACTGATACATGGTGTCCCATAACCCAGCCGGGCCAGAAGCATATAACACAGGTCATGGTGACCGGTAACAATGATCACTTCGCTCAACTTGAAAGGTCACTACCTTGCAATTACCAAGGTTTACACAGAGACTGAATGTCACCAGTGCTTCACTGGCTTGAATCCCCAGACGTTTCAGTGTTGGATCCTCTCAGGATCGGATGACACTCGTCGGACTCTTGACGGAGGTCCTAACCTAGACCTACCGACTTATTCAGCACTCAGCTCCTTCCAACATTGATCTCGCCGAATCAGACAACCACTCCCAGTATGGCCTCAATCAACTTCTGGATAGGCACTGGAATGAGTGGGCCCATAGAGCTCATGGTGCAGCTCTTGAATCTTCTTCTGTATAGTAATAACAGATCCTGAAACACGGAGAGGTTGGTGTGAGTACTCAACTACAACAAAGACTACCAGCATCTCCACCCTGTCACCTGCCTCTCAGACATTCCTCATGTCTACCAACATGAGTATGAAATCATCACATCATAGATCTACTTAGTCACTATAATATATAGGCATAATGATGGTAGAAAAAGCAATAGCACACCTGTTCAGTCAAGTAACACTTCTGGGCTACATATAACCCCTAGCACCAGAGTCGACTGTATGACTCTGTCAAGCATCCTTCGCCTGGTGCCAGTCCAATCCGGTTTCATCTTCCATCATCAATCAACATATACACTTACTTTCCTTTCAGTGTAGGGATTACTGTATCGAGAAGGTGTCCAGCCGGACATCTCCTTCCTGACAGACTCATCAATTCATCAATCCCTTAACCCATGGACTGATGAATTACACACATTAATAACTATATGTCCGTAATGAATTATACTCCTGATAATTCCTTACTATAGCATTAACTAAGGAGAACTCAGGACTTGTTACACTTAAATAACAAAATCATATCACAGCCATAGTGTCAGGTCTGGGATCCCTGCCCCAGATCCTGAGTTGCCCTTGTATTCACTGACTAACTTTCAGGTCAGTCATACCTGTGCCGGTCGAGCACAGCTGTGGTGGCCATCCACCACTACACTTTCCCACAGCTACTGTGGGTCTCGTGTACCTTGTCCCGTGACGACTTAAGTCACGTCATCCAATGTAGCAAACCTCTAGACTCCACTACCAAACTCTGGCTCCACCTTTTTTTTTTGGGGGGGGGGGTTATGCCCCTCATATACTACTACTTCACGGCAGTACTCCAAGTACTCCATGAACCGAGTCAGGGTTCCAGAAGAGTAGAATATTAGAGACAGAAACGGTTAGGTTCAAACCTCGATCTATCTAGACACCTCGGCCTCGAATTACGGAGTGCCGCATCACCCTCGTTCGGATATGTTCACTCATCGGATATGCACGATTGCATTGGGTCGGACCTATTACCGATCGGGTTGGGGGTACCGGCCTACCTCCCGCTGCCTAGACACACGCAAGATGGAACACGCACGGTCATCCTAGCGGACGGACATGACAACAAGCAGTAACAATAGTATCATGAATACTTCTTATCAATTGTTATCCTACCGATGCAACGCCATTCGGCTTACGCGGAATAACACTGCTATCTGCACACAGCAAATACACCACTGCTGATTTCACCTTGATTCCTCGAAACCTCACCATTACTGATAGAACAATTACGTTACCATTCTAATGTCACGAAGCACATTACACATTTCTAATAATAAGCTCTACCTTATCATTTACAGCGTCTAGCATGTTGATGTAATGACGGACAAACTGTCGCCTTGCCTGCGTAATGAATAAACCAAACCCGTAACTGCTACACACTGTAAAGCACATCGTTCGGCCTATTTTATTTACACACCACTCGCTGTGGAATACGGCTTGTTCCGTCAGGTAACACATTACATTGCTGATCGATAAAGCCTACTTAAAAATGCAAACCGCCAACTGTAACGGATAACGCTACGCGACAACTCAATTTTGCGATGGCAATTAATTCATTCCGGGAATCAGCTCGGCATCACGACAACAATTCAATAATAGAATAAGTACTCAACTAACCTGTGATTGAAGAATCACAACCTTGACTGCAGATGTCCGCACTGGCCGCGAATATTGACATCAAAATTACATCAGCCTGTTGGCTGCGATCTGTCTACGCTGAGGTTTGGTGGGCGACTGCTCACGACACAGTCAGTGCGCCTTCCATTCGCCTACACGGGCCGCGTGACTTTCATGATTCATGAAGAAAACCAGAGTCACGATAAGTTCCACCACCCCGTGCTGCATGAAGCACTCGTGAACTTAGAGATCTCTACCACGTACGCACTTGAGGGAACATTCTAGATTTTTCTATAAATAACTAGAATAGCTCCGCCCCGCACTATTTTTTGATGGGGAATCCCCTATTAATTGATATTAATTCAAGGGAGACCAACGCATCGCACTCCCTTCAAAGGGATATTATGCAGAGATCTGCCGATCTTTATCCGTTTCGTCACAATAACGTCCTTAAAGATATGGCGAGAACAGAGGACTTTGACGTCAGTGAATCCACATCACTGTCCAGAATGAAAGACTTGGGAGTAAGAATTGGCACGGCCAGACGCGAGATGTACATCGGGAAAACAAGCTGCCTCGTCAACCAACACAGAACTGGCACTATTAGCCACCGGACGCTGATGCATATGCTGGGGGGGGGGGGGGGGGGGTTGGAGGATTTGAGTACCTATGGACATGTCCGGAGTGCAATGAAGATGCCCCAACTGATAACTGATAACTGATAACTGAACTGTCACGCAGGATAACAGATGTGTAAATGAGGTGAGCTTACTTCATACGTCGTCTTGATGTTGTCTATCCTTGGTTGTAATATATCTATGTTTGTTTATAGTAGACTTGGTGTTATCTTTCCTTGGTTGTAATATATCTATGTTTGTTTATAGTAACCTTGATGTTGTCTGTCCTTGGTTGTAATATATCTATGTTTGTTTATAGTAACCTTGATGTTGCCTGTACGTGGTTGTAATATATCTATGTTTGTTTATAGTATCCTAGATGTTGTCTGTCCTTGGTTTTAATATATCTATGTTTGTTTATAGTAACCTTGATGTTGTCTATCCTTGGTTGTAATATATCTATGTTTGTTTATAGTAACCTTGATGTTGTCTATCCTTGGTTGTAATATATCTATGTTGGTTTAGAGCAGTCTTGATGTTGTCTAACCTTGGTTGTAATATATCTATGTTTGTTTATAGTAACCTCGATGTTGTCTGTCCTTGGTTGTAATATATCTATGTTTGTTTATAGTAACCTTGATGTTGTCTGTACGTGGTTGTAATATATCTATGTTTGTTTATAGTATCCTAGATGTTGTCTGTCCTTGGTTTTAATATATCTATGTTTGTTTATAGTAACCTTGATGTTGTCTATCCTTGGTTGTAATATATCTATGTTTGTTTATAGTAACCTTGATGTTGTCTATCCTTGGTTGTAATATATCTATGTTGGTTTAGAGCAGTCTTGATGTTGTCTAACCTTGGTTGTAATATATCTATGTTTGTTTATAGTAACCTCGATGTTGTCTATCCTTGGTTGTAATATATCTATGTTTCTTTAGAGCAGCCCTGATGTTGTCTATCCATCACTGTCTTCTGGCTATTTAAATATTGTGGGCATGTGTTTCTATGAATGCACAATGAAGATGTGAGACAAAAAGTGTTGGATAGGCAGACCAGCCATTGGACTTCAGTGCACAGATGACACGTGATTGATTTACTGACTGACTGACAGTTTGACACAGAAACTGATTCATTGATTGACTGACTGATAGTTTGATACAGAAACTGATTCTTTGATTGACTGACTGATAGTTTGATACAGAAACTGATTCATTGATTGACTGACATGCAAACACGAAGCATGCTATACAGCACAGATGACACCGCATAGTAAAACATTTCAGTGGGGGAAAAACCATGTAAGAAAAACTTAAGCTCAGAAAGCAATAAAGACTAATAATTTGTGAAAAGTAAAAATTGGTTAAATACAACAAAGTTAGGTAAGCCTGTATGTTTCTTACTGGAAGAAAATATGATAAGTATTACATGAGAAATGATTTCACACATCTGAAGTATTACTTGAGATATTACTGGACAATATGTCATACATTACTGGACATGAAAACAATGTGAAGTATTACACAGAGATGCCTCATCGTGGAAAAACCCCCTTTTAAGATCACAATGTTCCCTGGTTGTAATGATGTATTCTCCCTGTATGCCAAAACAACACGGCCGAACCAATATATCACAACTCATGTGTTTGTCCTTCTGACTGGCCATCGACTGGTTAGGCTTGGCTGTGTCAAGGCATACCTGTGTGGAGGTAGACAAAAACATACATGAATTCAGCTGGCTGGCAGGTTGGTTGGTTGGTTGGTTGGTTGGTTGGTTGGTTGTGAATCCTTCGGAAAACTGAGTTTTAACTCTTAACTCTGAAGCACTGATGTTCTGGTAATCTGAGCTCTGAAAAGGCTTCCATGAATTTTTTTTGCTTGTTTGCTAATTGTCCAGCTGTATGTTAAAAACTAGATCTATGTAGCATGCAAGAACTCTTTTTCTAACTTTCATGGACAGTGACTTATTGCACAATATGTTCTTCATTTGATAGAATACAATTTTTTTTGTCCTATTCTGTTCTTTGTCTCAGTGATGCATCTTCCATCTGATGTTATCCATGGGCCTATACATCTGAATTTCTGCACTTGCCCCAAAATAACGTCCTGTACTTTTAAATGATGGTGAAAATGACCATGTGTTCCTATGCATCCACTGTGGACGAACATTTACAGTGTGAATTGGCCTTATCAGTCACATTTGCTACCGCCATGGGTTGTAGTTATTATGCCTTTTTGAAGCGCAATGTAACAAACTATCGTCTATCAAGACGGCAAGGTGCCAATACTTTGATTGAACATTTAGGTACAATATGTTTCTTTATCCCTGTGACAAATTATTGGATGATTGACAGAGGACCTAGTTTGTAGTGTTCTCTGGAGATATATCTTGAATAATAATTAACAAGATAAAGGATATGATTTAGCACGTTTTGTCTAGAGGTCACGCAAATGAGCTAATCATTCCCGCAATAGCCTTTTTGGAAAACCACTTTTCTTTGGCTCAAACCCCCACTGTGAGACCACTATGTATCTACACAGAAATTTATATAAGAAGTAAAATAGTTCACCCAAGGCCAGAGAAGATCTGAACTATTAGCGCCTGTACAACTGAGGATCCCTCTCACTCAACATAATGTTGCCAGTGTGCTATTCGTCCGTCACATAGATCTTTCCCTATATTTTTTGTCATTTTGTGACCTATATCAGTTCAATTAGTCTTTAGGACTTTAGGACTCATTTATTTGTAGACAAACAAACTTCAACAATAACGGTACATTACATCTGTTGGACAAGACATCTACATGACAGTTTCCTGCCAAAAGTGGGACATACATTCACAAGGAATTGTTTACACCACAATTGTACAAGATAGACATCATGTGATACTTGACAACATCTATACAGGACTTTTCACAATATGTATAACCAACCACAGCACTTAAGACAGTCACCAGAGACAACACTTGACAGCAACTGTACAAGAAATTCACTGGGGACATGTACTTAAAACTGATTCATTAAATACACAATTTATTGAGTTGGTGAGTAGAGTGGTGACCATTGCCTCATCTCCTGTCATGTCAACACTTAAATTATTGCATAGAAAATGCATAAAATATGTCACACATGCAGGTTGATAAACAAGATACAACACTTCTTATTTACTCCACCCCCCCCCCCCCAATAACTAATTCTCCGCTTCCTCCTCTCCAATATCTAACTACACCATCCCGTTACAGTATCGGTAACTATCATCATTTCCTGTCTCTTGGGAATTTAGGAAATCCTATCCATGGGCAACTCAAGGAAGAAACTACTGTTCTGGGTCTGTTGAATCCTTTTATCATCAGCATGGATGTTGGACTAGCTCCAGTTAGCAGCTTCCCCAGAATAAGCTTCATGGCAGATTCATTCCTTTTGAAGACAAGATTTAGTATGATATGGTACTGCATCTCACGGTTGATCAGGCTGTTAGTGAAGGCTGTCACTGGGTACTTCAATAATGACATACAGAATGTCCCATACATTGCAGCTACTCACTTAGCCAGATCAACTTCCCTACTGTTCAATCACATTCTTCAAGAATCACTGTGTGAGCATCCGGCTGGATATTTTCTAAGTTTTGTCTTAGATAAACAAACACTCCAAGTTACCCCACAGTTCTCCATGAATGTAGTTCATAGAACAAGATTTGATGTTAGTCTCATTTGACCTTTTGACTGACTCAAAGATCACTGTCCAGTTCACCACATTTGTAGTGCTTCAGATTGTGTTATTCTCCCATTTATGCATTCAGCTGTTAAAGAGCTGAGAGAAAAGTCTTCTTAGATTTTCCTGCCTTTTGATAGGGAGTCACTTCTGGATCTAGGACTTCTGGTTAGAGGTCCCAGCTGATATATGGATGGCCTCTCCACCATACTGTTCTCTGTCGACATATAAAATGGCACAACATCTCTTTACATATGTTAAAAGATAATGTTATTATACATCAACAGACACAGATTGGGGATGGGAGGAAAAGAATGGGTGTGGTCCAAACACACCTCTCCTAGTTTGATGATGTAGTGTATTTCACTCTGATGTACTGTGGTAATCACAAGACCATATGCTGAGACAGGGTAGCTTAACACAATTACAAGCATTTATGTGGTCTAAGTTCCACCATGTTTGAACCACAGTAGACCTGGGCACAAGGAGGACCAGACACAGTACAGCAATCATTGTGACATAGCAACATGGGACAGGCATTGTGAAGGGAAATGGAAAATAGGCATTTACAACTTCAATATGCAATATGTATTAACTAATGGCATTTACCCAATTAGCAGACCAGACATCCATTCCTATGGTTGTCATGTTGGTGCATGAATGTCCTATTCCATATTCACTTACACAGCAATGCCAGACCTCACCCCTTTTCTCAGACAGACCTGACTCACAGGTACATCATCTTTATCATCATCATGTGCTCTTTCCCCACTGAGTAATTTTCATGTCCACTACAGTAGGTAACAGTAGCTCAATTGCATAGCAATGGTTCATATATGCACCAAGCACATATGGGAAAAACATGTTTAGTCCTTGTAAATTTGCATGAGCCATACATTATATTCAGCCAACTAAGACACAGGTTCACACACCTATGGTTCTCTTAGGAACTAGTTTATATGAACCCTCCAACAGTAGAGGTAACAGTGTAATACTTCAAAAGAGAAATTGTATTAATTCTCTTGAGCATATAGCTACCAGGCATCACATGGACTTAGCAATTCTGGCGTGCCACACACAACCTGTTTACATATGGATATTGAAGCATCTTTCCTTCCACTAGATGTGAGAGGCTATTTATTAAATCACCAACTCACTCACTCCATCATTCTCAGCGTTTTACCAAGGAACGTGTACATGTTTACATCACTCATTCCCATTCAGACTGCCATTTGTTAACTCGCACGAGAGCAAAGGTACAGTTGAGTTAAGAATGAGTCATCCTAGGCATGAAGAATGCACAAGGGGTTTTGGGTTTGCGAATCTGCATGAGTGTGCCATACATTCATCAAGCATACGCAACCAGTCACAACAAGGGATTGATATGCACTCGGAGTATACAGCGTGAAAGACGTGTCAAGGTTGAAGATGCAGTGTCCAGAATACTGGCGCACAGAAGTTAGGTTTTCCACTTTCACATTTTATTCATAAAATACTCATACATTCTTCTCATTGGTTTACCAGGCACAACTACAACATTAAAGTATGTTTTAAAGTGGTACCTGCTGTCCAGAGAACAATATATTATTGAATCTTTAAGGGCATTGTTGGGTCATCACATCACACTAGCGACCGCTCCTGGTGAAATTCCCGCTCCTACTAATTAGATTTTAAAATATGGCCCAGGAATAGCGTGGGCTCATTACCTATTAGCCAATCAAAAGACAAGTGCATACCGCCGCCTCCCCCAACTCGTTCTAGAACATACGATCTAATAATAGCCCTTATATTTGGGATGGTCCCCGTTAAGACTTAAAGTATCTTTATGAAATGTGTCGGACTGGGAATGAGGAATTCTGTTCCATCATGCTACAATCCCCATGACGTATGTCTTTCTATTATTCAAACTAAGGTCCATATTTTGACTTTCTATAGATCACTTGGCAAGACGCACGTTGCCAGCACATCTTGTGTTGCCTGCCAATGGCCTGCAGATGTGCGAGGCAATGAACAGGGACACAGATCTGCTGCTGCTGCTGTTATAGGTGGAGAGATACTCCATGAAAACAATGATGTGGTGAAACATCATTATCTTGTGCCATGCTGATAAGCGTGAGCAGTCATGTTTCACCATCTCATAGATCACCAGAGTTGTAGATCAGCTCTGTGTTCTTGTCTCGACCTTGCCATGTGACCAAGCCATCTCAATATTTACTTCTCTGCCTTCCCCTTGTACTTTCTCTCTCAATCTTGCCAGTTGTCACCAACTTCTCTAGGATATTTCTTCGCATAACGTGCTAAAAAAAATGTTGACTGCCTACATCTAATTGCTCGAATCAGTTGAAGATTTACATTTAGTTCTTGTAGGGTTTGTCATTGATTTTTCTTCCTGTCCATGGTATTCTTTGCATTTTCTTCAGGCACCACATTTTCACTGCCGGTAGATGTTTTTCAGTTGTCTACTCATTGTCCATGTTTGACATGCATACAAAAGTACAGGTGCTATGTATCACTTCAACACATATTAATGTAATGAAGGCTCTAAGAGACAAGAAAGCGAGTGCAAGTGAACAGAAAGTGTATCCATAACTGGAGAGCATGTTCACAAAGAGGAGAGTAACGATTTTTAATCAGATCGCTATCCATTCATCATGTGCCATGATGATAAGCGTGATCTTACTCCAAAAATAAAGATGGAGAACCAAAGATGGTAATGCATAAATATGGTTGTTTCATATAAGCACATATGTGACTGTCAAATATTAAAATTTTTTTATTTGCTAGAGGACTAAGCATTGAAATGATTATAGCTGAGTCATTTTTCCAGTCCTATGAAATAATCTTGTTGCGAAATATTAATTAGCATGCAAAGTTACGTTATGCCTAATACTTGACCTATTCTACTATTATCAAGTAGTGTTGAATCTGCAAACCAGCTTGTGCATCTCTATTGAAATCAGGGACTTGTAACTTCTGTGTAATTAAATAAATTCAGTACTTCCATATTTTATACACAAAATAATTAATAAATTTATTTTCCTTGCACCTAACACACAGATTATAGTTGTGTCCCTTTAATATTCAGTGTGAGTCTTCAATTGTTCACTTTATTTCTATGCATATGTTATTGTAGATGATAACAATGAATATACGTTACTTTTATTTATTTTTTTTTGTGCTCGCTTTGAATTCAAATGTAGTTTGTACACACTACTTCTAGTAGTGCTGGACTGAATTTTGCGTGTGGATTAGCTTTCCCTATTAAAACTGTCCTTCTCTATTAGGTGAACCCGCTCCTAGATCAGATGTACTTCTAACTTACATCAGTTCCAACTGTCTAGTGTAGGGAAAGAACCCCTTACCTCGGCATCAGCACACCGGATGTTTAAGAACACGCGTTTTATCCATTTGGCCATACTGACCTCATCCATCCATCATGTGCCATGCCGGTAAGCGTGGGCGGTCTTGTTCTGCCATCTCACTCGATCACCAGAGTCATGGATCAGCTCCATGTTCCTGTCTCGACCATGCCACATGGCCAAGCCATCCAGGTATTTACTTATCGGTCTTCCCCTTGGTCTCTTCCCTTCGATTTTGCCAGTTGTCACCAAGTTCTCCAATTCATCTCTTCTCATAACATACCCTGTCTACGTCTAATGTCTCTAATCAGTTTACGATTTTCATTTGTTTCTTGAAAGACTTGTTCATTGGTGTTTCTGTCTGTCCATGGCATTCTTTGCATTTTCCACAGAAACCACTTTTCCACAGCCATCAGATGTTTTTCAGCTTGATTGCTTTTTGTCCACACTTCACATCCATCCAATAGTACAGGTTCTATGTAGCACTTCAACACTCTTTTTCTCATTTCAATTAATATCTTTTTATTGGTCATTATATTTTTCATCTTGCAAAAGGTTATCTTCGCAATGGCAATTCTTGTTCTAATCTCTTCAAGGCATCTCCCATCAGATGTTATGACTGTGCCGAGATAACTGTATCGATTCACTTGCATAAGAATATGCCCATTTACTTGTATATCACATTGTGGTATTTCCTTCTTCCCAGTGACGACCATAATCTGTGTCTCCTTAATATTCAGTTCTAACCCTAGTTGTTCACTGTGTGCAACAACGGCATCCACTAAATTTTCCAAATCCTGTTCATTGTCTGCAATCAAGATTGTATCATCTACATATCTAATGTTATTGATGTATCGTCCCCCAATGTTGATTCCTTCCATTATCTTCTATATTTCTGAGAATATTTTCACTGTACAAGGAAAAAAGATCTGGAGACATTACACATCTCTGTCTCACACCTCTTTTAATAGGCTCAAATTGACTTACATCATTATCAATTCTGATGGCCGCTTCTTGTTTCCAATGTATTTTTTTTTACAAGTTTAAGGTCTTTTCCATCAATCTGTAGATCTTCAAGCATCCTTATCATGTCGACATGATCGCTGTAGAACTTGTAAAAACATATATTGGAAACTGTATAAGGATTGATAATGAAGTAGGTCAATATCAACCTATTAAGAGAGATACATCAATGTATCAAGAGGAAATTAAATCAGAAAAGATGAAATCAGGACTAAAGTGGTGTTATAGCTGCGCTAGATTTTATTAGAAGACAGAAAATGGTTTGGCCATGCAAGCAAGTTAACAACTAACAGCATACCACAACAAGCAATGATGTACAGACCAGGTGGAAACAGAGGAAGAGGCCGACCACGTAAACAATGGACATGGAATAACATTCCATGGGAATATCGATTCATGAAGCCCATTAGCGGCCACTCTCCCGCTGTTTATACTTCACCTCGACACCGCAAGATACAAGAGGAACATGGTGAGATGAGATGAGAAGAGAGGTGTGAGACAGGGATGTACAATGTCTCCAGATCTTTTTTCCCTATACAGTGAAAATATTTTAAGAAATAAATTATAAATTATAAATTTTAAGAAGATATGAAAGGAATCAAAACTGGAGGATGAAACATCAATAACATTAGATATTCAAATAACACAGTATTGATTGCAGACAATGAACAGTAGATGCGGTAGATGCAAGATATAGCAACAATGTAGCAATGCAATATTACGGTACAAGCCATACACACAAGCACCAAGTCACACGGCTCAAATATCTACTGGCCCTGAAATCCTATGTATAGTCTATCCTGTCACACTTTCAGCCATGCATCCTCTCTCTGTCTTGTCCAAAGCCCGTCTGGCTTCTCCTCGACTGCCCGGTGGTCACGAGGTGTTTGCCCCTCGTGCAACCCGTGGGAAGTCATATGTCTCGCATACGCCTGGTTGAGGCTAGGCGTACTGCGTAGTTCTATTCAGGGTGACCCTGTCCTTCACGGGTACAGTCATGTGTCTACTGCTTTCAGCATCTAGACTTGTTCTCTTCCCTCCGTACTCACCCCATGTCCCTCCCTCTAACGTCTGTCCTCTCCTGTCCCCTACAGGACCTTGACATACTTCCCCTCCTCCACTCCTGTGTGGTGTATTCTTTTAATTTTTTTTTTTTTTTTTTTAGCATATCCTTTTTACAGGACTTAGCTGTCAACACCAGCATCTTTCAGCTGTATGTTGATCTCTTGGCAAGATTACGCTCAGTAGTTTGCCATTGCTTTCTGAGCGGCCGGCTCACATACCCCGTAAGTTACCGATGCGATTCGAACCACTGCTGATTTGAACCGTCATCACGTTACCTGACGAGAGTATACGAGATTACGGAGAAAAGTCATAACCTCTAAGCCACGAAGCCGGCATTCTTTTAATTAGTCTGTACTAATTCTGTCAAGGGCCTAAAGGAAGCAATTATTACTGTTATGATATCTAATGGCCAAGGGCAGAAATATAGTAAATGGGAACTTTCTTATGTCTATTGAAGCACTAGCAACTAATGCTATAGTAACATTTTGGGTGGTTGTCAAAGAGTCTATACTCTCTTCAATCTTAATTAAGGGGCTATCCAGACCGAAGTAACGAAACGTCTCACATTGTGAATAATCAATAACATTAGATATTCAAATTTGTGTTGTTTGTCCATCAAGTGTGATGATGACCATTCATTTCATCCAGTGGGGTTGAAAGTGTGGAGCCGTGAGTTCTAAGGTGGCTGATAAGGCCTATTTTGGCTCGAAATGTTCTTTAACAATGTGGACAAAGAATGCTTGACGTTTCTGGAGGAGGATTTTCTGCAGTGGTTTTTCTGTTCTGTCTTTTCTTCACAGCTCTTGCAGTCATGGTTGTCTCACAAGTGACTGCACCCTTGCGTAATGATGCACGCCACGAATTTCGGTCCTGGCTGCAGTCTCCCAGGAGTCATGATGAATTCCAAAAGCATTCAGTGAGATTTTCAGTGTCTTTAAAGCGTTTCCTCTGGCCGCCTTGGTTTACCACAACGCAACTCGCCGTAAAAAAATCGTTTAGGGAGCCTGTTATCTGGCATGCGAGTCAAGTGACCAGCCCAGCGAATCTGATTCTTCATTAGTAGAGTGTGGATACTGGGCATGGACGATCTTTCTAGGACTTCAGTGTCTGGGATCTTGTCTTGCCATTTAATCTTCAGTAACTTCCTAAGGCAGACTGTGTGGAAGTGGCTTAATTTCCTAGCGTGTCGCTGATAAACAGTCCAGGTTTCACAAGCATATAGCAGTGTGGATAAAACAACTGCTTTGTAGACTTTCAGCTTTGTTTGCAGGCTTATTCCATTTCTGTCCCATACATTCTTGTACAGTCTACCAAAGGCCACGCTGGCCTTGGAGATTCTTGCATTCATTTCATCATCAATTGTGGCAGCTTGTGACACAGTGCTGCCAAGATAGGTGAATTTTTCCACAACACTTAGACTATGACCATTCACTTTGATATTCGGCACACTGTGATTATTCCCTGGAGCTGGCTGGTACATAACTACAGTCTTCTCCAAGTTGATATTGAGCCCAAAGTTGGCATAGGCATGAGAGAAAGCTTAAACATTATGTTGCATGTCCGCCTCTGAGTTGGCGTATAGAGCGCAATCATCAGCAAACAGGAGCTCTCTGACGGTGTCTCTGTCAATTTTGGTTTTAGCTTTCAGCCTTCTGAGATTGAATAACTTTCCATCCATGCGGTAGTTGATGTCTATTCCAATGTCGTTGTTCTCAAAGGCATTAGTCAACATAGCTGAAAACATGAAGCTGAACAGTGTTGGTGCCAGGACACATCCTTGTTTCACTCCATTGGTGACAGGAAAGGGCTCAGACAGTTCACCATTTTCCTGTACTCTTGCCTGTATGCCATCATGAAATAGCAGCACTATTTGGGCAAAATTTCGTGGACAGCCATATTTTACCATAATCTTCCACAGTCCTTCTCTGCTGACTGTATCAAAGGTATACAAACTGTATCTTGGTAAGGTTAATGAAAGTGGAGAACATTTCGCAGTTCTGTTCCTGACATTTCTCTTGCAGCAGATATTCAAATAATACAGTATTGATTGCAGGCAATGAAAAGTAGTTGCGGTTGTTGCACACAGTGAACAACTAGAGTTAGAATTAAATTGTATGTAAGAAGACACAAATTATGGTCACTAGAAATAAGAAAATACCGCACTGTAATATACAAGTTCAGTTCAGTTCAACACCAAATTGAACAGCTACGTTCTTGAAAAAGTCAACAGCTTTACATACCTAGGAAGCAAAATGACATCTACAGGGGACTCAACACCAGAAATATCATCTAGAATCGCACTGGCATCTAGTGCCTTCAATAAACTGTCAAACATCTGGAAGTCAAAGACACTCAGCAAACACACAAAACTTAAAATCTTCAACTCTTGTGTGATTCCAGTGTTAACGTATGGATGTGAAAGTTGGAAATCAACGGTAGCTTTAGATAAAAAATTAGACAATTTTGAGAACAAATGTCTTAGAAGACTTCTAAACATCCACTGGACAGACTTCAGAACCAATACGCAAATAAGACAAGAGACTAAGCAAGATACAGTATCCAATTTCATAAGAAGACGCCGTTGGAACTACATTGGCCATGTACTCAGAATGGACAAGTCAAGACTCCCCTACCAAGCCCTCATATGGTCACCAGTAGGGAAAAGAAAACGGGGAAGACCAAGAGAGACCCTGCGTAGAACCATCATTAGAGAAGGCTCATTCAATGGCCAAGTGAATATCCAAGATCTACAACAGGTAGCAGCGAACCGCCAAGCATGGAGAGACAGGACTTCTGCCCTATGCGCCGCCTTAGGCTCAAGAGGAAAGATTAACTAACTAATATACAAGTAACTAGGAATATTTTTAAACAAGTGAATCGGTACAATTATCTCAGAACCATCATAACATCTGATGGGAGATGCCTTGAAGAGATTAAAACAAGAATCGCCATGGTGAAGTTAGCCTTTTGAAGGATGAAAAACATACTGACCAATAAAAAGATGTCATATGCAGCGAGAAATAGAGTGTTGGGGTGCTAAACAGAACCGGCACTTTTGTATGGATGTGAAACATGGACAATGAGCAAGCAAGCTGAAAAACATCAGATGGCTGTGGAAATGTGGTTTCTGGGGAAAATGCAAAGAATACCATGGATAAACAGAAAAACCAATGATCAAGTCCTAAAAGAAACAAATAAAAATCGTAAACTGATTGGAGAAATTAGACGTAGACAGTCATCATTTTTCAGTCATGTTATGAGAAGAAATAAATTGGAGAACTTGGTGACCACTGGCAAGATCAAGGAGAAGACAGAGTAGTAAATACTTGAATGTCCTGGCCACTTGGAATGGTCGAGACAAGAACAGTTAGCGGATCCACGACACTGGTGATCGAGTGAGATGGCGAAATATGACTGCCTACGCTTATCGGCATGGCGCATGATGATGATGATATGATGTTAACTCTTGGTGGCCTTCAGGGCATATGTTGAAACGTTCTGAGTAATGGTGATGTCGACACCCACACCCCCCCCCCCCCCCTCCTTTATCCCTCGAAAAAAAAGTATCTGCCTGGTATTATAGATTAAGTAACAAGTTTATGCACCAACAGCTGACAGTAGTGATGACAGCATTGATGAATTTTATGATTTAGAGAAAGCCTTCAAGACACGCAAGAATTCTGAAGTAAATACCATAATGGCTGAATTGAATGCCAAAGTTGGAAATCAACAGGACAGATGCATAGTAAGAAAGTATGGACTAGGGGAACAGAATGAAAGAGGTTGCAGACTTATACAGTGGGCAATATAGCATGATTTGATTATTGGAAACACCTGGAATCACCAGCACCCAAGGAGATTATGGACATGGAGGAGTCCTGATCATAAGATCAGAAATCAGATTGATTACATTCTCATCAACAGAAGATTTTGAAATGCCTTAAAAGTCGCAAACACTATACCAAGCGCAGACTGCTACAGCGACCATAGATTAATCTTAAGGAATTTACATATAAAATTAAAGAAAGTCAAATATTCACCAAGAAACATAAAATTTGATCTCATCATCATCATCAAGTGCCATGACGGCTGGCGTAGGCATTCATGGCTCTCCACAGATCTCGGTCTTTGGTTTTCTGGATCAACTCTGCTGCTGATATTCCTCCGTGCCACCGTCTCAATCCATCCAGCATAATTTCTCTTGGTCTGCCTCTGCCTCTCTTCCCCTCGATCTTTCCAGTTGTCACGATGTTCTCCAATGCCTCTCTTCTCATTACATGACCAAAGAAAGTTGTTTGTCTCTTTCTTATTGTTGTATATAGTGTTCTAGTTTCATTAGCCTGTTTCAGGCAGTCGTCGTTAGTTACTCTGGCAGTCCAAGGAATTCTCAACATTCGTCTCAGGTACCACATCTCTGTTGCTTCTAATTTCTTCTTAATTTGTTCATTTACATTCCAAGATTCACTGCCATACAGCAAAACTGGTTCTACATAGCATTTCAGCACTCTCTTTCTTACACTTCATGATAGTGACCTATAGCACAAGATACTCTTCATTTTCTTAAATGCGGCTTTTGCCTGCCCTATTCTGCTCTTAATCTCTGTTGTACATCTTCCATCTGATGTTATAAACGCCCCTAGGTATCTAAAATTATCCACTTGGTTAAGAATTGTCTCTTCTATTTCTATGTCACATTTTGGTGTCAGCATTTTCTTTGATATTACCATTGTTACTGTTTTCTTGATATTCAAGGAGAGTCCCTTCCTTGCGCTCTCTGTTACTACAGTGTCCAACATTTGTTGTAGGTCTGTTGATTTATCTGCCACCAATACTGTGTCATCTGCATAGCGTATATTGTTTATATTATAACCTCCAAGGGACGCAGAGGTGTTTCCAAGGCACCAGGGCCGGGTTATATACTGGCCAAGACCTATTGACGCGTCCTCGTCGAGCGTCCTGGGCAACAGGTCCCTTCGGGGTCCTGGCTAAAGTCAGTAGGATCGCCGATTCCTCCGAAGTCGGAGAGTGTCTGCCTGTACGGCGAGGAACCACCAGTCTGCACACCAATAAGCCAGACATGGGACAACGGATACTCACGCAAAACTCAGGTCCTGTATGACATCACACTGATGTTGGACAACAGGATGCCTTCATCCGACATACAGGACTTCGCGTTGGAGCTCAAGCCAACGAACACAAGCAAGCAAGCATAACCTCCAACTAGTATTCCTGGCATCTCTTTGATCTCTCTCATTATTACTTCGCTATATAGGGAAAAGAGATCTGGTGACAAGACACATTCTTAAATCTTTCCCATCGATGTTGGGATAAAATTTGATCTACTGGCACTTAATAACGAGGAAATAAAATATAAATTCAACGTAGAGTTAAAGAACAGAATCGTTGCATTGTCCGATATGGAAATATTATTTCAAGACATCAATGTAAAGTAATCATTCAACCAAGCTGCAGAAACAATCATCCCAACAATAAAGATAAAAGGACGAAAGAAATGTATGACGGAAGACATCTTAAAGCTCATGGAAATTGAAAACCAACACAACACCCGGATTACCAAATTAATGCACAGAAGAATTAATGACATCACTAACAAAAGAACACACACACACATCAACAGGTTGCCTAAAAACCAAAGAGGGCAAAATCGTAATAGAAAAAAATCAGATTTTACATGTGTGTTCAGATTATGTGAAAGACCTTTATGATGATACAAGAGAAGAACAATATGATCATCGGAATAATAATGAAGGACCATCAATTTTGATGATGGAAGTTAAGAACTCTTTTTCTAACTTTCAAGGACAGTGACGTATTGCACAATACGTACTTATTTTGATAGTAAGCAGTTTTTGCTTGTCCTATTCTGTTCTTTATCTCAGTGAATCATCTTCCATCTGTAGTTATCCATGTGCCCAGATATCTGAATTTCTGCACTTGCCTCACAATAAAGTCATGTGCTTTAATTGCACTTTGAGTAAAATATATAGATGCAGTTGTTGTACACAGTGAGCAACTGGGGTTAGAATTAAATTGTAAAAAGACACAGGTTATGGTCGTCACTAGGAAGAAGGAAATACCACAATGTAATATACAAGCAAATGGGAACATTCTTCAACAAGTGAATCGGTACAATTATCTCGGAACAGTCATAACATCTGATGGGAGATGCCTTGAAGAGATTAGAACAAGAATCGCCATGGCGAAAGTAGCCTTTAGCAAGATGAAAAACAAACTGACCAGTAAAATGATGACAATTGAAACAAGAAAAAGAGTGTCGAGGGGATACATAGAGCCTGTTCTTTTGTATGGATGTGAAACTTTGACAATGAGCAGTCAAGCTGAAAAACATCTGATGGCTGCAGAAATGTGTTTTCTGAGGAAAATACAAAGAATACCATGGACAGACAGAAACACCAATGACCAAGTACTACAGGAGACAAATGAAAATCGTAAATTGATTAGAGAAATTAGACGTAGACAGTCAAAATTTTTTGGACATGTTATGAGAAGAAATGGATTAGAGAACTTAGTGACAACTGGCAAGATCGAAGGGAACAGACCAAGAGGAAGACTGAGAGGAAGATACCTGGATGGCTTGGCCACATGGCATGGACAAGACAGGAACACTGAGCTGATCCACGACTCTGGTTATCGAGTGAAATAGCGAGTCATGACCGCCCACGCTTTCCGCCATGGCACATGATTGATTGATTGATTGATTGATTGATTGATTGATGTTTCTTTGATATCCACATGATGTTTGTCATTCTATTATTCAAACTAAGGCCCATATTTTGACTTTCTACAGATCACTTGGCTAGGCGCGCGTTGCTAGCATATCTTGTGTTGCCTGCCAATGGCCTGCAGGTGTGCGGAGCAATGAAAAGTGACATAGATCAGCTACTGCTGCTGCTGTGGGCGGAGAGATACTCCAAGAAAACTATGATGCGGTGAATCATCATTATCGTGTGCCATGCTGACAAGCGTGGGCAGTCATGTTTCACCATCTCATAAATCACCAGTCATGGATCAGCTCTGTGTTCTTGTCACAACCTTGCCATGTAACCAAGCCATCCAGATACTTACTTCTCTACCTTCACCCTTGTTCTTTCTCTCTCAATCTTGCCAGTTGTCACCAAGTTCTCTATGATATTTCTTCGCATAGCATGCTAGAGAAATGTTGATTGTCTACATGTAATTTTGAATCAGCTGAAGGTTTTCATTTAGTACTTACAGGGCTTGTCATTGATTTTTCTTTCTGTCCATGGTATTCTTTGCATTTTCTCACAAACCACATTTTCACTGCCAGTACTCATTGTCCATGTTTCACATCTATACAAAAGTACAGGTTTTATGTATCACTTCAACACACATTGAAATGATGAGGGCCCTCTGGGATAAGAAAGCGAGTGCAAGTGAACAGAAAGTGAATCTATAACTGGAGATCTTGTTCACAAAGAAGAGAGTAGAGATTTTTAATCAGATCGCTATAGGACTTGTAAACAACACATATTGGAAACAACAACCTGCTTACGGTATGAGACAGGGATGTGTAACGTCTCCAGATCTTTTTGTCCTGTAAAGTGAAAATATTTTCAGAAATGTAGAAGACGTCATTAGTGGACGATACATCAACAGCATTAGATATGCGAATAATACAGTATTGATTGCAGACAATGAACAGGATCTGCAACATTTAGTAGATGTGGTTGTTGCACACAGTGAACAACTAGGGCTAGAATTAAATTGTAAGAAGACACAGATTATGGTTGTCACTAGACAGAAGGAAATATCACAATGTAATATACAAGTATAAGGGAATATTCTTAAACAAGTGAATCTGTACAGTTATCTCGGAACAGTCATAACATCTGATGGGAGATCTCTTGAAGAGATTAGAACAAGAATTGCCATGGCTAAGGTAGCCATCTGTAGGATGGAAAACATACTGAGCAATAAAAAGATGTCATTTACAATGAGAAAATGAGTGTTGAGATGCTACATAGAAACAGTACTTTTGTACGGATGTTTTGTATGGACAATGAGCAAAAAAGCTGAAAAACATCTGATGGCTGTGGAAATGTGGTTTCTGAGGAAAATGCAAAAAATACCTTGGACAGACAGAAAAACCAACGACCAAGTCCTACAAGAAACATATGAAAATCGTAAACTGATTGGAGAAATTAGACGTAGACAGTCAAAATATTTTGGTCACGTTTTGAGAAGAAATACATTGGAGAACTTGGTGACAAGTGGCAAGATGGAGGGAAAGAGAACAAGGGGAAGGCAGAGAAGTAAATACTAGGATGGCTTGGCCACGTGGCATTGTCGAGACAAGAACATTGAGCTGATCCACGACTCTGGTGATCGAGTGTGATGGCAAAACATGACCGCCCACGCTTACCGGCATGGCACATGATGATGATAAGATGTTAAATCTTGGTGACCTTCAGTGCATATGTGGAAGTATTCTGAAAAATGGTGATGTCGACACCCCCTCCCCCCCCCCCTTGAAAAAAGTATCGGCCTGGTAATATAGATTAAGTAACGTGTAGAGGTCAGCAAGGCCAAATGGATAGGAATGTGTGTTCTTAAACATCCGGTGTGCTGATGCTGGTGCCGAGGTAAGGAGTTCAACCCCTAGACTGGTCTGTTGGACTAAACTGTTGACCTCTCGACCTTGACTTGGGGATGTAAATTACAAGTACCTCTGACCTCGGAGTGCCTGATGGCAAGGGACAGTGTCAATACGAAAAGCTAATTCACATGTAAAATTCAGTCCAGCACTACTAGAAGTATTGTGTATGGACTACGCTTGAGTTAAAAGCGAGCGAGCGCAACATTCATTGTTATCATCTACAAAAACGTATGCATAGAATTAGCGTGAAAATCTGCAGACCGTCATACTGAATATTAAAGGGAAACAACTATAATCAGTGGCTTAGGTGGGAAGGGAGACAACTGTAGTATTAATTTCTTGTTTATAAAATATGAACATACTGAATTTATTTTATTACATAGACGTTATAAATGCATGATTTCAAGACAGCTGCATAAGGTTGTTTGCAGATTCAAAACTACTTGATAATAGTAGAATATGTAAAGTATTAAACATAACGTTTTTTTGCATGTTAATTAATATTTCACAACAAGATTATTTCACAGGACTGGAAAAGTGACTCTGCTATAATTGCTTTCACTTCTATTTTCTGTTTACGGGTGTCGATTTCAATATTTGACAGGCACGTATGTGCTTATATAAAACAACCATATTTATGCATTACCATCTTTGGTTCTCCTCATTTTATTTTTGGAGTAAGATTTGAACCCGGGATCTCTCGCATATGTCATATGTTGCGAAGGGACTGGGGATCACTGTTGTGCATAATCCATATTCTAACCAAATAAGTTGGGCCCCATCCTCTTCTAATCTTTAATAATCAAGAATATGACCCTTGAGTTATTGCAAGCTCGGTTTTATTTTCTGTCTAGGGCGTTTTGGTCCTTTTGGGAATGATTAATACCAAATGAGAGTCTGCTCCTTCACCAAGGATTCTATTAGCTCTTGAGCCCCCTGTAGGTATTCTGAGAAAAGTCTGCAAGATTTCTTCAGCATGAATTAGGTGAAGAAAAGCATGGTTTTGAGAAGTCATGAGATATAGAGTCTTCTCTCTCCCATCTGTTATTTCATTGAGTTTATTGAGTTTAGTAATTTGGTAAATGATTTCCTAAATTACTTATGCACAAAGAACATCTTGTTTTCACAAATACAACAGTGTTTTAACAGTGTTTAACTGTGTTCAACAGTGTGTTAACAATGTTTCAACAGTGTGTTAACAATGTTTCAACAAAGTGTCAACAGTGTGTTAACAATGTTTCAACAAAGTGTCAACAGTGTGTTAACAATGTTTCAACAAAGTGTCAACAGTGTGTTAACAATGTTTCAACAGTGTGTTAACAATGTTTCAACAAAGTGTCAACAGAGTGTAACAGTGTTTCAACAGTGTGTTAACAATGTTTCAACAAAGTGTCAACAGTGTGTTAACAATGTTTCAACAAAGTGTCAACAGTGTGTTAACAATGTTTCAACAAAGTGTCAACAGTGTGTTAACAATGTTTCAACAAAGTGTCAACCGTGTTTTAACAGACAAACTGAACTGGAATTAAATCATGAGATCCTGTTACTGTTTGTGTAGTTTTATTGATTGGGCCTGTATCTTTTGGCCTTTTTGATCAAGACATTTCACATTTTTTTTTTCATTGATACATGGTTTGTTTATCATGACAATAATCAATGTGTAAATGCATATCAGTACCATCAATCAGTTATCAGTTATCAGTTATCAGTTGGGGTATCTTCGTTGCACTCCGGACATGTCCATAGGTGCTCAGATCCTCCCCCCAGCATATGCATCAGCGTTCGGTGGCTAATATTCAATGTTCCCAATCAATAAATAATAGCATCAATAATCATTACTAACTAGTAATGGTGGTAGTGTGGTTTAAGATCTTTTTCCTGTAATAAGAAACATTAATCTTAAGTGGCCCTATCATGGTTTGGGCTGTCCTGTCCTATGTTTCCATCTGAGGGATTGGGTGTGTTGGCAATAGAAATATCACCTCTGAGTGGTTGATTGGGTTGAGCCTGGGTCCATAGACTTGATGGATCCGTTTCAGTACTTGCCAGTAAAGCTACTCTGAAGGCTGCCATTGCTCTGGGCAAGTCCTGAGGTATCATGCCATCTCAAGTGTGGGGATCATCTTCTTTGCCTCCCTCCTCTGGTCCGCCACTAAGAATATCACTGTGTAAATTTCACATATGTTTTTAAAATCCTACCAATGTAATACTCCATAATGCTAGTAAGAATAATCAAGACACATCAGGAAGGATAAGGTCGGAAGAAATCTAATATCCTGAAAGTAGGAACTAGTTCCCCCCTCCTCTCTGATCTAGTGTTGGGTTAATTTGTGGGTGGTCAGAGATTATCACACTGTGTGCACCTGCTATCATCTGTTCCCTGCTGTATGCATGTTCTCATTGGACCTGGGTTAATTTAGATGTGTACAGTCAGACATTGATAAGAGTGATGACGTGTTGTTCCTTTGAGCATTTAAGTCAAGCTGATAGTGCTATACCATGACAAGGATAAGATGCATTTTAATAAATGGCATACAATTATAACATCTTCATCAACTCATTTTGGTTATGCATAGTGTAGATAACTGTTCTTCTGCACCTTCCAAATCAACTAACTTGTCTTCTTCTTCTTATAAATCATTTCACATTACCTGCTGTTGTTGTGGGGTTGAGTGGTGTGCTATGTTGTGTAGTGTGTTGAGTTAACTGCTGTTGATTGGGGTTCTCATCGTATGTACCACTTCCCCCCCCCCCCGCATCTTCATCAGTTAATATGAGTATAACTCATCAAGTAGTCATTGTTCATCATGTCCATCATACATAACTTCTGATGTGCATTTGTTACAAAATGTAATCAATACAAATCATGACAACAATACTATACATTAGTAAGAGGTTGTTACAAATGTACCTCCCCTAATCCACTCTCCTCCTCTACTCATCCTTTTATTCTTCTTCTTCTGTTATCAGTGCGCATCATGTCCATTCTGTTGGCTACCAACAGTTGGCTATAGACCGAGGTTTTATTTACCTGTTGGTCTGAACAGATTATCTAGGCCGTCTGTCACAAATGGCGTCTGTGAAGCGTAATTTGTTTTAGGCAATGCAGCTAGTGAGTGCTTTGTCTAAGTGAAAATCTGACATAAATACAACTATTTGTTCTATCAAACCCTATTATTTCAATTCATGAAGAGGAAAGGAAAGATATAATCTCTCTCTCAGCTCTTTAGATTGCGAATAGGCAGAAATAAGTACGTTTTCAAGCGAGGCAGTGGTTCCTGTGCACAAACTGTCTTGCGGTTAGCAGATAGCATTTTAAGCCGTTTTGATGAAATGCATAAGAGTGAGTTTGAATTTTCACCTCGTACAGATTTCTGTGATAGATTGTTGTAGTATGCACACATTAAAGCTAACAGATATCTTGAAGAACTTCAGAGTTTGCAGTTTTGAGAACGTATGAGATTGTCAGTTTGCCGGGGAAACGGCTCTGTGTAGTCAGAAGCTAGCAGTCGACACTTTTACACTACAGAGGTTTGATTTTATTAGTAATACATTTAAATTGACGCACAAACACTGGATACCTCTACTGTATACATCTGGGCATCAGATAGAACTGAGGATTCACATGCTTACCTCGGAGTTCGGTTCAAACTGCCGTCTTTTTCATGAAAAACACAGGTCACACAGCGATCTGACCGTTCGTCAGGCCAACTGAAGGAAATGTGCGCGATTTGAATATTGAACGCTAGTGGCAGGTCAGCGTCGTCATCACGTGACCGGCCCCGTCCAATGATCTCCCTAATTGTAGACGCTTGTAATTTCTAAATTTAGACGACACCCGTCCATCTCCGGTGTCATGTTGGTGTTCGGTCGCGTTAGTGTTGTCAATTGTAATACTCCCTGTTTTGGTGTGCAAATTTTGACGTACTGTACAATGATGGTGGTTCATTATGTCACAGTACTGTATAACAATGTAGTGAGGTACTTATAACAACAAGGTGAGGTACTGTATACCAATGTGGTGAGGTACAGTATAACAATGTGGTGAGGTACTGTATAACAATGTGGTGATGTACAGTATAACAATGTGGTGAGGTACTTATAACAATGTGGTGAAGTAATGTATAACAATATGGAGAGGTACTTATAACAATGTGGGGTGATATTGTATAACAATGTGGTGAGGTACTGTATAAAAATGTGGAGAGGCACTTATAACAATGTGGTGAGGTACTGTATAACAATGTGGTGAGGTATAGTATAACAATGTGGTGAGGTAATATATAACAATGTGGAGACGTAATTATAACAATGTGGTGAGGTACAGTATAACAATGTGGTGAGGTAAGGTATAAAAATGTGGTGAGGTACAGTATAACCATGTGGTGAGGTACTTATAACAATGTGGTGAAGTACTGTATAACAATATGGAGAGATACTTATAACAATGTGGTAAGGTATTGTATAACAATGTGGTGAGGTAAGGTATAACAATGTGGTGAGGTAAGGTATAACAATGTGGTGAGGTACAGTATAACAATGTGGTGAGGTACTTATAACAATGTGGTGAAGTACTGTATAACAATATGGAGAGATACTTATAACAATGTGGTGAGGTATTGTATAACAATGTGGTGAGGTACTGTATAACAATGTGGTGAGGTACTTATAACAATGTGGTGAAGTAATATATAACAATATGGAGAGGTACTTATAACAATGTGGGATGGTATTGTATAACAATGTGGTGAAGTACTGTATAACAATGTGGAGAGGCACTTATAACAATGTGGTGAGGTACTGTATAACAATGTGGTGAGGTATAGTATAATAATGTGGTGAGGTAATATATAAGAATGTGGAGACGTAATTATAACAATATGGTGAGGTACAGTATAACAATGTGGTGAGGTAAGGTATAACAATGTGGTGAGGTACAGTATAACAATGTCGTGAGGTACTGTATAACAACAAGGTGAGGTACTGTTTAACAATGTGGTGAGGTACTGTATAAAAATTTGGTGAGGTGCTGTATAACAATGTGGTGAGGTACGGTATAACAATGTGTGAGGTACTGTATAACAATATGGGGTGGTACTTATAACAATGTGGTGAAGTACTGTATAACAATATGGTGAGGTATAGTACAACACTGTGGTGACGTACTATATAACAATGTGGAGACGTACTTATAACAATGTGGTGAGGTACAGTATAACAGTGTGGTAAGGTACGGTATAACAATGTGGTGAGGTACTGTATAACAACAAGGTGAGTTACGGTATAACAATGTGGTGAGGTACTGTATATCAACAAGGTGAGGTACTGTATAACAATGTGGTGAGGTACTCTATAACAATGTGGTGAGGTACTGTATAACAACAAGGTGAGGTACTGTATAACAACAAGGTGAGGTACTGTATAACAATGTGGTGAGGCACTGTATAACAATGTTTTGAGGTACTGTTTAACAATGTGGTGAGATACTGTATAAACATTTGGTGAGGTGCTGTATAACAATGTGGTGAGGTACAGTATAACAATGTGTGAGGTACTGTATAACAATGTGTGAGGTACTGTATAACAATGTGGTGAGGTACAGTATAACAATGTGGTGAGGTACAGTATAACAATGTGGTTAGGTACATTATAACAATGTGGTGAGGTACAGTATAACAATGTGGTGAGGTACTGTATAACACGGTGAGGTACAGTATAACAATGTGGTGAGGTACTGTATAACAATGTGGTGAGGTACAGTATAACAATGCGGTGAGGTACAGTATAACAATGTGATGAGGTACTGTATAACAATATGGTGAGGTACTGTATAACAATACGGTGAGGTACTGTATAACAATGTGGAGAGAAACAGTAGATTAATGTGGTGAGGTACAGTGTAACAACGTGGTGAGGTACAGTGTAACAATGTGGTGAGGTACTGTATAACAATGTGAAGAGGTATAATAGAACAATGTTGTGAGGTACAGTGTAACAATGTGGTGAGGTAAGTGTAACAATGTGGTGAGGTACAGTTTATCAATGTGGAGAGGTACAGTTTAACAATGTGGTGAGGTATTGTATAACAATGTGGTGAGGTACAGTGTAACAATGTGGTGAGGTACAATTTATCAATGTGGAGAGGTACAGTGTAACAATGTGGAGAGGTACAGTATAACAATGTGAGGTACAGTATAACAATGTGGTGAGGTACAGTTTAACAAGGTGAGGTACTGTATAACACGGTGAGGTACTGTATAACAATGTGGTGAGGTACTGTATAACAATGTGGTGAGGTACAGTATAACAATGTGATGAGGTACAGTTTAACAAGTTGAGGTACTGTATAACACTGTGAGGTACTGTATAACAATGTGGAGAGTTACAGTATAACAATGTGGTGAGGTACAGTATACCAATGTCTTGAGGTACATTATAACAATGTGGCGAGGTACTGTATAACAAGGTGAGGTACTTTATAACACGGTGAGGTACAGTATAACAATGTGGTGAGGTACAGTATAACAAAAATAAGAAACCCCATTATCTTCCTGATCAAAGAAGAAGTGAAGTTTAGGTTAGCGTGGCTGTAAGGTTTAGTTTTTAGTCTTTAGTCGTTGGATCAACATCACGGCACACGGTTTAACCCACACGTGCTCCGTTTTCCTCCTAACTCAAACCTGAGTCTGGAGAAACTCAGCTCAATGCACGAACTCCGTTGCATCGGAGAGGACCCTGAAATACTCTGGGTAGAATTTAACTCGAAATTTTGCCCGGGCGGCGCCGTTAGGCTACTCTTTTTTCGATTTCCAACTGCCAAGGGATTTTTTACGTGCGTAACAATACACACAGGCGTCCGATCTCACTACCCGGAGACCAGGGGAAATTTTATTACTGGAAGTCCAGTGGATTATTTAAATAAATCCCGGTCCTCATCGGGGCCTGAACCCGGGACCTCCAGCACTCGAGGCGAACACCATACCTCGAGACCACTCAACCCCCCTGGCTGTGAGGTATAATGCGCTTAATCTTTTTCTCTTATAGCGGGGTTGTACTGAAATGTTGACTTCTCGTCCTTGAGTTGGGGACGTAAATTACAAATACCTCAAAGTCCGAGTGGGTTCGCTTGATGGTGACAGTGATAATAGGGAAAGCTAATTCAAGTGCAAAATCAGTTTAGTAGTGGCAACTAGACAGAAGTAGTAGCACATCTATGGGCAACACTTGAGTTCAAAGTTTAGTAGTGGCAACTAGACAGATGTAGTAGCACATCTATGGGCAACACTTGAGTTCAAAGTTTAGTAGTGGCAACTAGACAGAAGTAGTAGCACATCTATGGGCAACACTTTAGTTCAAAGTCTAGTAGTGGCAACTAGACATAAGTAGTAGCACATCTATGGGCAACACTTGAGATCAAAGTTTAGTAGTGGCAACTAGACAGAAGTAGTAACACATCTATGGGCAACACTTGAGTTCAAAGTTTAGTAGTGGCAACTAGACAGAAGTAGTAACACATCTATGGGCAACACTTGAGTTCAAAGTTTAGTGTGGCAACTAGACAGAAGTAGTAGCACATCTATGGGCAACACTTGAGTTCAAAGTTTAGTAGTGGCAACTAGACAGAAGTAGCAGCACATGTATGGGCAACACTTGAGTTCAAAGTTTAGTAGTGGCAACTAGACAGAAGTAGTAGCATGTGTATGGGCAACACTTGAGTTCAAAGTTTAGTAGTGGCAACTAGACAGATGTATCAGCACATGCATGGGCAACACTTGAGTTCAACTAGACAGAAGTAGTAGCACATCTATGGGCAACACTTGAGTTCAAAGTTTAGTAGAGGCAACTAGACAGAAGTAGCAGCACATCTATGGGCAACACTTGAGTTCAATGTTTAGTAGTGGCAACTAGACAGAAGTAGTAGCACATCTATGGGCAACACTTGAGTTCAAAGTTTAGTAGAGGCAACTAGACAGAAGTAGCAGCACATCTATGGGCAACACATGAGTTCAAAGTTTAGTAGTGGCAACTAGACAGAAGTAGTAGCACATCTATGGGCAACACTTGAGTTCAAAGTTTAGTAGTGGCAACTAGACAGAAGTAGCAGCACATGTATGGGCAACACTTGAGTTCAAAGTTTAGTAGTGGCAACTAGACAGAAGTAGTAGCACATCTATGGGCAACACTTGAGTTCAAAGTTTAGTAGTGGCAACTAGACAGGAGTAGTAGCACATCTATGGGCAACACTTGAGTTCAAAGTTTAGTAGTGGCAACTAGACAGAAGTAGTAGCACATCTATGGGCAACACTTGAGTTCAAAGTTTAGTAGTGGCAACTAGACAGAAGTAGTAGCACATCTATGGGCAACACTTAGTTCAAAGTTTAGTAGTGGCAACTAGACAGAAGTAGTAACATGTGTATGGGCAACACTTGAGTTCAAAGTTTAGTAGTGGCAACTAGACAGAAGTAGTAACACATCTATGGGCAACACTTGAGTTCAAAGTTTAGTAGTGGCAACTAGACAGAAGTAGTAACACATCTATGGGCAACACTTGAGTTCAAAGTTTAGTAGTGGCAACTAGACAGAAGTAGTAGCACATCTATGGGCAACACTTGAGCTCAAAGTTTAGTAGTGGCAACTAGACAGAAGTAGTAACACATCTATGGGCAACACTTGAGTTCAAAGTTTAGTAGTGGCAACTAGACAGAAGTAGTAACATGTGTATGGGCAACACTTGAGTTCAAAGTTTAGTAGTGGCAACTAGACAGAAGTAGTAACACATCTATGGGCAACACTTGAGTTCAAAGTTTAGTAGTGGCAACTAGACAGAAGTAGTAACACATCTATGGGCAACACTTGAGTTCAAAGTTTAGTAGTGGCAACTAGACAGAAGTAGTAGCACATCTATGGGCAACACTTGAGCTCAAAGTTTAGTAGTGGCAACTAGACAGAAGTAGTAACACATCTATGGGCAACACTTGAGTTCAAAGTTTAGTAGTGGCAACTAGACAGAAGTAGTAGCACATCTATGGGCAACACTTGAGTTCAAAGTTTAGTAGTGGCAACTAGACAGAAGTAGCAGCACATATATGGGCAACACTTGAGTTCAAAGTTTAGTAGTGGCAACTAGACATAAGTAGTAGCACATCTATGGGCAACACTTGAGTTCAAAGTTTAGTAGTGGTAACTAGACAGAAGTAGTAGCACATCTATGGGCAACACTGGAGTTCAACTAGACAGAAGTAGTAGCACATCTATGGGCAACACTGGAGTTCAAAGTTTAGTAGTGGCAACTATACAGAAGTAGTAGCATGTGTATGGGCAACACTTGAGTTCAAGGTGAGCGACATAAACACACATACAACTTTTTATACGACCTTAAGGGCACCTCAACACACACACACACACACACACACATACACACACACTTACACACACACACACACAGACACACACACATGGGGAGGGGGAAGGGAGGGGGGTTAAATAATACCCTAGACACGGCAGTAAGGTACATTACACACACAGATGAAGCAGGCGAGAGATCACTTTGCATTGATTAGTTTCATCACCTGGTCCCTATTTCCTACAGCAGCCAGTCTCCAAGAGCCTGTAACAACATCACCTGAATTGACCAACTGCCCACAGGTTGGCGGAAACCCATCCTTAGCTCAACAAATGACCGGAGCATCTCATCCCAACCCACGCTGTCTTCCTTTTGGATTTTAATTCCCATCGTGAGTACCCAAAGTTTATTTTCTCTTCTTCTTTTTCCTTTTCTATTGCTGTTTTCTCTTCCTCTTCTTCTGGGGGACTGAGTGGTCTCGAGGTATGGTGCCCGCCTCGAGTGCTGGAGGTCCCGGGTTCAAGGGCCGGGATTTTTTCTCGTGGACTTCTAGTAACAAAATTTCCCCTGGTTTCTGGGTAGTGAGATCGGACGCCCGTGTGTATTGTTGTGCACGTAAAATATCCCTTGGCAGTTGGAAATCGAAAAAGAGTAGCCTAACGGCGCTGCCCGGGCAACATTTCGAGTTAAAAATCTACCCAAAGTATTTCAGGATCCTCGTCGGTGATACGGAGTTCGTGCACTGAGCTGAGATTCCCTGGACTCAGACATGACTTAAGAGTAGAACGGAGCACTTATAGGCTACACCCGGGTGCCATGATGTTGATCCGTCGACTAATCTAAACTAAACTAAACAAACTTCTACTTTTTCTCCTTCTCCTTCCACTTCTTCTTCCTCTCCATCCTCCTCTTCAGTTTCTTCTTCTTTCTTTTTTTCTTTTTCTTTTCTTCTTAAACTTCTTCTTCTTCCTCTTCTTCAACTTCTTCTTCTTCCGCAGGTGCCTGTTCTAGACCAAACATTGTCCATGATTCTCACCCCTTCCCCCCCCCCCCCCTCTTTTCATTAGTTATATTGACTCAATTTATGCTGTTTATATTATTTCGAGCGGGAGTCATTAAGTAACCAGAATTTTACGAATAACGTTTTTACGATGGTGCTAACCAGATATTGTGTGTGTTATTTCTCAACATATTACCCCAGCCTGGCAACACACTTGGTCCACTTGTCCACTAACTTGTCGACACCTTCTAGGGAAAACATGTTTGGTGTGTCTTTAAACCAGTTTTGCACCGCCTCCATGACCTCATTGTCACCTGAAATCTCTGATCCCGCAAATGTTCTTTCGAATATCCAAATAAGTTAAAGTCCGATGGCGCCAAGTCTGGAATGTATGCTGGATGTTTCACAACTTCATATTTCGGATCACGTTGTGTATCCACTGTGTGCGATGCCGTATGAGCGCGGGTGTTGTCGTGCAACAACAATATTCTTTTTAAGAGAAGTCCCGGGTGTATAGCGGACTTCACCGACATGTCACTGTATCGTGCAATAATAAATTTCGCAAAATATTTGGCAGGAGGTTAGCATAGGCAAATATGTGAGGACCCTCGTTTTAAAAGTTGGAGTGTGTTCGCCTGATGGCGAGGGACACATATAATAGAGATAGCTAATCCACATGAAACAGTCAGTCCAGTTAGCTAGAAGCAGTAGCACATGTACGGACTATGTTTAAGTTCAAGGCGAGCGGACGGGGAACAAAATAATAGCATATTTCTGAATCTTGCTCCCATGAGGACTCCGTATTATCCTGAGACAGTGGAGTGATCATCTTGCTGCCATGAGGACTCCGTATTATCCTGAGACAGTGGGGCGATCATCTTGCTCCCATGAGGACTCCGTATTATCCTGAGACAGTGGAGCGATCATCTTGCTGCCATGAGGACTCCGTATTATCCTGAGACAGTGGGGCAGTCATCTTGCTCCCATGAGGACTCCGTATTATCCTGAGACAGTGGAGCGATCATCTTGCTCCCATGAGGACTCCGTATTATCCTGAGACAGTGGGGCGATCATCTTGCTGCCATGAGGACTCCGTATTATCCTGAGACAGTGTGGTGATCATCTTGCTGCCATGAGGACTCCGTATTATCCTGAGACAGTGGGGCGGTCATCTTGCTCCCATGAGGACTCCGTATTATCCTGAGACAGTGTGGTGATCATCTTGTGTAAGGCCAGCCATTACCAGTGTTGAGACTGGGGACACGTGTATCGAATAGCGGCCCTGAAGATGTGGATGTACAGAATAATATGTTGTATTTCATGGAAACATAAATCAATCAAATACAGAGATTCTAGAAAAACTGGAAATAAAAAGAGAGTTGGTGAAAGAAATAAAAAAGAGGCAAGTGAAATATTTCGACCACGTTAAAAAAACATAACACTCTAATAAAAACCATACTGAAGTTTAAGGTTGAAGGCAAGTGGGCAAGAGGTAGGCAACGATACAAGTGGGAAGATAACATAAAGAAATGGACAAACAGCAATGAGACAGAATGTACAATCAGGGCAAGAGACAGACAGTGTTGGACATCCACTGCAGCCAACCTTCATTGTGGAGGCGGTACCTGATTGTTTGATTGGCGTGTGTATCACTGCAGTAACATCAACAATAAAGTATGACTCTTCCCTCCACAGAAGCACAGTCCGGATCACTCAGGGCCAACTCACAATGGAAGAAGACAGGCACCGCAGAATAATAACCATCAGTGCTGTGGAGACATAGTCGAATTTTGATGTTGCCTTTGATTTGTGCATTCACTTGTGTCCTTGCTTTCCTGTTTATTCTCATACCATTGCTTACTCTTCTTGTCCTATTTGCATTTGTTTCGGTTATCAGTCTTACCGTTTTGTCTTTTGTTACTGCTCTATTCCCTTGCGTCCTTGCTTTCCTGTGTATTCTCATACCATTGCTTCCTCTTCTTGTCCTATTTGCATTTGTTTAGGTTATCAGTCTTACCGTTTTGTCTTTTGTCACTGCTCTATTATAATTATTCATTTGCATTTTCAGCGACATTTTTCTGACCTTAAATCTTTAGATTATTAAGACCTTTTTTGTGTTCAATTTCTCCTTGTCTTTTAGTTTTTAATTTCTCTATTAATTTTGTTAACTAACAGTTATAATTTATTAACAGTTCATAATAACTTATGATACAAGTGACATTTTAAAGAATTTAAAAATTACAGAAAACAAACAGTAGAGGACACGTGCAGCTAATCAATACCTAGAAAATGTTGGACAAACCAATGAACACAGAATAAAACTGAGTGATGAAATGTAACTGGATTGTGTCTGTCTGTTTATATGTGTGCAAACATTTGTTTGTGTTTTTCTGGTTTGTTTATACATTCATAAACACTGATTCAGTCATGCTGAAAAATATATGATGGCTGTAGAAATGTGGTTTCTGAGGAAAATGCAAAGAATACCATGGACAGCCAGAAAGACCATGAACAAGTCCTTCAAGAAACAAATGAAGATCGTAAACTGATTAGAGACATTAGACGTAGACAGTTAAAAATTTTTTGGCATGTTATCAGAAGAAATGAATTGGAGAACTTGGTGACAACTGGTAAGATCGAAGGGAACAGACCAGGGGAAGACCTAGAAGTAAATACCTGGATGGCTTGGCCACGTGGCATGGTCGAGACAGAAAGACAGAGCTGATCCATGACTCTGGTGATCGAGTGAGATGGCAAAACATGACCGCCCACGCTTACCGGCATGGCACATGATGGATGGATGGAAACACTGATTGGCAATTACACAAGCCAAGGAGGCAACAGATTTTAAAGCACCACACAACAGACAAAAGTGAGTTGCATATCCTTTACAAGATGTTGAAGTCTACCCCAGCATTGTTTGGCTGTTTGTGATTTCTTGGCAAGTTTACGTTCATGAGTTTGCCATTGCTTTCTGAAAGACTGGCACTCATAACATTGTATGAAAATCCCCGCAAGACAGCCTGCTTCCATATCGCCCGCAGCTGTGTTTCAATAGCAGTATTCAGGATTGTGAATCGCATTTATAACACCTTCATCACAGCATCGACACAACAGACAAGCAAACAATGAAAGCATTCAGTGTACACTCTTCAAGCATCGTCCTGGCAATGTCAGGCTTCTGTATAAAGTATTGTAACTTTCAACATCGTCCTGGCAATGTCAGGCTTCTGTATAAAGTATTGTAACTTTCAACATCGTCTGTATATGGCATTGTAACTTTAAAAGTCATTTTGGCAATGTTAGACTTCTGTATAAGACGTTGTTACTTCAAACATTGTCTTTGTAGTAGTATATTTATAGGCTAGCTGATGTTAATTTACAAAGTGATTTGATGATAATAGAAGTGTAAACGAGGTGACCCTACTTCAGACGTCACTCAAGGTAACAGATGTGTAAACGAGGTGAGCTTACTTCAGACGTCACTCAAGATAACAGGTGTAAACGAGGTGAGCTTACTTCAGACATCACTCAAGATAACAGATGTGTAAACGAGGTGAGCTTACTTCAGACAACACTCAAGATAACAGATGTGTAAACGATTTCTTCAGACAACACTCAGGGATAATATTTCTGATGTAATATTTGTATCGGATCTGGCTTGTTGTTGTCATCTTCATATGTTGGTGTTGGATGTTGACTGGGGTGTTCTTCAAATGTTGACAAAGATGTTCCTCGTATCTTGTAGGTCTAAGGTGTTCTCAATCGGAGAATACCCCAACTGAAAAGAACTCTTCAAGTGGACAACAAATGTTGGACTTATCAGAGGAATGTTGGTGTGTTGCATGGTAGTGGTTGGTGAGCATCATGGTGGTGTGTTATAGACTCGTATTAGATGGAAAGGAACATATGGGCCACCAAGTTACATACTGCATTGAAGACACTATCGTGTTATGTTATATCCCACACATTGACATCAAAGTCAAACACCACTTGTCATGTGACAATTCGTACAATGATATCACACACCACTTGCATGTGATTGATATCCCACACAATGACGTAAAAGTCAAACATCACTCATCATCTCATCTCATCATGTTCCTCTTTTACCTTGCGGTGTCGAGGTGAAGTACAAACAGCAAGAGAGTGCCCGTTTATGGGCTTCATGTATTGATATTCCCTTGGACTCCGTTATTCCATGCATACATCGTTTACGTGGTCGGCCTCTTCCTCTGCTTCCTCTGGTCTGTACATCATTGCTTGTTCCAAACCATTTGACTTGCTGCCTTCTAATAAAATCTAGTGCAGCTACAACCCCCACTTTAGTCCGTTTTTCTTCATTTCTGATCTAATCTCTTCTTGATTCATTGAGTATTCGTCTCAGGAATCTCATTTCTGTTGTTGTGATTTTTCTTTTCTCTTTTTCTGTCATTGTCCAGGTTTGGCATTGGTAACATAAAGTTGGTAAAAAGATTGTGTTGTAAAGTGCTTTCTTAGTAGTTATTGATACGTTTGTTCTTTAGTATTGGTGCCATTTGTCCAATGAGTTGGTTTGCCTTATTGCATTTATTTTCGATCTCATCATCTGATTTGCCATTTGATGATATTATACTTCCTAGGTACTTGAAATTCTTGTTTCAAGGGGTGTTCGTTTGGTGAATCATTGTTGCTTTTTCTTCTTTAGTTATAGTCATTACCTCTGTTGTACTTGTGCTAATTTTCATGTTATGTTCCCTACACATTTCATTTAGACTATTCATGTGGTCTTGTAATTCAGCTTCTGATTTTGCTATTAGTGCTTGGTCGTCCGCAAACAGGAGTTCTCTAATGGTTAGATTTGCAGATGATTCTTCTTCTGTGTTCTCGTCGTGCGGTGTTCTTGCGGTCTCTGTTTGGCTGGTTTCTTTACATATTTTGTCTATATATGTTATGAACAAGAGAGGGGACAGGACACAACCTTGTCATACTCCGGATCTTATGGTGAAGGGTTCTGAGTGTCCTCCAGTTGCTCTCACTATGCATTTACTGTTGTTGTATAAGCTTCTACATAGGTTTGTTAGATGTGTACTCACTCCATATTGTTTAAGGATTTCACACAGTTTGTTTCTTGGTCGACAAAGGCTAAGTAGAGTGTTTCATTGAATTTGATTCATCAAACATTACTAGTTTTTGTATATAAAAAGTGACATACAACCCACACAATAATATCAAAGTCAAAAACCACTAGTTCATGTAAGCAGCCTGACTATGGAAGTCATGGCAGTAAGTAAAGCAATAACATGGCTTGAGACACAGACATTCGCTAGGGCATGTGTCCTTAGTGACTCAATGAGTATGCTCAGGAGGACAGAGATGGGGTTGGTCCGAAGAGAGTGGCTGCTGTCTCTGGAGCGGTCTCGGCTGGTAAAGATTAGTTTCATCTTCGTGCCAGGGCAGGCAGGTGTACAAGGGAATGAGCGGGCTGATAGGCCTGCAGACGGGGTTACTGTGGAAGGCGGACGAGCTATGGACCAGGCATCTGAATGCTCTACGAGAAGTAAGTCGTTTACGAGAACCAAACGATGACTGGGAATCTACAACCATAGTCAGGCTGCGAGAACAGCAAGTTAAAAGAGGTGTGGCCAAACAAGAACACTACGCAGGAAGCCAAAGAAGAGTAATAAATCAACACAGAACTGGTGTCGTGAGCTGCTTCACGCTGCGGGATTTGCTGAGGTCAGGAGCACTTATGGACTGAATGGTTCGATGTGCAATGAGGATGATCTGTCGACTAACTAACTAACTAACTAACTAACTAACTAACTACTAGTTCATGTATATAACATATGACAGACAACCCACACAATGATATCACAGTCAATCACCACTAGTTCTTATATATAATATATAAATTTAATACGCATCCAAAATAGTAAATTAAAGCATAAACTTATACTCTGCTGAAAAACAAAAACTATACAGAAAATCTACGCACATCACAGTGGCTCCCAAACTGGTGTCTCTGGGTCCCACATTCTACACCACACAATTTCCTCAAAGAACACCACGTCTTCATTGCTAGAATACCAGTAAACTAAAACAAGCAATCACCTCCCAGTGCTTCTTTATATCAGGGAGAGTTTTAGTGCACTGAGCACACAAAGTTAAAGATGAATAATAAACAAACTCTGGCATAGACAGACAATTCCCTGAGCAGAACTGAATAAATGTGTCAATGCAGGATTGGTGGGGAAGTAGTCTGCTGTGATTATATGTGAGAATAGTATAGGATTGGTGGGGAAATAGTCTGCTGTGATTATATGTGAGAATAGTATAACCTGAAAGGCCTTTGGAATCCACAAGGCAAAGAAATAGAGAAAGACACAAAAAGACATGGAGTGGAGACTATCATCATCAAGAACTTTGCCGGCTCGTGTGGGCGATCATGAATCTCCACAAATTGCGATCTCCGACGGCGTGGATCAGTTATGTGTTAACTTCCTCCCCCTGCGCCATAACACAAGACTATCAAGAATGTTCTCCCACTGTCTTCCTCTATCTCTCTTTCCACAAATCTGTCCGGCTGTCACATGTTCCAGTTTTTGTCTTCTCATCATAATGTGACCAAAGAATGATAACTACTTCATTCTGATGTTTGTGATAAGTTGTCTTTGTGACTTAGCTTTCCTTACAATGTCCAGATTGCTCATTTTGGCTGTCCAATAATGTTCAGCATTCTTCTATAAAACCACATCTCCATGGCTTCTAGGGATTAATGTTTTCGCCTGTTACCTAATCATCCAGGATTTGCAGCCGTTTTTTAGAACTGGGTCTACAATTTTATTGCAGAAGTGGAGATAGAAATGAAAACACGGGACTGTTAACCCAGTCAACAAATGCCTGAAGAAGTTGGAGGTGTCAATCGAAGGGAGCAAATATCGCAACTCTGCTGTAAACAGGCACAATGCAATTACACCCAATGCAAACATTCTGGATGAATCAAGAAGAAGAAGTAGAAATGAATAAAGTAGGGAGAGCATGGATGGAGCTGCCTGGACCAGCCACAGATAGGGCAGCTTGGGGTGATGTGGCTGTGGGATATGGTGAAAGAAGAAGATTATATAAACTGAATGTAAACAAGAAACAAGAATCAGACCTGTCTCTGGCTGAGTAATAGAGCCAACTAGTGTTTGAGGTTGCTGATGTTTTCCCAGACGGCCCATCGTCCAGAATGAAGTAAAATTGGTGGGTCAATGTAGAGTGAGAATGTGGTGATCTACAGTCATGCCGCTATGTTCTGCTGTGTGATCATCTGGAGAGTATTCAATGTTGGTTGTGCAATCATCCACTCTGTCTAATCCAGTGTACTGTCGACACCCCTTGCTCAGGAGTTAGTGACTGCAGGTTCACAATTCCTCGACATACCAGGTCCAGGGTTGGAAATCAACTGCTGGCAGTTTGGAAGCAAAATTGCTTTGTGTTGATTTCAGTGGTATGAGCATCTACCGTTCAGAAATCAATAGGAAATTGCTGAATGTAATATTGCCTAGTAAATCACAACCAGGCAATACATGATGGGGTTGATTGCGACGTCCTGTAAAAGTACATGCAGCTAACTATTAGTTCAGTGTTTTGTACCTGTTGTTGCCATAGCAGGAGGTCACATGTCACTTCCCAGGCAGTCAACAAGCCAGGGACATCAAGCAATGACCTCCAGACAATCTCCAGGTAATACTGTGTTTATAATTCACAACTCAGACACTTCATAATATGACCCTAAAGCTTATCACATATAATGTATACATTAAATAATAACACGACCTTCTGTCTCTTGTCTGCATGTCTACATTTTAAAATCTCTACATCTGATACTGTCTGAAACATGAACCAACCAGGAACAACAAAATAACATGTGCATATTGATTATGTCAACATTTGTGTAAACTAACTAGTTCAACATTTGTGTAAACTAATCAGGAACTACAAAATAGCATCTACATACTGATTATGTCAACATTTGTGTAAACTAACTAGTTCAACATTTGTGTAAACTAACTAGGTCAACATTTGTGTAAACTAACTAGGTCAACATTTGTGTAAACTAACTAGGTCAACATTTGTGTAAACTAACTAGGTCAACATTTGTGTAAACTAATCAGAAACTATTAAACTAACATCTACATACTGATTATGTCAACATTTGTGTAAACTAACCAGGTCAATATTTGTGTAAATTAACCAGGTCAACATTTGTGTAAACCAACCAGGTCAAAATTTGTGTAAACTAAACCAGGAACTACTAATATAACATCTACATACAGAACATGTCAACATTTGTGTAAACCACTTAAGAACTATTAACATAAGACCTACATTCTGATCATGTCAACATTAGTAGTAAATCACAACTGGCAGTCTTCAGTCCAAACAGACAGAGTATTCGGGAGTCTCACCTCACGTTACTCACCTGGATGTACGCACCCAGACATGACAGAGTATAAAGCAACAAACTCACAGGCCAGCTGGCAAATAATGCACCAATGTAAACAGGAAGAAACATGGACAGGGCTGATATAATCAATAATACGGGTTCGGTTGGTGGATACTGGCGAGACATCGACACCAGCTCGACTGCACGAACTGGGAGTGAAGCCTGGTCAAGCATGACAATGTCACCTTCAAAGAAAGAGAGGAGATACCATTGTCAACTCCATATAAGAACAATGCTGCATCAGAGGGCTGAGCATGCGAGGGAATGTCCAGTGTGCAGTGACATGGTGACGTCGTTTGACATGATATAAACATTAGTAACAAATACTACCAACTCTAGTTGGAACACAATTGTGACATGGTGACGTCGTTTGACATGATATAACATTAGTAACAAAAACTACCAACTCTAGTTGTAACACAATTATGAACACAAAATATGTGACAATGAGCAGCAGTACTGGCAGTAAAAAATCACAATGAACTGTTCATAAAGCTTCCAAAAATACATCATAGAAAATTGCATGTTTTTGTAAATAAATAAAGGCATGACATTCATACAGATATAGAAATTACTGGCTATCTTAAGTATAAAGCATTCATCTCATCTTATCCCTGTAACCTGACTGTGGGTCGCAGGGATGACCCGATGGAAGCTCCAGCAATCAGATTTCCCCCACTGCTCCCACTCTTCTCAGCAACACACACACGTATGACACTACTAAATCCTGTCCACTCTTTAATCTTATCAGCCATGCTTTCTTCTTCTCTTCCTCTTCTCTATTTGCTCTCAAGGATCACCTTTGAGAGGGTGTGATGGCGTGTGACATGCCCAAATCAGGCAAGCTTTGGTGTTTCAACACTGATAAAACTGGTTCTTGTGGCCTGTGTATGTATTTGTGTGTCCTACACAGATGCCAAATTGTCCTCAAGCATTTGTATTAAATTGCCGGGATCCTACGTGCTGTATCTGCAGTGAGAGCCCAACTCTCTCACCCATATAAGAGAATGGACACCACAAGTGACTTGTACAGTCTGATTTGACAGGATGTTTATTTTCTAGATAGGATTCAGTCTTGTCATAGCATTACTGGCTGTGAACAGACATTTATTATAGGTGAGTGTTATTTTTACATCTAAAGTTATTTGAGTTTAAAGTTTCACAAAAAAATATGGACATTGGGCATGTGTCAGTGTAGGTAGGTAGGTAGGTAGGTAGGTAGGTAGGTAGGTAGGGAAGGTTGTGTGTGTGTGTGTAGGGTTGCCAAACGTCCGGCAAAGAGAGGACATGTCCTCCTTTTTTGCGTTGTGTCCTCCGTTAGGCAGGCAAATCTGTGCATCTGTCAATAGCACCACAGGTTGTGTACCATTGCTGGTATTTAGTAATTTCACTGTTGCTATCTTGATTGCCTCAATTTCAGCATCATAGTTATGGCAGTACTTTCCTGTCGGTACTCTGGCTGTGTCCCTAGTATTATTTGGGTATTCTATGTACACTCCCGCTCCTCCATTTTGAACAGCATTTTGTGCTGCCCCATCTGTATATACACGGATCCAGAGGTCCTGTGGGTATTCTTCATCAAGGAAGCTGAGAGTGGCTGTTCTGCGCTGCACGCTATTCTGTTCTTCCTTGTCAAATATTCCTCTCACTTTTGTCTGGATTTGTAATGATAGTCTATGTTCATCTTTCCATGGAGTTCGCTCTGGAATAGTTGTTAGTGGGATACCAACTGTGGGCAGATCGGTGGTTTCTCTGCAGAGTCGTTTGGCCTGGTGGATAAAACTACTTCTTTTCAACCGCCCCATAGCTAGGTTTTCAAATCTGTTCTTCATAGGGTTGCCTGGCAAGCTGAGGAACTTTTCTGCTTGTATTAGTGTTTTCGTATCTCTGCACTCTCTCAGTGCTTGTGTCCTCCCCATCTTCTCCATTTCCACTATAGGGGTTGATCTCATCCCTCCTGTGGTGACTCTAAGTGCTTGATTTTGCACCTTGTCCAGCTCTTGTAGTGTGGTTTTTGATGCCGAACACCACGCAGTTGACCCGTTTCTCTCTAGTAAAAGATCCTCAACTTCTCACTAGTGCAGGGTCCTAAAATTCTCACTAAAACAAATTATTAGTATCAGGCTTATAAAATGGCACCAGATTATCTTCACATTTTTCTGGGCATTGTCTGGGAAGGTGGTGAGGAAGTGAACTAGCCACCTCACCTCTTTACGACATGGCCTAGAATGTGCAAAGAACCATCACCAGAAAAGCCAATAACAGTATGTGCCATGTACTACTTTGACCAGATGTCATTGTCATCAGTTCTCTCATCACCTTTGACCAGATGTCAATGTTATTAGTTCTCTCATCACCTTTGACCAGATATCCGTCAAGGTGTTGAATGATAGCAGGACCGACTAGTGACAGAAGAGGGACAAGGACTAGTAAGACATAGAGACAGGACCTCTATAAAGGTATAGACAGCACCCAAGCCAGGACAATAGGACAGTAATAGACTAGACTCGGGTGGGGACACTAATGTGTTATAGTTAGGACAACAGAGGGACCGACCCGAGAACAGGGGCGGGTACAATAGGTCACAGGGAATACCGTGACGACATAAAGTAGAATAGAACTTAGAGGGTAACTAGTGCTAAGACGACAGTGCTGCGTGCAAAGAGAACGGCACGCAGAGTTGCGAACCCCACGAGGGAGTTTTGACCACGTAGGCAAGCAACAACCTGAGCTGCCTCAGACAGGGGACTAGACGGCCTTCCGACTTGATGTAGTGTTGTTCGGAAGCCATTATCTATAGTTGTGAATGCATGCGATGCTAAGGAGAGAGTGACCGTGTGTGATAATGTAGATATATAGATATATTGTGTGTCGAGTGGTGAATATAATGATGTATCAGGCAGATAACGCCTTGTGTTGATTATCAGGCTTGCCTGAAAATAAACTCCATATAAAATATCTGTACGAGCTGAAGTTATTTGAGGTACGGGTGACGTTGGCTGATTGTGAGTAAACACAACACTGTGACAATATCAATATCATCAGTTCTCTCATCACCTTTGACCAGATGTCAATGTCATCAGTTATCTCATCACCTCTAAGCACTGTAGAACCAGATCACACAATCTGCCAGTTGAGTGTCTAAAGCTGATTCCCTATTATGAAGGCTGTTCTAATCTACTTTCTGTACACTAGCACTGATGGTGACTGCGCCCTTCATGTTGAAGCTGACACTAGAGAATGTGACAGAAGTCAGACATTCACTTACCCTCTGTGTAGATATACACTAGAGAATGTGATAGAAGTCAGATATTCACTTACCCTCTGTGTAGATATACACTAGAGAATGTGATAGAAATCAAACATGCACTTACCCGCTGTGTAGACATACACTAGACATGACATAAATAACATACCACACAGTGTAAGACAGTTGAGAATGTAATATTAAAGGTACATCAACTTACCCTCCATGCAGAAACATGGAAGTCCACAATCTATAAAACTGATCTGGACTTTTGGGGTTGGCAAATGGGATCATACCACAAATCTCTTCGAAACAATTCACCTAGAAGAAACATTCACAAAAAACATGTGATAGTGATTGTAATAAATGTCATCAATTGACAAACAAATAACTGCAGAAAATAAGAGCAATTTTCATCTTCTTCGAGCACCTTCA
>OY992880.1:138729566-138807066 GCA_963921405.1 Cepaea hortensis | reverse complement strand
GGAAGTTTGATCATAATAGTAGATTGGGGGATGGGGGGATGTGTGTGTGGGTGGGCTCAGGATGTGTGGGTTGGCGGGGTGGGATTGTGTGGGTGGGTGGGGGGTTTTATTGTGGGTATGTGCGGGATGTATGGGTTGGCGGGGAGATGTGTGTGTGGGTGGGGATGCGTGTTTGGCTAGGTGGTTGTGGGTGAGTGGGTGGAGGAGGATATGTTGATGGATGATTGATAGTGGGTTACGGGATGGGTGGGGGATATATGTGGGTGTGGAGATATGTGGTGGGTGGGAGATGTGTGCAGGTGGGGTGGTTGTGGGTTTGGGGATGTGTGTGTGGGTGAGGGATGTGTATGGGTGTGGGATGTTTGGGTGGATTGGTGGGGAGTGTGTGTGTGTGAGAGAGATGTGTGGGTGAATGTGTGTGGGGGATATGTGTGGGTTGGGGGAGTGGTGCGTGATAGGTGTGGATGATGGATTTAGGAATGTGTGTGTGGGTAGGGGATATGTCTGGCTGGGGAGGGGTGTGTGTGGCTGGATGGAGGATGTATGTGTGGGTAGTGAGGGTGATTGTAGTTGGGGGATGTGTGGATGGGTAGGAGATGTGTGGATAGATATGTGTGTGGGTGAGGGATGTGTCTTTGGGATGTGTGTGGGTGTGGTGTTGCGTGGGAGGGGAGCTGGGTGTGGATAAAGGATGTATGTGTGGGTGGGTGGGGTGTGATTGGGTGTGGGGGTGGGTGAAGGATGTGTGTGAGAGTGGGGGATGTGTGTTTAGATGGGCGGTTGGGGTGTGTGAGTGTGGGTGGGTAGATAGGAGATGTATGTTTTGATGAGTGAGTGAGGTATGTGTGGGTGTTAGTGGTTGAGGGATAAGTACGTGTGTCTAGGGATGTGTGAGGGGATGAGTGTATGGGTTGGGGATGTATGTGTGGGTTGTGTGTGCGTGGATGGGAGGTGTGTGTTTGTGAATGGGGGATGTGTTGGTGGGTGGGGATGTGTGTGAGGGATGTGTGTATGGGCGGGGAGATTGTGCGTGGGTTGGGATGTTTGTGTATATGGGTAGGAGTGTGTGGTTAAGGGTGTGTGGCTGGGGGATGGGTGGGTGGAGGATGTGTGGCAGTGGCGTCACTGGGGTTGGTGTCACCCTGTGCGTTAAACTCTTGGTGTCACCCCTCTAGACTTTCACCATGGTCTTCTTCCGAGTGTTACTGTACCATATATAATCGCATATAGTAATGTTTGTAAAATAAGTCAAAAAGTTAATAAGGACATAAGAAAGAAAACAAATTGAACAATATAACTTCAATACTTCAGGTAAAACATAAATAAAGAACTTCCACAAACTCGGACAAAGTTAAATTTTTGTTATTTAACATTAAAATTTCTGTTATTTAAAATTAAAAGTTTCCCATCCTGGTCTTCAAAGCTGCAAACCTGTCAATCACATCACAATTTTTTTATTTTGGTGTCACCCCTTGATGGTGTCACACGGTGCGTCCCGCACCCCCCGCACCCCCCTAGTGACGCCCCTGATGTGTGGTTGGGTAGAGGATGTGTGGGTGGGTGATTGTATATGAGTAAGGGTGTGTGGTTAGGGATGTTTGGTTGGGGGATAGGTGGGTAGAGGATGTGTGGGTTGGTAGAGGATATGTGGGTGGGTGAGTTGGATCAGTGGTTAGGAGATGATGGGGGGTGTTTGTAGGGGTGGGCTCGGGATCAGTGAGTGGGCTGGGGGAGATGGGAGATTATGTGGCTGGGTGCGGAATTTGTGTGTGGGTAGGTGCGGAATATGTGAGTTGACGGGGAGATGTGTGTGTGTGGGGGAGTATTGTGTGGCTGAGGAATGTGTGTTTGGCTGGGTGATTGGAGGTGTGTGGGTGGAGGAGGATATGTGGGTGAGTAATTGTTGGTGGGTAATGGACCGGGTAGAGGATATGTGTGTTGGTGGGTGAATGTGTGTGGGTGGGGGATGTGTGGGTTGGGGAATGTATGTGTGCTTGGGGTGTGGGTGGATGGGGTGTGTGGTGGGTGAGAGGTGTGTGTGGGTGGGGAGATGTATAGGTGTAGGGATGTGGTCAATGCCAATGCCAATTTTCCCAAAAAAAAATTCCAAATTCGGCCTCGTCTAACCTGCTTCATCAGCTGTGGTTATTGTTGAGAGCCGTAGTTGTGTGGGTTGTTAGTCCTTATTCCTACTAGTGTTATTGGTTCCGCTCTGTTCGTCGGATAGATATTTTTGTGCTGGTCTTGGTAAAGACCGGTCCTTGGTTGGGCCTACTGGGCCCGCATTCTCCCGTTTTTTTGCTTCTTTTCTCTGTTAGCACTGCTAACTGTTTGTCGTTTCTTGTGTTATTCTCATCGGGGCTAGTCCCGGTCATGTCCAGTCCTCATAAGGACTTGATGTAGGCAAGGGCAGAGCATTTAATTGCAAGTCTCAAGTTGTTCCCCCCCCCCCCCGGTCAGCGTTACAAACTCCTTTACGCTTGTGAGTTTTGGCGGTTTTCTTCATCGCGTGTTGGTGTGGTGTGGCAACAAGACAACCCGCCTTCTTGCCCTCCACCCCGCCTTTTATATATATATATATATATATATATATATATATATATATATATATATATATATATATATATATATATATATATATTTTAAATTTTTTTTTTTTTAAACAACATATATAAACATGCACAAATACACACAAACACACATATACATATGTACAGTGTAGGGAGGTTATACGGTCTTCCCTGTTCTGCATAGGAACTGTCTGACCAGACGCTGTGTTTCCGGGTTGCTGTTTATGTGCAGGCACTCCGTCATTGTCATTGGGATCCCAGTTTTGACGAAGTGATCTCTCAGGTCCCTTCGCTCTCTATTGTACTTGTCACATACTAGTAAGTAGTGTTCGATGCTGTTGTTTTCTCGGCATACTCTGCAGTTTGGGTTTTCTCTTGTGTCTTTCCAATTGCCTAATCTGATTCTCCACAGCTGTCTGTTTGCCGGTGCTTTCATGTTGGTCTTGACTTGTGGCTTGAATCTGGGTTCACCCAATACTTGGTAGGCATGACGGCCTTTATCGCTGTCTCGCCACTGTTGCCTCCATTCCTTGAGAATGTAGTTTTTGACTATATTCTTCCCTTCTACTTTACCTAGGCCTGTGCAGATTTGATTAGTGCTGGTTATTCCCCGTTTCACCGCTCTGTCTGCCTGTTCGTTTCCCGGGATACCCCTGTGTGCTGGTATCCATCCGATGGTGACTTGGCACCCCATGTACCTGAGGTTAGTGGCTGTCGCTAGTATCTCCTCTTTTATGTCAGGTCTGTTGCCTCTATTGTAGTTCCCGAGCGTTTGTACTGATGACAGGGAGTCTGTTAATATACACAGTCTCAGTGGTGGATTTTCGGCTGCGATCTCTAGACCTTTCATTATGGCAACCAGTTCGGCCGTGCATACTGCTGTCTGGTCTGTTAGTTTGAACTGTCTCTTCATCTTCCAGTCTGGGACCACTACTCCTCCTACCTCTCCCTGTTCGTTCTTGGACCCGTCTGTGTATATTATGAGGTTGTCCTTACTGAATTCTTGTATGTATTCCTCGGCCGTGTCTCTTGCATCTGTGTCCTCCGTGTCCTTGGTGATGGACTTTGCTAGACTACAGTCAGTGAATGGAACTGTTAGTTCCCATGGTGGGATTGTTGGCTTGAACCGTCTTGTCTGTTTCAGGGTCTCTGCTAGCTCAGTTTCTTCCTTCATCTTCTCTGCTGCTTCCCAACCTGCCGGTCTTTGCAGTTTTACTATTGGGATGCCCCCCTTTTGCTGTTGTTGTCGCTGAACGTTTGGTATCCAGGGTGGTTTTTGTCTTGGGCTACCTTAAGCCAGTAGTTATACGTCAGCTGTTTACGCCTCAGACTCAGTGGGAGTACACCCAGTGCTACCTCCATGGCTTCTCTGGATGTACCTTTTCCAGCACCCAGGATGATGTTTAGTGCTTGGGTCTGTATGGTGTCTAGCTTCCTCTTGTTGGCTTCTGATGCTGAGTCGCACACAATGCTGTCGTATTCTAGCTTGCCTCTGGTAAATGCTTTATAGAACATCAGCATTGTTTGGGTGTGGGCACCCCAACCGTTACCTTTTATCACCCGCAGTAGGTTGCTTGCTTTCTTGCATTTTTCTAACGTCTGGCTTATATGTTTTGACCAGTTCATCTGTTCGTCTAGGGTCATTCCTAGGAACACTGTGCTCTTTGTTCTCTTAATGGTTTCCCCTTTTATCTCTATTTTCCAGTCCTTGTCGTGGTTTATCTTCTTCTTGCTGCTAAATACCATGCTGACCGTTTTACTGGTATTGATTTTGAAGCCCCATTTATCCATCCAAGCTGTTATCTTGTTTATTTGTTTTTGGAGGGGTCCTCTTGTCCTCTTTGCCGCCTTGCCGCTCCTCCATATGGCGCAGTCGTCCGCGAATTGAGAGAGTCCTGTTTTCTGGTCTTGAATCTCTTCTGTCAGGTCGTTCACCAGTATTGAAAAGATTGTAGGTGAGATGACCGATCCCTGGGGAATGCCGTTCTCCTGCACATATGTGTCGGAAACCTCATTCCCTACCCTCACTGAGAAGCTTCTATCTTGGAGGAAGTTTTCAATGTATTTGTAGGTTCTACCAGTTATGCCTACTTTCTTCAGTTTAATTAGTGCGGCTTCACTCCAGCATTGATCGTACGCCTGGGCTAGGTCCAGGAATACAGCCAACGTCTTTTCACCTCTTTTAAATCCTTTCTTTACGTGGTTTTCTAATTTGATGATCTGATCCATCGTGCACCTGTTGGCTCTAAATCCGGATTGTGTATGGCTGTACAGTTCATTCTTCTCCAGGTAGAATGTTATTCTTTTATTTATCACTGTCTCCATAACTTTGCCCAGGTGCGATGTCAGTGAAATGGGGCGGTATGATTCTACCCTTGTTGGCTCTTTCCCTAATTTCTTGACTGGGATAACCGTGGCTGTTTTCCACTGCCTGGGGATCTTTCCCGTCTGCCATATTACATTAAACAGCTTAGTAATCGTTTTTATAGTGTTATTCGGGAGCTTTTTGAGGATGGTATAATTTAGTATGTCCGCCCCAGCCGCAGTGTCAGATTTTTCGTTTAGGGCTGACATCACCTCTTCTGTTGTGATGTCTGCATCCATAAAGTGTTCTTCGATGTTCTCGTCTGCTGTGTCTTTTAGCTCTTGTGTCATTTCCTCCCTTCTTTGTCTTTCATTGCTTCCTAGTCTTTTGTTAGAGCAGACTTCGTGGAAGTACTCTCCGAACACTTTGGCTTTGTCCTGGTCTGTTACTGCTAGTTTCGTGCTTTTGATGGTTGGAATTTTGCTGGTCTTTTTATTTCCTTGAATAGCTTTTATTTGTTTCCACACCTTACTGGTTGGTGTGTTTGGACTGAGTGTTTGACAGAATCTTTTCCACTCCTTCTCTTTTGCATGTTTTACTGCTCTGTTTGCTTCGTTTCTGAGTTTCTTGAATTCTTCAAAATTCTCTTCTGTCCTTGCCTTCTGGTATTTCTGCAGCGCTCTTTTCCTATTTTGTTGTGCCGCTGTACACTTATCGTTCCACCAGGCCACTGGGTTGTGCCATCGTTTTTGGGTTGTCTGGGGCTCTTTCTTACCCGGTCTTAGATATTCTGGCATATTTCTGTTAGGGATATGTTTGGTGGCTATCCTCAGTATGTTACTGGTCAGTCTCTCTGTATATTTGTCAATGTCTTCCCGTTCCTGCTGTTCCAGGTCTGTGTTGTTCATGTCTTCTCTGAACTGCTCCCATTTTGCTTTCTTGAAGTGAAAGGTTGGCCTGTTGTTGTTGGCGCTGGGGTTTTGTTCTGGTGTTGATTATTATGGGTAGGTGGTCTGTGTTCGTGTCCTCTGTCACTTCCCACTGGCTGCTTGCTAGACCTATAGTGGCTATTGTCAGGTCAATGGCTGTGTCTTGGCAGTTTGGTCTGGGATCTATCCTGGTTATCGTCCCATCGTTGAGCACTGCCAGTTGATTGTCTTCGATAAACTTCATGAGTTTTGTACCAGCCCTGTCGTTCTGTATAGCTCCCCATGTGTGGTGGTGACAGTTGAAGTCTCCCACTATTAGGGCTTCTGACGTAAGTCTGGTTTGGAGGGCTTGGGTGTCTTCATCCTCAATTACCCCTCTGGGACAGTATACGTTGATTATAGATAGGTTTTTGGGGTTCCCTGTGATAGTGGCACTGACACACTCCAAGTTCTTGGTGCGGAATGTTTCTTGTGCCACGATCTGGAACTGTTCGTGCACTAACAGGGCAACCCCGCCCCCTCTAGCTTCTGTCCTGTCCTGTCTAATTACCGTGAACCCGCGGCACCTATACTGTTGATCTGGTTTCAGGTGGGTTTCCTGCAGGGCATAAATACAGTTCTGGCTCCCCAGTTGTTTCATGATGTCTGGGAGGTGGGATTTAATGCCCCTGCAGTTCCACTGAATTATTCTCACGTTTCTGTTATCCATTTTTGGTTCTACTGTTATTGCTGTCTGACCCTGTCTCTGGTTGTCCTCTACTCTTTATATTTCGGAGTCTGTGCTGTTTTCATTATCATGGTAGCTGGTTCCTTCCTCTACTGGATACAATTGATTTCTCTGCCACTGTGGCACTGTTTTCTCCTTGAGTATTCCACGTTGGTGAGCTATCACAGTATTGAAGGTTGACCTGACTTCATTTCGGACTGATTCTATTTCGTTTTTGATTTCCTTCAGCTGGCTGTTCATCCACATCGGGTTTTTCCCTCTTACGCCAGAGGTGAGCAAATCCCACATTTCATTGTGTTCTGTTTCCATTTTTTGTAGATTGCTTTCCTGGTCATTTACCATCTTTTTAATTTTTTCCAATTGTTCTTCAATGCTTTGGGCGGTTTTTTCCATCTTTGCTGTGGTCTCTTCCATCTGTTTGGTGGCCTTTGCTAGTTTTCTTTCTGCTTCCTGTACTCTTCTGTGAACCTGTCTTTGGTTGTCGTCCTCTGGTCTTGTGTCTGGTCCTGCTTCTTTTTGTGCATGTTGTCTTTTTTCCGGTGGTTTGTCTGCTACTTGTGCTCTCTGGTTAGTCGTGTTTTTTTTTGCATTATTCTCCTCTTGGGTAGCGTTTCAGGACCGCTTTTGTGGAGGTCCTGCTTCAATTTAACTATCCTGAGTGGTGTCTTTGTTAGCACTGACTCCCTCCAGGCAGCCAGTTCCCTTTTGGGATGTGGTGAATGGGTAGGGGCATGTATATGTGTGTGGGTATGTGTGTGGTTGGGTGGTGGAGTTGGAGTGAATGGGAGATGTGTGGGTGGGTGGTTGATGTGTCTCATAACATAGTAATATGCATTGTTTATGTTTACAAAATTCATGTGACAATATGTTTTTTCTATGCACTGTTGATGAAAGAAAGATTAGTGATTGGAAGGGCCGAATGTAAGACGTGGCATGGTCGAGACAAGAACATTGAGCTGATCCACGACTCTAGTGATCGAGTGTGATGGCAAAACATGACTGCCCACGTTTACCAGCATGGCACATGATGATGATGATATGATGTTAAATCTTGGTGGCCTTCAGTGCATATGTGGAAGTGTTCTGAATAATGGTGATGTCGACACCCCCCCCCCTCCCCCCCCCCTTAAAAAAGTATCGGCCTGATATTATAGATTAAGTAACGTGTAGAGGTCACCAAGGCCAAATGGATAGGAATGTATGTTCTTAAACATCCGGTTTGCTGATGCTGATGCCGAGGTAAGGAGTTCAACCCCTACACTGGTCAGTTGGACTAAAATGTTGACCTCTCGACCTTGACTTGGGGATGTAAATTACAAGTACCTCTGACCTCGGAGTGCCTGATGGCGAGGGACAGTGTTAATACGGAAAGCTAATTCACATGCAAAATTCAGTCCAGCACTACTAGTAGTAGTGTGTATGGACTACGGCGAGCGAGCGCAACATTCATTGTTATCATCTACAAAAACGTATGCATAGAAATAACGTGAAAAATTGCAGACTGTCATACTGAATATTAAAGGGACACAACTATAATCATTGGCTTAGGTGGAAAGGGAAACAACTATATTAATTTCTTGTTTATAAAATATGAACATACTGAATTTATTTAATTACATAGACGTTACAAATGCATGATTTCAAGACAGCTGCATAATGTTCTTTGCAGATTTAACACAAGTTGATAATATTAGAATATGTCAAGTATTAGACATAACGTTATTTTGCATGTTAATTAATATTTCACAACAAGATTATTTCACAGGACTGGAAATGTGACTCTGCTATAATCGGTTTCAATGTTAGGGTGTTGTCAAGAAGTATAAAATTCAATATTTGACAGGCACATATGTGCTTATATGAAACAACCATAATTATCCATTACCATCTTTGCTTCTCGTCCTAATTTTTTTAAGTAAGATCAAAGTGCAATAGTTGCAATTGATCTGACCAGGACCCCAGCAGAGGTTGTCATCCGAAGTGACAAAAACGAATTTTGAATCACTGAAAGGTGGGCATCGGTGGACCTCACTGGGCTAGAAGTCTCATACTGGGATTAAGAGACCTCAAACAATAACAAACAACATGAGACGTGTGCAATGTCCTATCGTGGGTATCTCCTAGTGTGATCCTCCCTACAGCCAAACTGTTCTCAACTGAACGGACCTGACACATTGAGTGAGAGGTTTGTGTCCGATAGGAGCTACATTGGGCTCTTGTCTGTGATAAGCTAATTGTGGCTCGTGTATTAAACGTGGCCCATTAGAGTCACCTGATCATTAACTCCAAGAGTCGAAAGGATTCCGAAAAGCGAGCAGTCTGCGTGGAGGTGTCGTGGGAGGAAGAACAGACATGACACATCGAGATGTCGTGGGAGGAAGATCAGACATGACACATCGAGATGTCGTGGGAGGAAGATCAGACATGACACATCGAGATGTCGTGGGAGGAAGGTCAGACATGACACATCGAGATGTCGTGGGAGGAAGATCAGACATGACACATCGAGATGTCGTGGGAGGAAGATCAGACATGACACATCGAGATGTCGTGGGAGGAAGGTCAGACATGACACATCGAGATGTCGTGGGAGGAAGATCAGACATGACACATCGAGATGTCGTGGGAGGAAGATCAGACATGACACATCGAGATGTCGAAGGAGGAAGATCAGACATGACACTCAGAAAAGTTGGTGGTGGCTATACTGCCGATGTTTTATAGTTTTATGTTAGTGTAGTGTATGAGTGAATGATTGTGCAATTTTATAGTCACTTGAAACTGCCTATTAAGAGAGATACATCAATATATCAAGAGAAGATAACATCAGAAATGAAGAAATCAGGACTAAAGTGGGGGTTATAGCTTTTATATATAGATTTTATTAGAAGGCAGCAAGTCAAATGGTTTGGCCATGCAAGTAGATTACCAACTAACAGTATACCACAACAGCGGCAAGGCACCTGGTCCTGACTCCATCCCAGCAGAGATATACAAGGCAGGTGGGCCGGTCCTAACAGAGCAGCTTCACCAAGTCTTCACAAACATATGGATGAACGAGACCATGCCACAAGATTTTAAGGACGCGTCAATAGTCCACCTTTACAAATGTAATGGAAACCGCCAATCCTGTGACAACCACCGAGGCATCTCCTTGCTTTCAATTGCAGGGAAGATACTCGCCAGAATTCTTCTCAATCGCCTCACAGCCCATCTCGATCAAGGTCTTCTTCCTGAGAGTCAATGTGGCTTCAGAAAAGAACGTGGAACTGTTGACATGATTTTCGCTGCAAGGCAGCTGCAAGAGAAATGTCAGGAACAGAACTGCGAAATGTTCTCCACTTTCATTGACCTTACCAAGGCTTTTGATACAGTCAGCAGAGAAGGACTGTGGAAGATTATGGCAAAATATGGCTGTCCACGAAAGTTTGTCCAAATAGTGCGGCTATTTCATGACGGCATGCAGGCAAGAGTACAGGAAAATGGTGAACTGTCTGAACTCTTTCCTGTAACCAATGGAGTGAAGCAAGGATGTGTCCTGGCACCAACACTGTTCAGCCTCATGTTTTCAGCCATGTTGATGAATGCCTTCGAGAACGACGACATTGGAATAGACATCAACTACCGTATGGATGGAAAGTTATTCAATCTCAGAAGGCTGAAAGCTAAAACCAAAATTGACAGCGGCACCGTCAGAGAGCTCCTGTTTGCTGATGATTGCGCTCTATACGCCAACTCAGAGGCGGACATGCAACATAATGTTTCAGCTTTCTCACATGCCTGTGCCAACTTTGGGCTCAATATCAACTTGGAGAAGACTGTAGTTATGTACCAGCCAGCTCCAGGGAATAATCACACTGTGCCGAATATCAAAGTGAATGATCATAGACTAAGTGTTGTGGACAAATTCACCTATCTTGGCAGCACTGTGTCACAAGCTGCCACAATCGATGACGAAGTGAATGCAAGAATCTCCAAGGCCAGTGCAGCCTTTGGCAGACTGTACAAGAATGTATGGCACAGAACTGGAATAAGCCTGCAAACAAAGCTAAAAGTCTACAAAGCAGTTGTATTATCCACACTGCTATATGCTTGTGAAACCTGGACTGTTTATCAGCGACACGCTAGGAAATTAAACCACTTCCACACAGTCTGCCTAAGGAAGCTACTGAAGATTAAATGGCAAGACAAGATTCCAGACACTGAAGTCCTAGAAAGAGCATCCATGCCCAGTATCCACACTCTACTGATGAAGAATCAGATTCGCTGGGCTGGTCACTTGACCCGCATGCCAGATCACAGGCTCCCTAAACGAATGTTTTACAGCGAACTGCGTTGTGGTAAACGCTCCCAAGGTGGCCAGAGGAATCGTTTTAAAGACACTCTGAAAATTTCACTGAATGCTTTTGGAATTCATCATGACACCTGGGAGGCTGCAGCCACGTCAGAAACGTCAAGCATTCTTTGCCCACATTGTCAAAGAACATTACGAGCCAAAATAGGCCTTATCAGCCATCTTAGAACCCACGGCTCCACACCTTCAACCCCACTGGATGAAATGAATGGTCATCATCATTCTTGATGGACAAACAACATACCACAACAAGCAATGATATACAGACCAGAGGGAAACAGAGGAAGAGGCTGTTCACGTAAACAATGGACATGGAATAACAGAGTCTATGGGAATATCGATACATGAAGCCCATAAGCGGGCACTCTCAGGCTGTTTATATGCATATATGCATATGTGGAAATGTTCTGAAAAATTGTGATGTCGACACCCCCTTCCCCTCCCCCAAGTATCTGCCTGGTATTATAGATTAAGTAACAGGTAAAGGTCAGCATGGCCGAATGGACAGGAATGTATGTTCTTAAACATCCGGTGTGCTGATGCTGAGGTGGCGGGTTCAACCCCTAAACCAGACAGTTATACTAAACTGAAGACCTCTCATCCTTGATTTGGGGATGCAAATTACAAATACCTCTGACCTCGGAGTGGGTTTGCCTGATGGCGAGAGACTGTGTTAATAGCGAAAGCTAATCCACACGCAAAATTCAGTCCAGCAGTACTATATGTAGTGTGTACGGACTACGCTTGAGTTCAAAGCGAGCACCCAAAAACAATAAAAAAGTAAGGTATATTCATTGATATCATTTACAATAACTTATGCAAAGATGTAATGTGAAAATTGCAGACTGTCATACTGAATATTAATGGGCCACAACTATAATCTGTGTGTTAGGTGGCAAGGGAAATAACTGCATTAATTTCCTGTATACAAATATGAACATACTGAATTTATTTAATTATACAGAAGTTACAAGTGTCTGATATTAAGACAGCTGCACAGGGTTTTTTGCAGATTCAACAACTACTTGATAATAGTAGAATATGTCAAGTATTAGACATAACATTATTTTGCATGTTAATGAATATTTCGCAACAAGATTATTTCACAGGACTGGAAAAATGACTCTGCTATAATTGATTTCAAAGGCAAATATATGATGTTGTATGCCTGCAATATTTGACAGGCACATATGTATAGCGACACCAAAGAAAGTAAACAAACAAGACATCCCCACTGGAAAAACAAACTGACAAAAGCAGACCACAAAGGAAGACGACAACATATCTTTACGAAAATAATTTATCGCCACCGACACAGACGATGAAGAGAATCCGGAAACAATAAAAACACACTAAACAGCTACATACAACCATTGTTTTTAAAGAAAAATGTTCTTATTATTAATGTCAATTGTCAATTTATACTCAGCATAATTTTTTGTTTGATACTGGGATGGGTGACGATATCAAAATAATATGTTTAAATATAGTAGGTATACGTACAAAATAACAACACATTTGCACACTTATACACACATACAAACCAGATTTCATCCTACTACAAGAGACAAATATACATTCAGATACATATGGCGCACAAATTACAATACAATTAGGACTGAGACATGCATTTTTCAGTTTGGCGGTCCACAACATTGGGTCTGGGACAGCCATACTACAAACATCAGAAAGACTGTTAGATTCATACAAGAGACGACATTGCAGTTGTAGACATGTTTCAGGCGAACGAAAGAAGAAGAAGAAGATCAGATAGGTGGAACATACTCAAAACAAATCGGGATAGCCAGGGTAGAATCAATATAACACAAATAAGTAACACTTCACACACATATACCATTGTCAACATTCATGCACCACCAAATTATAACTACCAACCACAATTCTATGAAGAACTTGACACACTACTCACACATACATACAGAGGATTGAACATCATACTCTGTGGAGATTTCAACTGTGTATTACAGGCACTGGATATAATAGGCGGAGAAATTAAGACACAGGTGAGGAGAATGAACAGAGAAGGCACAACCCAGTTTTAGACACTGCAAAACATTTTAGACAAACACACCATAATAAACACATTCAGACACAAACATGCAAATAAGCGAGAAATAACCCACACAGATAAAATACACCACACAGGAAGAAGATTAGATAGGATATATATACCCGTAACACACCACATAATAAACACTCGGCACCTGCAAGAGACATTACAGTACACAGACCATAAAGCCATATTAGCACACATCAGTACAAGCAGCATAAACACACAGACATTTAAACGTTCACCACAATGGAAATTTAACAACACACTCACTTCTTAAGCATGCAAAATACGTAAAATACATGACACAACTTTTATATACATATACCGACCACATACCGACTGATAACATTAGACAATACTGGGACTTACTGAAAACACAATACGGAGCAGAACACAGCAACAAGCATCCATCATACACAAAGACAGATTAAGGAAGGAACAACTTATACAAACAGCCATACAGCTGACAAAACAGACACAATAATACACCACACTTGCACACACCAGGGGAAAAGCTAGATTTCTGGGTTTTATCCTGAGAAAAAAGCTCAACACAATCATACAAGAGACCCCCAGTAAACAATACATGGCAATTGAACAAAATATATAGCGTAGCAGACAAATAGGCAAAATAGTAGACATGCAAGGCAACATGCAAACAGAACCAGCACAAATAACAGAAGCATTCAATCAAAACTACACTCAACTGTTTACAGCAGAGACAATAGACACACAGACACAAGACAACTTTCTACAATACAATAAAAAGCTGTCAGACGAAGACAGAGACAGACTAGTCACAGAACTGACACTGGCTGACATAACACACACACTCAGCAAAATGAACAAAGACAAGACACCAGGGCCGGACGGTTTAACGATAGAATTCTACCAACACTTCTTGCCTATCTTAGGTGGTCTTCTTCTTAAAGTCTATCAAGACGCCTTTGATAAACAACAACTACCAGATAGCTGCAACATGTCTTATATCACACTCATACCCAAAGAAAATACAGACAAAACACAGATGAAAAATTATAGACCAATATCACTACTGAACACAGACTATAAAATACTTACTAAGGCACTGACCCAGAAACTTAGACTCTACATGCCAAAGCTCATACACTCTGACCAAAAGTGCGGAGTACCACATAGGAACATACACCAACACACACATTTCATTAGAAACATCATCACATACACACAGGAGAAAGACTGTCAAGCTTCTCTTTTGTCCTTAGACCAGGAGAAGGCCTTTGACAGAATCTCCCACTCTTATCTTCACAAGACATTAACACAATGCAACTTAGGAATATACTTTAGGAGGTGGATAGGGATCTTGTACATGAATCCTGAGAGTAAGGTGTTGGTTAACCACACACTCATTGCAGGGTTCCGGCTCACAAGATCTGTGAGACAAGGATGTCCTCTGTCGCCGCTCCTATACGTACTGGATTTAGAACCACTACTAGAAGCAATCAGACAAGACACCAACATCACAGGCACATTCACACCAGGCGGAGGAGAGCGGAAGTTGCTTGCATACGCAGACGACACCGTTTTCTTCCCAGCCAACAAAACATCCATCACAAAGATATTCCATACATTTACACAATTTGGTAAAGGGAGTGGGACCAAATTAAACATAAACAATTCACACATAATTGGTCTCGGAAAATGGCGGAATAAAGGTATTAAGGTATATGGCATCACATTTCCCAGCAACTCCAGACAGATACACGCACAAACATGGCAAAACCACGCAAAAAATCATAGACATGCTACACAGATACAAGTACAAGACATCTACAATTTTCGGCAGGAGCATCATTGTCAACACTTTCATTATCCCCAAAATTATATATTTAGTTACAGTACTAGACTCTCCAAGACAGACAATCACAGACATCAACAAACAGATCAGACGTTTCATCTTTGGCAACACAATTTATTGAATACAGCATAAGACACTCATACAGGACAAGAAACAAGGAGGAATAGCACTGCAAGACATACACGCAAAGATTCAAGCGCTGAGAATCCAACATATAGGACACATCCTTAGTCACCCAGAACAACACCCAATAGCACTCTACTATATAGAAATGAGACTGCAACACCTTAGGAGAATACATCTTAATACACCACACTACTTTGGAACTCTACCAGCGTTCTATAATACAAGCACTCCAAGGGAGTGAGCACTTTCTACACCATACAACATGCAAAATCTACAAATACCTGATTAAACAACAAGCACCCCCACTACAAGTTATAATTAAAATAGGAAAAACATACTACACAGAAGACTACACATGTACATATACTAATCTCCACAACCCAAACATAGTTCCAAAGGCGAGGGAAATTACATATCGTTTGATCTTTAACATGACACCTACTACCGAAAAACAAGCACATAGGTCAAAATGAATATCACCATGTCAACTCATGACAAAACATACAAGAAACAGAAGACTAAATTTTTTTTACCTGCCCAACAGTACAGACCGCACTAGACACTTTAAGACAACTAATTGAGATATTCACCAAAAAGAAGACAGCTATGTACAAGGCAATATTTTTAAACACAATACCCAAAACCACAGAAAATAATCACATAAGATTGTTGACTGCACAAGCAGAGTGCAGGTATGCGGTATGGACCTGTAGAAATGCAGCAACATACAGGTTCAAAACATACAACACACAAATAATACAGCACACAGTCCAAAACAAAATCACACAAATATTCAAAAACTCTTAGACAAAAGGGAATATACACATTTCAAATTTGTCTGTGGGATTTGGATAAGGTATACAAACATAGAGATACATATAAACTAAATATTGAGCACAACCCACTACTGGCAACGCTGATTGTATTCTGGTATGAACCTAAGGTCCGTCCACGTCAATATGGAAGCACTGTACTCGAGTTTCGCTCTCGTTTGAGCTCGTCAGTAGTGCATATCCTTGACCGGATCCGGAAACAGGCCCCGGATCACTGGCGTGTGAAGCGGTGTGTAACCACGTGGCACACACTGGACACGGCCAAATTATCATAACAGAAAATCACAACGTCACCCATCGTAGGCTATAGCTCAAGATTGCCCGATCACCGCGACTGAAATCCGTCAATCGATGTGGACCCGAATGATCAGGACTTCTCACTGACAAAGCACACCAGGCCGCCTAAATCCAGTGAGCAATAATCAAATTGATTATTTGGTTGTTTCGGGATTTGAGCTCGGGACATTTCCTCTGAGCGCTGAGCGTTAGCCAGATCCGCTCGTCACTCCTCGCTGTCTCATTCTTGCCAGACCATGGTAATCCATTTGCTTCTCCGAGGTGTGCACGTGCTTCCACAAGGCAGCAACCACGTCTGCCTTGTCAAGTATCAATACTCCACCAAGTTCTGCAGAGCCAGCCAATTTGTCCACCTGTTCATTTCCCAGCACACCGGCATGCCCCCCGGAGAAAAGATCCAGACGATGCTTGTCACCCGTGACCTCCGAAGCGAAGCAAGCCACTCCGCAAGAAGCCTGCCCGTCCTCACCCTCGCCAGCATGCTTTCTGAGCCAGTTACAATCATGATGTGTGTGTGTCGTATTCTCCATCCAGCGGAGAGCTGCAGTGACTGCCTCCACCTCCATTCTTAAGCTGGATGTTGTGGTATCATATGCCAGGCTCTCCTGCATCAAACGTCGACCATTAGCTTTGGCTATGAACCCCCAGCCACTTCTCTCACCTCTTGACACCGAACCATCTTTGTAGATAATCACATCACCCGAGTGAGCATTGTCCTGAATTAGTTGCTGGATTTCCACTTCCGTGGCATCTGCTGGCAACTCCCTGCACTCCCGGCTTAATTTGATTATAACTCTGCACAAGTCTGACTGTTCCGCTGGCACTCTGACCCACTCCTCTCCTCGCCTAATATTCTCCAAGATGCACACCTGTCTGATCGTATCCTCCGCCTGAGCCATCCATGATTTCCCTCTTATCAGTCGGTGACCCTTAACTGCGTCCAGCGCCTCATGCAGTGGGTGGTCTGTGTCTGCAGCTACTCTGAGGTATGCTTTCGCCTGCATCACCTTGAGCCTACCAGAAACAGTCGGCAGACCAAGGATGTAACGCATACACACTACTGGGGTGTCTCTGGTGCATCCCAGAATGGCCCGCATAGCTTCATTCTGTATGCGCTCTAACTTCACCAGCTGAATCTCTGAGACAGTGAGCAGTCCTAATCCATAATCAATTACTAAGAGGATCAAGTGCTGGTAGAGTGTGAAATGCATTCTCTGCTCTGTGTCCATTGCAGCCATAGTTTTAAGTGCACTGAGTCCCTTTTGAGATCTTGTCACAACCGTCTCCACATGGTCCTTGAAGGATAGGATCCTGTCAAATGTGTTCCCCATATACTTCAGATTTTTCTCTCCGCTGACATTTGTACCATCTATCGCGAGGCTTGTGACATCAGCTCTCACAATCCTGTTGTCCAGAGAGTGTGACATATTCACCTATCCATAATTTTACAGCGCGTCAACGTTACACAGCAACCCAGAGATTATCAAAACAATTACAGCACCGTGGAACATCGAACTCACTAAGCGATACTAATGACAGACAGATGCCAGGATAAGAATAGAAAAGTTAGCGTCAACAGAATAGAATGTGACTGGTAGAGACACATCACGTAGATATAGCGTCCCCCAGCTCGGGCGCCGCTTTACTAAAACCGCGCACTTCTACGACTTCAGAGCGAGCGAGCAGTCGCCAAAGCTATGTGTTGTCCAACTTTCAAACTTTTACAACGAGCAGTTTGATCTAGTCTGAGGTAAGCTTGTGATTCTCAGATCTAAGTGGTACCAAGGTGTATAAAGTAAAGGTATCCAGTGTTGTGCGTCCAATGAATTGTATTTTTGATAAAATAAATCTCTGAAAATGTGAAAAACTGCCGATCGCAACTTCAATACTGGCGCCACTTCCCCGGCGAAACCGACATCTTATAATTTCTCAAAACTGCAAAACTCTGACTTTCTACACTACATCTAACAACTTCACTATGTGCATATGACTATAATCTATCACAGAATAATGCACGAGATGAAATTTCCAATGCACTCAAATGCTTTTCATCAAAAACTTCTAGAAAAATGTTTCTGCAGAGATAGTCAGCTGGTGCAAACGAAACACTACCTCGCTTTAAAAATGTACTTAATTCTGTCTATTTTGCAATCTAAAGAACTGAAACAGGAATTATACTCTTCCTTTTCTCTTTACGAATTGAAAACAAATAGTATTTGATAGAAATTAGTTTATTCATGTGTCAGATTTTATTTAGACAACGCACTACATCAACTGCATTGCTTAAAATAGGTTTACGTTCACAAACGACATTTGTGATAGCCGACCTACTTAATCTGCTCAGACTAAAGGGTGACAATTACCTTGGTCTATAGCCAACTGTGTCGCCAACAGAATGGACATGATATGCACTGGTAAAAGATGTAGGAGAAGTATAAGTAGACAGAGAGGAGGAGAGTATTAGGGAAAAATACTTTAAGTAATAATTTTTTTCTAATATATTGTGTCATGACCTTGTATAGATTACATTTTGTAACAAATACACATCAGAAATTCTGTATGTTGGACATGAACCACAATAAAAGCACACTAGATGAGTTAAACTCATATTAACTGATGTAGACGTGAGGACAATTAGTACAAGCTATGGAACCCCACACAACAGAAGTTAACTCAACACAATACACTTCACACCACACAACTCCACACCACAACAGCAGGAACAAGGAAATGATTTAGAATAGGAAGTAGTTGCCTTGGAAAGTACAGATAAACAATTATATACACAATGTAGAACAAATAGAGTCATGTGGATGTTTAAATGTATGCCATTTATACAAATGCATCTCATACTTGTGTTGATCTTGCCTGTCAGCTTGATTACCATGATTCAGGGAACATCACATTATCACTCTTATCTGTGTCTGACTGTACACTACTCACTGAACTACAGGTCCACTGAGGAAATGCATACAGCAGGTACCAGACAACAGAAGCTGCATCCAGTTTAATAATCTCTGACCCACCCCAAAGTAACACAACAATACTTCTTCTGATCTTATCATTTTTGTTTTGTTATGTTGTGTTCACACTATGAACATGCTGTAAAGGATTATACATACCTGTATGAATTTTAAACAGTGATGTCTTGGTGCCACACCTAACCAACAAGGAGGGAAGAGGAGTGAATGAGATGATCAACACCTGTGATGGCAGATGACTCCAGCCTTAAGCAGAGAATGAGAAGCCTTCAGTGAAGCTAAACTGGCCCAACCTGAAGTGGATCCATCAGGCCATGGACCCAGGCTTATTCACATCTCATCACACCAGGTTTTCTTATCACTCACACAAACTTCACCCTCTTAGGAAATGATTTCTTGATTTATTGTTGGATGTAGAACTTCTTAACTATAACTCATTTGGTAGTTAAAACATCTCACTATACAATGAATGTTATTATTTATTGACTGACTATATTTGGTCCTAGGAAAGATTTTTCTATTTCATTTTGTACATGTCAACAGCTGATGAAAAAAGAAGAAAATGTCAAATAGGCCAAAAGACACTGGCACAGTCAATAAATTTGTTTAAATGTGAAGATCTCTTCCATTTAATTTGTCAGTCCAAACTATCTGTGGAAAAATCTCTATCTTGTTGTGTGGAACATGTCTCAATGCTCACTTGTGTTTGTTTAATGTTTAATTAACAAATACACATTCACATAAGATAAATTCTTAATTAAAGAAAGAGAACAGGAGACTCTTCATCTTTAACTGTTCCAAATCCATGTTATATTGCACCTGATTCTTATTGAGAAAGTCTTTTCAGACAATTTCTTAAGATGGAAGAAGGGGGTTCGTGAGCTATACCATTGAATACCAGGTGGAAGGACAGGGGACAAACCTAGTGATGACTTTTCTATTAAAAGAGGACCACACACCCTTAGACAAATAACCAAATCCGAATCTGTAAATCTTTCAAGGGTCGTATTCTTGATCTATTTACATATAAGAAGAGGATGGGGCCCAGCTACCTTTAACAGAGATGGGTCATGCACTTTAGTGATTGCCAGTCCCTTCAAAATATACGACAGAGAGCACCACAAAACAGTCGACTTTTCCGGGTGGATGACAGGACTAATTTCTGTGCACCAATCAATCACTTTATCTACTGTCGCCTGTAACTCCTGGGCTGTTTGCTCCCTATCTCTCCCTTGCCTATATGCAAGAATATCATCTGCAAATGATAGTATTCTTCCAACCCCTGGTGCTTCTAGGTTTGCAATCTTGCTCGTATACACGTTAAAGAGCACCGGTGAGACTGCACATCCATGTGGCAGTCCCGGGGTTAAAATATGTGGCTCTGAGGTCCATGCACCCAGACGGAGAGCAACCCGACGAGAATGCAGGACGGCTGCTATCCAGTTCACCAACCAGGGATTGACACCTTTCTCCATCAGTGCGGTCATCAAAATATCATATCGAACTCAATTGTACGCATCCTCAAGATCAAGCGCTGCCGCCATCGTTTCCTGTCTTCTCTGGAACACCTCATAAACGTCAAAGGCAAAAGTGGCTGCATTTGACAAGGTATCTTTTCCTGGCCTGTAGCTCCCCAGGCCTCTTGGAAGAAGCTTCCCCCTTTCCAAAAACTCTTGCAGCTTGACAGCGACTATCTTCTCTAGAACCTTCCCAAATGTGTTTTGAAGGGTGATGATTCTAAAGCCGCAAAGCTTTGAATGACCCTTGAATAGTTTTGGGAGAGGGATGAGATAGCTGTGCACTCAGTCCTGCAGTACTGATGCTGTCCTAATGCTCTGGTTAATGCAGTCGGCCATCTCCTCCAGGTCTGCATCGCTCAAACCCTTCGTGTGGTCATACCTGACCCCATCGGTCCCTGGTGCCGTGTCTTTTGCCATTTTCACACTGCATATTCTTCGTGGTACCAGATAACTCCTCTCTAACTGCATCCCTGGTGTCAGAATCATTATGATTGGTCTGCTCTAAAAATCTCTGGAGAAACGCCTCCCCTTTCTCTTTGTCTGTTGTCACGCGCACACCATCATCTCTTTAAATTGTTCCCACTGTCATAGGCCGATCATTTCTTTGCATTTGTCTGTGCAGTTTCCAGAATTTTCGCAGTGTTTTATCACCTCAAATCTCCTACATGAAATATTCCCATTTTGCGTTTTGGGCCTCTGCAGCACAGCGCTTGAAAACCTCCACCTTGTCTTTCTTGACATTCCGCTGTGTTCACTTCCTCTCGTGAGCTTCGGGGTGTCTGTTGCACTTTCCTTAGCTGCTTCACTGCAGCTCTCTTTGCTTTCCAAGTATGGTCTATGTCAAGGTGTTAGATACCACTAGGACAGACTAGGGACAGAAGAGGGGCAAGGACTGAGAGGACAAAGAGACATGACCTCTATAAAGGTATGGACAGAGTAGAGACAGCACCCAAGCTAGGACTTAAGAACAGTTATAATACCAGACTCAGGTGGGGACACTAACGTGTCATATTTAGGACAACAGAGGGACCAACCCCGAGAATAGGGGATGACGACGTAAACAGTAATAGAACTTTAGGGTTAATAAGTACTAAGACGACAGTACTACGTGACAAATATAACAGCACGCAGAGTTGCTGACCGCACGAGGGATTTTGATCACGTAGGCAAGCGACGGACTGAGTTGAGTCAGACAGCGACGAGACCGCTTCCCGACAGGACATAGTGTTTTTCTGAAGCCATTATCTAATGTTGTGAACGCATGTGATATTAGAGAGAGAGAGAGAGAGAGAGAGAGAGTGATCATGTTTAATGATATATATATATTGTGTGACGGGTGGCGACAATTGTATTGATTTGACAGTCAGATAACGCCTTTTCGCAAATGTATGATTGTCAGGCTTGCCTGAAATAAAATCCGTGCATACCATCTGTACAAGCGAAGTTATATTTGAGGTATAGATGAAGTCGCGAGAGTGCCTGTGTGGGTAACGCAAGACTGTGACAGGCAGCGGGTTATGGTGTCAGAAGTTAAGGCTTGAACGCATGCCTGAATGTTAGCAAATCACACCTGAACTTAAGAGTTATGGTGGCAGAAGTTACGGCTTGAACACATGCCTGAATGTTAGATTGAGATTGCTACCAAGTGAAACGCTCGAATGAACGCAGTAGCAAAGTGTGCTGGAACGAGTTATTGATTGAAAACGAAAGATTGTGAAGTGCGCCGAGTGACCTGTGAGTGAACTAATTACCGACGCAAGTGTGTAAGCGTGTGATTATTGATCGAAGAGATTTAGAGCAGAGTGAAACGTAATGTAATAGTGTGATTATAACATGTGTTGTTAAAGACGTTTCAGCTGAAGATCAAGCCAGTGAAGACATGACGACAGACACAGGCATTACGACAACTGACGAATATTTAACAATTAGACAAATTTAAATATTATAAACCACTTTTCAGCGTTATGTCCAGGCAACTTATAAGACATATTGTACATTGCTGTGTTAGATACCACTAGGACAGACTAGGGACGGAAGAGGGGCAAGGACTGAGAGGACAGAGAGACGGGACCTCTATAAAGGTATGGACAGATGGGGTCCGCCATGGGGGCCGCAAAAAAGGAGTTTTAACAGTCCTGTTGCATGCGACCTGTCTGAGGCGTCCAAGAAGGCAAGCAGTCCACTCATACCGGAAGGTCTTGCGAGCTCTCCCAGCCTTAACATTCCTGGGTTTAGAGATCAGGACTGAGCATGGCATGTGATCACTCCCATGGTCATTCAAAACCGTCCACTTTATGTCAAGGACTGATGACTTGGAGACAAGTGCCAAGTCAATAGCTGTGTCTGCATCGCCAGGCCTCATTGCCATTCTAGTCGGCCTACCATCATTTATTCAGACCACATCGGAGTCCACAAAGGCATCCGCAAGGGCAATTCCCTGTCGATTTTCTCCATTATTGTCCCAATCTCTGTTCCTCGCATTGAAGTTTCCACATATGGGTAGCCTATCACCTGGTAATTCCTCCAGTTCCTTAAGCCAGTCCCAGTGTTCCTTTCTGACAAAACAGTCCACTGTGGCATATACATTTATGATGTTCCAACTTAAGCCACCAATCTCCATTTGTATACCCTGGACCTCTCTTGCACGGTGATTCCACTGGCTCAAGTCAAGTACCACATGCTTCACTCCTTCCTTCACCAGCAGACCTTGTCCATGTCTCTTCTGCCCAGTAGGGTTTATATAACTGGCGTACTCAGGGCAATGGTATTTGTCTGTATTTAGCTCCTGGAGCATGAAAACATCAAAAGCATATATTAGTCTCTCCAATACAGGACTTCTCTGTCTGGCACTACGCCAATCCGGTATCCCACTCTTACATAGTTGGAACGTAGTCTCTTCACTTTTCGTCTTGTTCTCCTGGCGCCTGCCCTCCTATTTCTATGCCTTCTTCTCACACCATTTCCTCGTCTTCTCCTCCTCACTCTCTCTTCGCTAGCCTCTGAGGGATGTGTCAAGCACTGAGCACGTGCTCCGTAGCTCAGGCGATGATTTCCATGTTTAATTAATACAAACTTTGCTTATGGAATTAATTAAACTCTATAGGAAAGTTAACATCAATACATCCGGAACAAGACAAACTCCAGAAGCTGCTGGATCAGCAAAGCAATCCTCTAACTGGCCGCCTATCAAAGCTTAGATCCATGACCATTTGCCGACCAAGGGTTAGGGCCTGGCCTGCATTGCCATGACATTTAGATTTTAAGTTGCATTTCCTCGCACCACGATAAGACTTGTACCCTCCCAATTGCACTCCTCCTTCCGAAGCCGTTGGCACAATGTGGAGTGTCCGGTTTGGTGAGCGCCGCCCAACATTTGGCGCTAAAGAAAGCAGATAGTATCGTCTATTATCACATAGTGACTCAGTCATATCTGACCAAGTCCTGACTGCAGACATACTGACCTGGCAAACGTCTCACGTACGTACTAGATAACAGACACCTCGCCCATTTACGACAACGGTGAAGCTCTGGCCAGTGTGTCTAACTTAGAAAGAGTGAAAGTGCAACGATCATCTCTGAAAGACGATGTGGCGCCATTTCCAATTTATTCAGTGTTCGGAGTTATGATTAACCGTATTCAGCAGCTTTCCCGTCAAAATCCAAATGTTGGCAAAAAGACTACAATAGATGAGGTATAATGCGTAAATCTCTTGTGTGGAAGTCAAGGGAAAACCATAACATTATTTCACCAAAATAATCTAATGGACAGTCACAAAAATAGATTTAAAGTATAGTAATCATTATCAGATTTGTACATCCTTTGTGTAACGTGGAAGACAAGGGCAAATTGTAACATTATTTCTCTATAATATAATGGACAGTCACAAAAATAGATTTAAAGTGTAGTAATGATCATCAGATTAGTTGCTAGTCAAATTGTGGCAAAGTCAACCAAATCTTTTCTTGGATATGCAGTTCCATCATTGTCTGTTTAACCCCAATGTCTTTAAGAATTGTTCATCTCGTTTACGTCTGACCAATGTCTGTGATGTTACAATAATGGAGCCATATATTCATGAACAGAAAAGGACAAGCAAAAACTGTATTATGTCACATGAAGATCATTTTAAACAATAAGTCATTGACCTTGGAAGTTAGAAAAATATTTATTGCATGTTACAAAGAACAACTTTTAACATACGACCGTGAATCATGTACAATTAGTAAACAGGCGGAAAAAAATCCCTTGGAGATGTGGTTTTATAGAAGAATGCTGGTATTCATTGGACGCCCGAAATGAGCAATCTGTGCATTTTGAGGGAAACTATGTCGCAAAGACAAACTAAACACAAACATATGAAAGAGACAGTCGACATTTGTTGGCGGCATTATGAGAAGATAAAAACTGAAAGATATTGTGACAAACGGAAGGATGTGTGAACAGATAGATAATGAAAGACAGCGAAAGAAAATTCTTGACAGTCCTGTGTTATGGCAAGGAAAGGAGTCTGCACACGAATTGATCCATGCCGTCCAAAATCTCAATTTGTGGATAAGCATGATCGTCAACGCCTGCCGGCAAGACATTTGATGATGATGATAATTATGCTGGTGTTCATAGACATCGAATGTAAAACTGACCACTCCAACATGACACGACAGAACTTATCAATGAAGATATCATGAGAGTTCTCAACACTTGCCCATCGCCTCTTGCAGCTTCCTGGCTGGAGGGTCAACTGAAGAACGCCCACTACCCTCGTCTTTCCAGAATCTTATACCCACCTTCAAAAGACAAGACCTCGGTCCAGGATCGAGGCAGGAGTTTCGGCGTATCCCCATCAAAGCTGATAAAATAAGGAGCAGTCAGGGAACAGCATCAGTCCGGCCAGGTGTGGTTATGTCTCTGCGGAAACCATCCTTGTGTTGGCGTGCAGAGTCGTTGCTGATTACTGGACATGGCTCTCACAGAATACACCCATAGAGATAATACAATTGCTTGATGTTTGTTGCTGACCGCTGGGCATGGCCCTCACAGAATACACCCATAGAGATAATACAATTGCTTGGTGTTTGTTGCTGACCGCTGGACATGGCCCTCACAGAATACACCCATAGAGATAATACAATTGCTTGGTGTTTGTTGCTGACCGCTGGACATGGCCCTCACAGAATACACCCATAGAGATAATACGACTGCTTGAAGTTTGTTGCTGACCGCTGGACATGGCCCTCACAGAATACACCCATAGAGATAATACAATTGCTTGATGTTTGTTGCTGACCGCTGGACATGGCCCTCACAGAATACACCCATAGAGATAATACGACTGCTTGGTGTTTATGTTGTTAATTTAGTTGTTGGGTCTAGGATTACAATCATAGCACACAGATATCATCATAAGTACCTCAGTCTCCCCACATACATCACACAAGGAGATTCTTGGTGCACTGCACGAACTTGGTAGCACCGATGAGGATTCAAATGTGTGTATCGCAGAATCACAAATGCCATTTGTAGGTAGGTGTACTAATTGTTTACTCAGGCTGGACAGCTGTCTATTTGGCCTACTCTTTTCGAGGTTTCAATGCAGTTGGATTTTTAACGTGTACACGGGTACTTCCAACTTTTCGCCCGTATCCGAGGCGACTAGACGGCTGATTTACTACTCCAGGATCAGGTGAACAGGACCATCCTTTAGGTATTTGTTCAACTCCACAAAGTAGCACCGCGACTCGCACCAGGTCTGCATAGGTCGAAGGCTGACCTGGTAACTCTGAACTAGCCCGGGTATTATCCGGTTTGAACCAGGCAGCTGTTAATGTAACCCTCTCTGTCCCAGTTACTCCTAAGCTGATATTTTTAAAAGCTGATAATTTAAAAAGCTGATATTTTTAACAGCTGATATTACACCTGTACCTAAGTTTGACACGATGGTTTCCAGGCTCAGTTGTTTAGCTCATCTTTCGTTTGTGTGGTCCACCGTAAACATGGCCTCCCGCTTTTCAGATCTCTCAGAAGGGCAACGAATTGTGATAATCTTATTACATGACCAAACCGGCTGTCTTGCTGGCATTTTCTTTACACAAACTCAACCACTAGTGCTGTTGGGAAATGCATCATGCTATTTTCATTGTTCATGACACTTGTCTCAATACTCGTCTCTCTGAGTGGGACTAGGGCAGACACATGTCTCAACACTCGTCTATTGGAGTGGGACTAGCGCAGACACATGTCTCAATACTCGTCTATCTGAGTGGGACTAGCGCAGGCACATGTCTCAATACTCGTCTATCTGAGTGGAACTAGCGCAGGCACATGTCTCAATACTCGTCTATCTGAGTGGGACTAGCACAGGCACATGTCTCAATACTCGTCTATCTGAGTGGAACTAGCGCAGGCACATGTCTCAATACTCGTCTATCTGAGTGGGACTAGCACAGGCACATGTCTCAATACTCGTCTATCTGAGTGGGACTAGCACAGGCACATGTCTCAATACTCGTCTATCTGAGTGGAACTAGCGCAGGCACATGTCTCAATACTCGTCTATCTGAGTGGGACTAGCACAGGCACATGTCTCAATACTCGTCTATCTGAGTGGGACTAGCACAGGCACATGTCTCAATACTCGTCTATCTGAGTGGAACTAGCGCAGGCACATGTCTCAATACTCGTCTATCTGAGTGGGACTAGCGCAGGCACATGTCTCAATACTCGTCTATCTGAGTGGGACTAGCGCAGGCACATGTCTCAATACTCGTCTATCTGAGTGGGACTAGCACAGGCACATGTCTCAATACTCGTCTATCTGAGTGGAACTAGCGCAGGCACATGTCTCAATACTCGTCTATCTGAGTGGGACTAGCGCAGGCACATGTCTCAATACTCGTCTATCTGAGTGGGACTAGCACAGACACATGTCTCAATACTCGTCTATCTGAGTGGGACTAGCACAGGCACATGTCTCAATACTCGTCTATCTGAGTGGAACTAGCGCAGACACATATCTCAATACTCGTCTATGGGAGTGGGACTAGCACAGACACATGTCTCAATACTCGTCTATGGGAGTGGGACTAGCACAGACACATGTCTCAATACTCGTCTATGGGAGTGGGACTAGCGCAGGCACATGTCTCAATACTCGTCTATCTGAGTGGGACTAGCGCAGACACATGTCTCAATACTCGTCTATCTGAGTGGGACTAGCGCAGGCACATGTCTCAATACTCGTCTATCTGAGTGGGACTAGCGCAGACACATTTCTCAATACTCGTCTATCTGAGTGGAACTAGCACAGGCACATGTCTCAATACTCATCTATCTGAGTGGAACTAGCACAGACACATGTCTCAATACTCGTCTATGGGAGTGGGACTAGCGCAGACACATTTCTCAATACTCGTCTATCTGAGTGGAACTAGCACAGGCACATGTCTCAATACTCATCTATCTGAGTGGAACTAGCACAGACACATATCTCAATACACGTCTATGGGAGTGGGACTAGCGCAGGCACATGTCTCAATACTCGTCTATGGGAGTGGGACTAGCGCAGGCACATATCTCAATACTCGTCTATCTGAGTGGGACTAGCGCAGGCACATGTCTCAATACTCGTCTATGGGAGTGGGACTAGCGCAGGCACATATCTCAATACTCGTCTATCTGAGTGGGACTAGCGCAGGCACATATCTCAATACTCGTCTATCTGAGTGGGACTAGCGCAGACACATATCTCAATACACGTCTATGGGAGTGGGACTAGCGCAGGCACATATCTCAATACACGTCTATGGGAGTGGGACTAGCGCAGGCACATATCTCAATACACGTCTATGGGAGTGGGACTAGCGCAGGCACATGTCTCAATACTCGTCTATGGGAGTGGGACTAGCGTAGGCACATATCTCAATACACGTCTATGGGAGTGGGACTAGCGCAGGCACATATCTCAATACTCGTCTATCTGAGTGGGACTAGCGCAGACACATATCTCAAAACTCGTCTCTAGGAGTGGAACCAGCGCAGACACATGTCTCAATACTCGTCTATCTGAGTGGGACTAGCACAGGCACATATCTCAATACTCGTCTATCTGAGTGGGACTAGCGCAGACACATATCTCAATACTCGTCTATCTGAGTGGGACTAGCGCAGACACATATCTCAATACTCGTCTATCTGAGTGGGACTAGCGCAGACACATATCTCAATACTCGTCTCTAGGAGTGGAACCAGCGCAGACACATGTCTCAATACTCGTCTATCTGAGTGGGACTAGCACAGGCACATGTCTCAATACTCGTCTATCTGAGTGGGACTAGCGCAGACACATATCTCAATACTCGTCTCTAGGAGTGGAACCAGCGCAGACACATATCTCAATACTCGTCTATCTGAGTGGGACTAGCACAGGCACATGTCTCAATACTCGTCTATCTGAGTGGGACTAGCACAGACACATATCTCAATACTCGTCTATCTGAGTGGGACTAGCACAGGCACATGTCTCAACACTCGTCTATCAAAGTGGGACTAGCGCAGACACATATCTCAATACTCGTCTCTAGGAGTGGAACCAGCGCAGACACATATCTCAATACTCGTCTATCTGAGTGGGACTAGCACAGGCACATATCTCAATACTCGTCTATCTGAGTGGGACTAGCGCAGACACATATCTCAATACTCGTCTCTAGGAGTGGAACCAGCGCAGACACATGTCTCAATACTCGTCTATCTGAGTAGGACTAGCACAGGCACATATCTCAATACTCGTCTATCTGAGTGGGACTAGCGCAGACACATATCTCAATACTCGTCTATCTGAGTGGGACTAGCGCAGACACATATCTCAATACTCGTCTATCTGAGTGGGACTAGCGCAGACACATATCTCAATACTCGTCTCTAGGAGTGGAACCAGCGCAGACACATGTCTCAATACTCGTCTATCTGAGTGGGACTAGCACAGGCACATGTCTCAATACTCGTCTATCTGAGTGGGACTAGCGCAGACACATATCTCAATACTCGTCTCTAGGAGTGGAACCAGCGCAGACACATATCTCAATACTCGTCTATCTGAGTGGGACTAGCACAGGCACATGTCTCAATACTCGTCTATCTGAGTGGGACTAGCACAGACACATATCTCAATACTCGTCTATCTGAGTGGGACTAGCACAGGCACATGTCTCAACACTCGTCTATCTGAGTGGGACTAGCGCAGACACATATCTCAATACTCGTCTCTAGGAGTGGAACCAGCGCAGACACATATCTCAATACTCGTCTATCTGAGTGGGACTAGCACAGGCACATATCTCAATACTCGTCTATCTGAGTGGGACTAGCGCAGACACATGTCTCAACACTCGTCTATGGGAGTGAGACTAGCGCAGACACATGTCTCAACACTCGTCTATGGGAGTGAGACTAGCGCAGACAATACTCGTCTTTTGGAGTGGGACTAGCGCAGACACATATCTCAATACTCGTCTATGGGAGTGGGACTAATGCAGACACATGTCTCAATACACGTCTATCTGAGTGGGACTAGCGCAGACACATATCTCAATACTCGTCTATGGGAGTGGGACTAATGCAGACACATGTCTCAATACTCGTCTATCTGAGTGGGACTAGCACAGGCACATATCTCAATACTCGTCTATCTGAGTGGGACTAGCACAGGCACATATCTCAATACTCGTCTCAAGGAGTGGAACCAGCGCAGACACATGTCTCAATACTCGTCTCAAGGAGTGGAACCAGCGCAGACACATGTCTCAATACTCGTCTCAAGGAGTGGAACCAGCGCAGACACATATCTCAATACTCGTCTCAAGGAGTGGAACCAGCGCAGACACATGTCTCAATACTCGTCTATCTGAGTGGGACTAGCGCAGACACATGTCTCAATACTCGTCTATCTGAGTGGGACTAGCGCAGACACATATCTCAATACTCGTCTCAAGGAGTGGAACCAGTGCAGACACATGTCTCAATACTCGTCTCTCAAAGTGGAACTAGAGCAGACACATTTCTCAATACTCGTCTATCTGAGTGGGACTAGCGCTGACACATATCTCAATACTCGTCTCAAGGAGTGGAACCAGCGCAGACACATGTCTCAATACTCGTCTATCTGAGTGGGACTAGCGCAGACACATGTCTCAATACTCGTCTATCTGAGTGGGACTAGCGCAGACACATATCTCAATACTCGTCTCTAGGAGTGGAACCAGCGCAGACACATGTCTCAATACTCGTCTCTCAAAGTGGAACTAGAGCAGACACATTTCTCAATACTCGTCTATCTGAGTGGGACTAGAGCAGACACATTTCTCAATACTCGTCTATCTGAGTGGGACTAGAGCAGACACATGTCTCAATACTCGTCTCTAGGAGTGGGACTGGCGCAGACACATGTCTCAACACTCGTCTCTCTGAGTGGGACTAGAGCAAACACATGTCTCAGTACTCGTCTATCTGAGTGGGACTAGCACAGGCACATGTCTCAATACTCGTCTATCTGAGTGTGACTAGCGCAGACACATGTCTCAATACTCGTCTCTAGGAGTGGGACTGGCGCAGACACATGTCTCAACACTCGTCTTTCTGAGTGGGACTAGAGCAAACACATGTCTCAGTACTCGTCTATCTGAGTGGGACTAGAGTAGACACATGTCTCAATACTCGTCTCTGAGTGGGACTAGCGCAGACACATTTCTCAATACTCGTCTATCTGAGTGGGACTAGAGCAAACACATGTCTCAGTACTCGACTATCTGAGTGGGACTAGAGCAGACACATGTCTCAATACTCGTCTCTGAGTGGGCCTAGTGCAGACACATGTCTCAATACTGGTCTCTCTGAGAGGGACTAGCGCAGACACATGTCTCAATACTCGTCTATGGGAGTGGGACTAGAGCAGACACATGTCTCAATACTCGTCTCTGAGTGGGCCTAGTGCAGACACATGTCTCAATACTGGTCTCTCTGAGTGGGACTAGCGCAGACACATGTCTCAATACTCGTCTATGGGAGTGGGACTAGAGCAGACACATGTCTCAATACTGGTCTCTCTGAGAGGGACTAGCGCAGACACATGTCTCAATACTCGTCTATGGGAGTGGGACTAGAGCAGACACATGTCTCAATACTCGTCTATGGGAGTGGGACTAGAGCAGGCACATGTCTCAATACTCGTCTATGGGAGTGGGACTAGCGCATGGTTGTGTTGTATTGCTATCTTTGTGTCAGTTGTGAAATGGTTGTGTTCTCTTTGTGTGACTTGTAACATGGTTGTGTTATAGTGCTCTCTTGTGCCAGCAGTGACATGGTTATGTTATAGTGCTCTCTTGTGCCAGCAGTGACATGGTTGTGTTATAGTGCTCTCTTTGTGTCAGCTGTGACATGGTTATGTTATAGTGCTCTCTTGTGCCAGCTGTGACATGGTTATGTTATAGTGCTCTCTTGTGCCAGCTGTGACATGGTTATGTTATAGTGCTCTCTTTGTGTCAGCTGTGACATGGTTATGTTATAGTGCTCTCTTGTGCCAGCTGTGACATGGTTATGTTATAGTGCTCTCTTTGTGCCAGCTGTGACATGGTTATGTTATAGTGTTCTCTTGTGCCAGCTGTGACATGGTTATGTTATAGTGCTCTCTTGTGCCAGTTGTGACATGGTTATGTTATAGTGCTCTCTTGTGCCAACTGTGACATGGTTATGTTATAGTGCTCTCTTTGTGTCAGCTGTGACATGGTTATGTTATAGTTCTCTCTTTGTGCCAGAAGTGATGTGGTTGTGTTCTCTTTGTGTGACATGGTTGTATTATAGTGCTCCAAGGCGATCATTTTCCTCAATAAACATGTTCCTTCTGTGTAAATGCCATAATTGTCAATAGTACTCGGATGCCATATTATTCTGTAAAAATCAGTTAGTATGGTCTCCCTTTGTCACACCATTCATTGTGTTCTCCCTTTGTCACACCATTCATTGTGTTCTCTCTTTGTCACACCATTCATTGTGTTCTCCCTTTGTCACACCATTTATCGTCTCTCCCTTTGTCACACCATTCATTGTGTTCTCCCTTTGTCACACCATTCATCGTGTTCTCCCTTTGGCAAATCATTCACCGTGTTCTCCCTTTGTCACACCATTCACCGTGTTCTCCATTTGTCACACCATTCATCATGTTCTCCCTTTGTCACACCATTCACCATGTTCTCCGTTTGTCATACCACGCACCGTGATTTTCACTTTGGCAAACCATTCACCGTGTTCTCTCTTTGTCAAACCATCCAGCATGATCTCACCCTGTCAAACCATCCAGCATGTTCTCCCTCTGTCAAACCATCCAACATGTTCTCTCTATTTCAAACCATCCAGTGTGTTTTCCCTCTGCAAACCATGTTTTGATTGTAGTGAGTGGAAAAGAGTGGTTATATATTTTGAGTTGAGTTAAGTAGAGTTAAGAACTGTCATCATCGCACTAAGGACATTACCATACGCACCCGGTCCCCTCGTTCAACAGCCAGCGAAGAGTCACAAGACTGTCAAGAATTTTCTCACGCTGTCTTCCTCTATCTTTCTTTTCACAAATCTTTCCGATTGTTACACAATATTCCAATATTTGTCTTCTCATTATGTGGCCCAAAACTTATGACTGCAGCAGTAGGATAGGAGGTAACTACTTAGGATTTGGGGTTTGAAACCCCCGATAAATCCGTCTATACGGGGTTATCCCGCCATCTTGTTTCGTCACAAAATCGGCCCGCAATTGACCCAGATATTTTGAACTTGGCGGGTGTTTTTCTTGGTTCTGGGTGACTACTTCCGGTTGTCGTGATGACTACTTCCGACTGACTTCCTGGGCATACGGGCAGGCGGTGGCGGTGGCGGCGGAGGCGGCGGCGATCGAACCGGACGTCGGCGACACGAACCCGACCTCGACGCGGGTGTGGGGGCACCGCGGTGGTGAGAACCAACCCACCACAGTGTGTGATGTGATCGAACCCCAGTCAACCCCCTTCGATGAAGAAGACTGAAGTCAATATGTCATAAATTGATTTATTTCATCTCTCAAGCGAACCCGAGTAGGTCAAGTAATGACCGTCTTAATAAACTTTTGCACGGTTCAGTATGCTAATTCGACAGAAGTCCCGACCCCATGTATAACCTTTACGCGTTTGGTGAAAATCTGGTAATGAATATAGCAGACAAAGAAATTTTATTAAAAATTAACCCTTACACATGTAATAACGCCAAAATTTCTTGTATGTATACTAGAGAATAGGTACATCAATATATAACTCTAAGCCCCGTTTAAAATAAGCCATAATATTCCTAGATATACATTAAAATATGTAATATTATTAAACATCAAAGTTATACCCCTTAATTATAAAAATATTTTAAGGGAAATAAATCGGAACCCTTGGCTCAAACCAGAATTGTTTCCCATTTTAAGTGCTGACCTCCCTTGAATGTCTGTATACCTACGCGACCAGGTAAAGAAACCTGCGCCACCAGGTAAAGAGCACACACAATAGATAGCGACCAGGAGATTTTCCGATACCGGTCAAGCATATCGCTTCACCGAGCACACCCCGCGAGAAAAATACAATGACCAGCGACAGCGAGATTAAATGATACCGCTCATGTAGAACGCCTACGGAATTGTCAATTAACATGGACGGCCTTCAATGCTTATTGTAGATAGCCGTCAGAAGATTGTGAAGGGAATATCTGTGGCGAAAAAATAATCCGAAACAGTTATATATATATATATATATATATATATATATATATATATATATATATATTATTTGAAATATTAAATATAAATAGATATGTATGTATTTATTTAATTATATATGTGTGTAATTCTATAGCTGTAGGTAAGTTGTCCCAGTGGCTATATATACGTACTTGCCTTGATGACTTAGTCACGCGGGATATGTGTGCGCTAGCGCGCGGGTGCGCGCGGGTGCGGTATCAATTACAGGACATCACAGTCAGTCCCAACATTCGGTGGAGTGGTGTGCTTGCTGGCCATGTTTGCCATTATCATTATGGACGAACGACATTCATGTCACGTGTGCGCGCGCGCGCGCGCGTGTGTGTGTGTGTGTGTGTGTGTGTGTGCTATCAATTACAGGACGTCGCATGCAGCCCCAACATTGATTGATTGGTCGTGTGCCACCATGATGTACCATGTTATATCACGACCAAAGCCTGGATGTACTGTCGGGTGAGCGTGTGTGTGTGTGTGTCCTATCAATTACAGGACGTCGCAGTCAACCCTAACATTGTTTATGCAATGCATTTACAGAACGTTCAAACAACCCCAACATTAATTGGTACTCGTGGACCATCAGGACATCTGTGCGCATGTGTGCGCGCATGTAAGCGTGTGTGCGTGCGTGGGTGTGCTATCAATTACAGGACATCACAGTCAACCTCAACATTCTTTGGAGTTTCGTGTGTGCTGCGCAAGTTTGCAATTGTCATTATATATGAACGGCAGTCAGGTCATGTGCGCTAGCGCGAGCGTGTGTGTATGCGCGCCTGCGCGCGGGTGTGCTATCAATTACAGGACATCACAGTCAACCTCAGTATTCTACGGAGTGTCTGACTTCCTGAGGCAAGGTTTGCCATTATCATTATGGACGAACGACAGTCAGGTCGTGTGCGCTAGCGCGCATGTGTGTGTGTACATGCGTGTGTGGGTGTGCATGCGTGTGTGCTAACAATTACACGACGGCGCAGTCAACCCCAACATTCTATGGAGTGGTGTGCTTGCTGGGTAAGATTGCTGCTGTCTTATTGAACGAGCGGCAGTCATGTCACATGCGTAGGCAATCGTGTATGTACATGCGTGTGTGTGCGCGCTATCAATTACAGGACGTCGCATGCAACCCCAACATTGATTGGTTTGTCGTGTGCCACCATGCTTTACCGTGTCATCGCATGGCCAAAGCTAGGTATTGTACTATACCTGTGTGTCTATCTTTTACATAGCACAGTTATGCTGTAAGGCAAGCCATTTACAGGACGTTGCACTCAGCCCTAACATTGATTGGTTGATCGTGTGCTATCATGATTCGCCGTGTCACTTCACGACCAAAACTATGCCTTGTACTATAGTTGTGTCTGACTATTACATACTGCAGTCAAGTTGTAACGCATTGCATTTACACGACGTCGCAGTCAGCCCCAGCATTCATGCTTCTTGGACAAGCTTGCCGATGTCTTTCTGACCAACCGGTACCCATGATCGTCTGTAGTGTCTTTCACCCGGATTACCAGCATCAGCATCACCCAGCTCCATCAACAAAATCACTATCATCATCAGCATCAACAGCAGCATCGTCAGCAGCTGAAGGTGACCGATCGAGTGACTCACCACAGGGCTATGTCGGAGGAGTGAATGTACGTGAACGTGTTCAGACATGTCTTTGGGGAAAACTGGAGGTTGACTCAGAGCGTACTGACAACATAACGATACAACCGATCAAATATGGTGATGCTTCCGATCATATGTCTAAGGTATACAATCGAAACACGTGACTAAAACCAGTTAAAGATGGCGTCGCACTCGATGACATGTGTAAGTCTACAACCGCGTGACTAAAACCGATCAAAGATGGCGCTGTAGCCGGTCTCATGTCTTATGGGATCCATCCGAAACACGTGACTAATGGTCAAAGATGGAGTGGCATCCGGTCACATGGTCAGACAATATTCTGATGAGTCATTCTACGTAAGCAAATACCGTGTATAAGACGACCAGCATTCGTCGAATAGAAGTACCGGGCTCAGTGATCAGCAAAGTAGCACAACTTCTATGTTGCCTGGTGTGAAGACTGGTGATTCTTGGTTCTTCATCCCAGATCTGTCATTAGACATGTTGTTCTGCAAGAAACCTACTTCTTGTAGTCAGACAACCGTAGGCCCACATGAGACAACATTTGATCTGCTTGACGACTCTTCTTCAGGTGAAAATAGTGACCCTCTGTCTAGCGGTCATGAATCAGCCTCTGAGTTTCTGAAGAAAATCAATGCTTTATGGAATGAAAACTATCCTACCGCTGGTTTCCGATGTTGCTCGTCTGTCGTAGCAGATGAAATACAACACCCATCGAGAAAGGTATGTATAAATAGTAACGGTCATGATCATAGTTTCCAAGAACAGGTGTGCTAGCTCCGATGTCTAATGATACATTCTATTATATGGTACTCTTTATTTCACTCTGAATTACTAGACGCTGAAGCCTTATAAGTTTCAATGTGATTTTTTTTTGCTCCTACACAGGTTAATTTCGCAACAGATCCTCACTTCTTGACAGTTCATAGCGTTGACACCGAAGAACGCAGTGGCAACTGGCACCATGTAATCAGAGAACGAGAGAATTTTGAGCGACGTATACTAGAGATGGACCAAATGCTAACCCCAGTCCTGGGGACCAGTCGCAGAGTCAAAGTCCTGGAGCAGGAAAAAACTCAAGAACAACAGTGAAAGAGGCCGAGATAGTCTAACCCTCGTATGGTAACTGGTAAATAAAATTAAAAAATATCAATCCACACTAGCGGACGTGTATTAAAACACCTACATAAAAACAAGATGGCTGTAATATACTTACAAACATGTCTTTAATAGCTGACCAGGCCACAATACGAAGAAAACTTCAAAGGGTGTGAGGAGACTGTATATGCATATCACGGGTATTCTGACTTCGCAGACTATAGCTCACAACGACTACAACACAAGTAACTTGGCGCCCGCTACACTATCTATTTCATCATGGTTAGAGGTCATGTGGCGATCATGACCCGCATTCCCCAACCCAGCTCAAACATACAACAGGTCAACGAGCGGGTAGTAGAACGCTTAGTCGCGCCATACAGACAGCCACGTCAGCGTAATCTGAACCACTTTGTCACACGACGTTCTTCATGATCAGTGCTCGATGTTGTTGACGATAGGTTTCGTGTGATGGTCGTTGTCTAGGTAACGATGCTCCTGGTGTGTCAATTGAGCTATCTAACTGGCTCTTAATCAAACTCACCCCTGCAGTGCACATTCACCAGTCATGAAACAAGATTGAGTTGGCGCACATAATCTTTTAATCCAGAAAGAACACGGACAAACGGAACATGTTTATACATCCAGAAACAATGTAATTCATATAATATAAATATCCTCCTCACAATTTAACCAGCACACATCAATGCCTTCTCAAGTCTGCTTCATATCAAATCCACAAGACAGGTAATCCAGCTCCAATCCACCGCTGGACCTCACACAATACACCCACACACTTTGTCTTAGTTTCCACTAACTATAGAACCCACTCTGGTTCAGGCCTGTCTTCACAACTAGGAGAACAACACAACACGGAGATCTCTATCTCCGCTTCTCCTTAGACTACCGACCAGTTCGGCATCTACACATCAACTCTCTTAAACGACCTGACCCGCAGTCGGTCTCCTCTCTCACTCACTTTTAAGTCTCCTGACTTCACACACCACACAACTGTCTTTCGCCCCATCCCCCTGGGGTCTTCCACTCATACCCGCCCCATTATTTCTCAGGGTTGATTGTTTTCCTCGTAGCCAGGTCACTCACCTTACTGTCAATGACCCAGGCATATGTCATTATCCCCCCTTAAAGAAAACATCGTTTTCCAAATGTTGGGAGACTAATACTTATCAAATATGTGACCCAGACATATTGCCTGGGTAGTCGTAAGTATAAATCCAACTTACTCTAACTACCACACTAAATAATACATCAAATGCTCATAGTACACTCCCATAATCCCCACACATCAATACAACCAACTTTCTATCTTGTGTACCAATGCATGAACTAATACATCACATAATAATAATACATCATATCAAACATCATATCTGTGTATCTGCAGGTCTATTACCATCCTCAAAAAAAAAACACAAGCTATTTGTGTACCGACCCTATATCAGGTGGTTCTTTTCTTGCCTCAAACCTCCATCTATCTCTGTCGATGCTGTGTCTACCCTTCCTGTACCCATGCCTCATGTTTCCTATATCTTTAAAACATATGTTTGCTAATCCTGGTTCAGTGATGTCGTTAACACTCTTTTGAACTACCTTAACTTTGCAATCTACACATTGTACCGTTACACTGGAGTCTCTGTTTAGTCTGACCTCTTTATTAAATCCTGGCCAATATACCCGGCATCCTGCTCTATGCTGCTTCCGCCTTACTCCTATGTGCCCTGCACCTGCCCTATCCTGAGCTGTTCTAGTATATCGGTCTCTATGTGTTAACGGTAATACTACTTGCCCACATGCAGTTCCGCCATCTGAAAACCTGCGAGTGAGAACATTATTCTTCCTTCCAAAGCACCATCTACCCTTCTTTGATTGCCTATGTCTCACTTTACCACACCCTTGGAAACATTTGTTTATCGTATCATATTGTCTCTTGGAGTAACTAACACTATGTTTGAGATCCATTCCCACCTGCTCAGCTGTACTATCGTTGTCCTCTGTGTTTACTTCAAGTGCCTCTTCTTGTTCAGCTATACTCTCTAATTTGGGTTTTCTTTTAGTAAATACCCCGTTACTATTTAAACTATGTTTCTGGTCCCAATAAACTTCTTCTTCTTCTGTACAATCTTTAACTCCTGGCACGTTTCCGATGATCAAATCTGCCACTGGTGCGTCCAGAACACACGCTGTCACTCTTCCTGTGATATATGGTGTTTTCACTGTTATCACGGCTAATGGGTAGAATTCTACTGTCCCATTAAATGTTATGGATCTAATCTTTTTCCCTGTGTAATCCGAGGGCTGTACTAAGCTCTTTCTCACCCCGATGGACGTACATCCGGACTCCCTAATTGTTAACGCTGGCCTATCATTAACAAACCCATGATGCATCTTCAGACTTCCTCCTTCATGCACTGCTGATCCTGCTTTAACTGTGTGACCACACACTAAGACTGGCTGACCGTCTTTTTCAAAAAGAGGTTTGCACCCACTACAATCTTCATTGTTGATAGTCTCAATTACTTGCGCTGCATTTGAGTGCTCTGTTTCTCTCATCCTACATTGATGACTGACATGCCCCTTCTTTCCACATTTGAAACAGATGATCTCCTTCCTTGCGTTACTTGTTGGCTCACTGGATGGTTGTGCATCACACTGTGCTGCCTTGTGTCTCCAGCTCCCACAATTCCAGCATCCGGCATAATTTGGACGTCTCTGGAAATTCCCTCTTTTATATGGGTACCGTCCTACTCTACCAACATTGTTTCCTCGGAAACCATTATCTTTAAGTTCTTGCTGCTCACCTTTAGGTGCTGAATCCACACTTTCGCCCTTGGTCTGATGACTGGATTTTGGTCCTGTTTAGTGTACGCTGCACAGACTATTTCCTCACTCATTAGTTTACCAATAGATACGTTAGGATGTGCAGTCATGTAGTTTTGCCCTAACTGTGACACTGTGTCTATGTCCTTTGGCTTACGTTCCTCAAAGAAAGCTACTAAGTTTGAATTGCATGCAGATACTACCTTGTCTCTTAACATTAGATCTACTAATTTATTAAAATCTTTCCCTACTTCTGCGAGCTCCATCCATTTGTTAAATGTGTTCTTTACTGTGTTAACAAAGTCTGTGAAATCTTGATTTGTCTCTGGCACTAACTGTCTAAACTTTGTTCTATATCCATGTTCAGTTAGTTGGAACTTTGTCAGCAGACGTTGACGTAAGATAGTGTAGTTGTTTCTTTCTTCTACCGGTAAATTGAACATGGTGTCTAGTGCCTTACCCGTAAGAAACTCGCCAAGTCGCATCGCATACTCGTTTTCTGGGATGCCTAAAGTTTTCGTACTTGCTTGAAATCTGTCCAGATAAGATTCAAGGTTGTCTCGGTCCGTAAAATATGGCAGTTTTAGTCGCTGTGAGGGATGGGAAGGTCTTCTGTTTTCCTCACTTTGACCTTTCGAAGATAGTTCTAATTTTCTTAACTCAATTTCAGTTTGCATCTGACACTTGATCTTCTCTTTCTCAATTTCCTGTAAACGCTTGTTTTCCATTTCAGCTAGTTTTACTTGTGTCTCTTTCTCTTCCTGTAGACGCTTTGCCTCGCGTTCATTATGCCTCTCCTCTCTTTCCGTCTGTTTTTGTTCTTTTGCTTCGGCATACTCCTGTAACTCTTTACCTTTCATGCCTATTCGTTCACCTGCTTCAATATAGTCCATTAAAGTAGGCATCTTGTACTTGTGGACACGTTGCTGTCAATCAGCCAACTATAAATGTACAGACTCTGCTGCTAGTCTGTGTCACTTCCCTACGTACACCAGCACTCCCTGTGTACGTAAATTCGTAGTGCTAAAATATCACTCTGTACTCACCCAGTCACTCTATAAGCACTAGGTAGTGAGGGAAAATATCCTCCCTCGCATATATCTATACCAAATAGTTGTATAACATTTCTGGAAATATTGTTAAACATACATATACAAACAAATGGATGATAACAGTAAGTGTTTTCTATAAAAAGCTAGACTCACAAGCCAAGTACACGGAGAAGGTGATCATAAAGAAATAAACTACAGTAACAACCACAAAATTGTGTAGGGACACCCACAGTGCGCGTAATATATAAATATAAACTGACAAAGACCACTAGACAGCAGACATGACGAAAGATCACAATAATAACATATATCCGACCACAACCAATATCATATGTAACTATAACGAAAAGAAAGAAAGAGAAAGAAAAAAACATTATAGCATAAAAATATCCAGAAATCTGAAGTCAAACACAAACTGGCACGTTATATAATTCAGGACCGTCCCTGCAGAACCAAATAAACAGACCTTTCGCCAGAAATTATATATGGTGCACCTCAGAAAATAACTTTTCGCCCTGTCTCCCGGCCTTCGAGAAACAACACAAAAATCCCCTACTCTTGACAAACACTGGACCACATACAAATAATTGCGTAACACCCGACAACAATAAATATGACGATGGGAGCAAAAAAGAATAATGTGCAAATGGTTGGCCGACAAATATGTGCCTATTCATCCGTCGCCATAAGTTCGTTTTTTTTTTTTAAATAATTTTTCACAATATGCTGGAAATGTCTGTGTTAAATTCTCCTAAATGTCTACCACGCTAGATTGCAAAGCAACTTGTTGTTTTGTTGAGTGGTTACTCCATTTCGCGTTGTGATTACCAGTTCCAACTGTCGAAAACGTTGACGGTAAATAGTAATTATCCAAAGTGTTCTTTCGATATGTTGTTACTTTCGTTGGACGTGGTGATAACACAGTACTAATCCAAACGTTTTTATCCTTTCGTTGCAGAGATGGCGCTTTGCTGTATCATAAATGTTATGGATTGCCGTTTAAAAACAAAGTTCAACCGAAAAATTGGCAGCCCTTGTCCAATGCTTTAACTCTGAACAGTCGGTTCTTTTTGGCGAAGAAATGCAACCCTGCCTGCGGTGATGACATGTCATCCTTTGTTGTAACAATGATTGCTCATGACAGAGTAATGATAACGATAGTAGAGCAGTTCAACAAAGACGAAACATAAAGTCTGGTTTTCGTTCATAAACAAGTTGTTTATCCAGTTCTCTGGAAAATCTCAGTAACTTTTCACTGTCCCCAACCTTGACCTGCAGGTCAACTTCAGTCATCTTTGTCACAATAATACACACTGTAAACTGACCGGAAAATTTTCCCGTTATTCACAAAGACACCTGTCCTTTCCCACCCAGCTGTGGTAGGGTTACCGTTACTACCCCTTTTGTCAGCTGTCCTCGTAAACAGCGCTGACCCGATTTTTCCGTGGAAACTCACAATTTCCACCGACCTCCCCCGTCGTGTTAGCTGTGGTAAAATTCTTCACCTGTCGACTCGTGACCCACCCAGTGCGTTGCCTTAGCACACACACACAAAATTCTCACCACGCACAGGATGTTGCGACGAAATTGCTCGCTGTCTTCAATCCTGTCCTGTCACACACACACACCTAGGACTGACCGCTCTTGCCGCAAACACCTCACTGTCCACGCGACATTTCCTCTGTGCTGTTTTGACTAGTGACTAACTCATCACCTCTCACTCTCCGTTGACCTGCCGTGTCTTCTCTAGCGCGCTGACAGTTTTTCCTCGATGTGGCGTCTTACACACACACACGCGCTCGATATTCCCACTCCCTTCTGGATTAATCCTGGTTTTTCATTAGCTTGAGCACTACTGTCTGGTATCAAATTTACATGTCGTGAACTTCACTTGAACTGTCTGCTAGCTTGAGTTTTTACTCCCGTCTGTCTGTGTGAATTATCTGGCGCACACACAAAGAGTTCACATTACCCTCTTGAAGCCACGCAATCCAAATTGTCAAGGGTTTGTTAGTTTGATGGAACGAAGTCACCAGATAATAACTCCTCTCTCAGCGAAGAGCCCACAGATATCTCAGAATGACAACAATGTCTATATTGTTCTTGTGGGTAGCCTTCCAGATAATCAATATATCCTCGTCGTCCTTGACCGGAGAGATCCCAGATGTCACACCACGTTCTTCATGATCAGTGCTCGATGTTGTTGACGATAGGTTTCGTGTGATGGTCGTTGTCTAGGTAACGATGCTCCTGGTGTGTCAATTGAGCTATCTAACTGTCTCTTAATCCAACTCACCCCTGCAGTGCACATTCACCAGTCATGAAACAAGATTGAGTTGGCGCACATAATCTTTTAATCCAGAAAGAACACGGACAAACGGAACATGTTTATACATCCAGAAACATTGTAATCCATTGAATATAAATATCCTCCTCACAATTTAACCAGCACACATCAATGCCTTCTCAAGCCTGCTTCATATCAAATCCACAAGACAGGTAATCCAGGTCCTATCCACCACCGGACCTCACACAATACACCCACACACTGGGTCTTAGTTTCCACTAACTATATCACCCACTCTGGGTTCAGGCCCTCACTCACTATAGAACCCACTCTGGTTCAGGCCTGTCTTCACAACTAGGAGAACAACACAACACGGAGATCTCTAACTCCGCTTCTCCTTAGACTACCGACCAGTTCGGCATCTACACATCAACTCTCTTAAACGACCTGACCCGCAGTCGGTCTCCTCTCTCACTCACTTTTAAGTCTCCTGACTTCACACACCACACAACTGTCTTTCGCCCCATCCCCCTGGGGTCTTCCACTCATACCCGCCCCATTATTTCTCAGGGTTGATTGTTTTCCTCGTAGCCAGGTCACTCACCTTACTGTCAATGACCCAGGCATATGTCATTATCCCCCCTTAAAGAAAACATCGTTTTCCAAATGTTGGGAGACTAATACTTATCAAATATGTGACCCAGACATATTGCCTGGGTAGTCGTAAGTATAAATCCAACTTACTCTAACTACCACACTAAATAATACTTCAAATGCTCATAGTACACTCCCATAATCCCCACACATCAATACAACCAACTTTCTATCTTGTGTACCAATGCATGAACTAATACATCACATAATAATAATACATCATATCAAACATCATATCTGTGTATCTGCAGGTCTATTACCATCCTCAAAAAAAAAAACACAAGCTATTTGTGTACCGACCCTATATCAGGTGGTTCTTTTCTTGCCTCAAACCTCCATCTATCTCTGTCGATGCTGTGTCTACCCTTCCTGTACCCATGCCTCATGTTTCCTATATCTTTAAAACATATGTTTGCTAATCCTGGTTCAGTGATGTCGTTAACACTCTTTTGAACTACCTTAACTTTGCAATCTACACATTGTACCGTTACACTGGAGTCTCTGTTTAGTCTGACCTCTTTATTAAATCCTGGCCAATATACCCGGCATCCTGCTCTATGCTGCTTCCGCCTTACTCCTATGTGCCCTGCACCTGCCCTATCCTGAGCTGTTCTAGTATATCGGTCTCTATGTGTTAACGGTAATACTACTTGCCCACATGCAGTTCCGCCATCTGAAAACCTGCGAGTGAGAACATTATTCTTCCTTCCAAAGCACCATCTACCCTTCTTTGACTGCCTATGTCTCACTTTACCACACCCTTGGAAACATTTGTTTATCGTATCATATTGTCTCTTGGAGTAACTAACACTATGTTTGAGATCCATTCCCACCTGCTCAGCTGTACTATCGTTGTCCTCTGTGTTTACTTCAAGTGCCTCTTCTTGTTCAGCTATACTCTCTAATTTGGGTTTTCTTTTAGTAAATACCCCGTTACTATTTAAACTATGTTTCTGGTCCCAATAAACTTCTTCTTCTTCTGTACAATCTTTAACTCCTGGCACGTTTCCGATGATCAAATCTGCCACTGGTGCGTCCAGAACACACGCTGTCACTCTTCCTGTGATATATGGTGTTTTCACTGTTATCACGGCTAATGGGTAGGATTCTACTGTCCCATTAAATGTTATGGATCTAATCTTTTTCCCTGTGTAATCCGAGGGCTGTACTAAGCTCTTTCTCACCCCGATGGACGTACATCCGGACTCCCTAATTGTTAACGCTGGCCTATCATTAACAAACCCATGATGCATCTTCAGACTTCCTCCTTCATGCACTGCTGATCCTGCTTTAACTGTGTGACCACACACTAAGACTGGCTGACCGTCTTTTTCAAAAAGAGGTTTGCACCCACTACAATCTTCATTGTTGATAGTCTCAATTACTTGCGCTGCATTTGAGTGCTCTGTTTCTCTCATCCTACATTGATGACTGACATGCCCCTTCTTTCCACATTTGAAACAGATGATCTCCTTCCTTGCGTTACTTGTTGGCTCACTGGATGGTTGTGCATCACACTGTGCTGCCTTGTGTCTCCAGCTCCCACAATTCCAGCATCCGGCATAATTTGGACGTCTCTGGAAATTCCCTCTTTTATATGGGTACCGTCCTACTCTACCAACATTGTTTCCTCGGAATCCATTATCTTTAAGTTCTTGCTGCTCACCTTTAGGTGCTGAATCCACACTTTCGCCCTTGGTCTGATGACTGGATTTTGGTCCTGTTTAGTGTACGCTGCACAGACTATTTCCTCACTCATTAGTTTACCAATAGATACGTTAGGATGTGCAGTCATGTAGTTTTGCCCTAACTGTGACACTGTGTCTATGTCCTTTGGCTTACGTTCCTCAAAGAAAGCTACTAAGTTTGAATTGCATGCAGATACTACCTTGTCTCTTAACATTAGATCTACTAATTTATTAAAATCTTTCCCTACTTCTGCGAGCTCCATCCATTTGTTAAATGTGTTCTTTACTGTGTTAACAAAGTCTGTGAAATCTTGATTTGTCTCTGGCACTAACTGTCTAAACTTTGTTCTATATCCATGTTCAGTTAGTTGGAACTTTGTCAGCAGACGTTGACGTAAGATAGTGTAGTTGTTTCTTTCTTCTACCGGTAAATTGAACATGGTGTCTAGTGCCTTACCCGTAAGAAACTCGCCAAGTCGCATCGCATACTCGTTTTCTGGGATGCCTAAAGTTTTCGTACTTGCTTGAAATCTGTCCAGATAAGATTCAAGGTTGTCTCGGTCCGTAAAATATGGCAGTTTTAGTCGCTGTGAGGGATGGGAAGGTCTTCTGTTTTCCTCACTTTGACCTTTCGAAGATAGTTCTAATTTTCTTAACTCAATTTCAGTTTGCATCTGACACTTGATCTTCTGATTATGTGGTTGTTTCGGGATTTGATCTTCTCTTTCTCAATTTCCTGTAAACGCTTGTTTTCCATTTCAGCTAGTTTTACTTGTGTCTCTTTCTCTTCCTGTAGACGCTTTTCCTCGCGTTCATTATGCCTCTCCTCTCTTTCCGTCTGTTTTTGTTCTTTTGCTTCGGCATACTCCTGTAACTCTTTACCTTTCATGCCTATTCGTTCACCTGCTTCAATATAGTCCATTAAAGTAGGCATCTTGTACTTGTGGACACGTTGCTGTCAATCAGCCAACTATAAATGTACAGACTCTGCTGCTAGTCTGTGTCACTTCCCTACGTACACCAGCACTCCCTGTGTACGTAAATTCGTAGTGCTAAAATATCACTCTGTACTCACCCAGTCACTCTATAAGCACTAGGTAGTGAGGGAAAATATCCTCCCTCGCATATATCTATACCAAATAGTTGTATAACATTTCTGGAAATATTGTTAAACATACATATACAAACAAATGGATGATAACAGTAAGTGTTTTCTATAAAAAGCTAGACTCACAAGCCAAGTACACGGAGAAGGTGATCATAAAGAAATAAACTACAGTAACAACCACAAAATTGTGTAGGGACACCCACAGTGCGCGTAATATATAAATATAAACTGACAAAGACCACTAGACAGCAGACATGACGAAAGATTACAATAATAACATATATCCGACCACAACCAATATCATATGTAACTATAACGAAAAGAAAGAAAGAGAAAGAAAAAAACATTATAGCATAAAAATATCCAGAAATCTGACGTCAAACACAAACTGGCACGTTATATAATTCAGGACCGTCCCTGCAGAACCAAATAAACAGACCTTTCGCCAGAAATTATATATGGTGCACCTCAGAAAATAACTTTTCGCCCTGTCTCCCGGCCTTCGAGAAACAACACAAAAATCCCCTACTCTTGACAAACACTGGACCACATACAAATAATTGCGTAACACCCGACAACAATAAATATGACGATGGGAGCAAAAAAGAATAATGTGCAAATGGTTGGCCGACAAATATGTGCCTATTCATCCGTCGCCATAAGTTCGTTTTTTTTTTTTTAAATAATTTTTCACAATATGCTGGAAATGTCTGTGTTAAATTCTCCTAAATGTCTACCACGCTAGATTGCAAAGCGACTTGTTGTTTTGTTGAGTGGTTACTCCATTTCGCGTTGTGATTACCAGTTCCAACTGTCGAAAACGTTGACGGTAAATAGTAATTATCCAAAGTGTTCTTTCGATATGTTGTTACTTTCGTTGGACGTGGTGATAACACAGTACTAATCCAAACGTTTTTATCCTTTCGTTGCGGAGATGGCGCTTTGCTGTATCATAAATGTTATGGATTGCCGTTTAAAAACAAAGTTCAACCGAAAAATTGGCAGCCCTTGTCCAATGCTTTAACTCTGAACAGTCGGTTCTTTTTGGCGAAGAAATGCAACCCTGCCTGCGGTGATGACATGTCATCCTTTGTTGTAACAATGATTGCTCATGACAGAGTAATGATAACGATAGTAGAACAGTTCAACAAAGACGAAACATAAAGTCTGGTTTTCGTTCATAAACAAGTTGTTTATCCAGTTCTCTGGAAAATCTCAGTAACTTTTCACTGTCCCCAACCTTGACCCGCAGGTCAACTTCAGTCATCTTTGTCACAATAATACACACTGTAAACTGACCGGAAAATTTTCCCGTTATTCACAAAGACACCTGTCCTTTCCCACCCAGCTGTGGTAGGGTTACCGTTACTACCCCTTTTGTCAGCTGTCCTCGTAAACAGCGCTGACCCGATTTTTCCGTGGAAACTCACAATTTCCACCGACCTCCCCCGTCGTGTTAGCTGTGGTAAAATTCTTCACCTGTCGACTCGTGACCCACCCAGTGCGTTGCCTTAGCACACACACACAAAATTCTCACCACGCACAGGATGTTGCGACGAAATTGCTCGCTGTCTTCAATCCTGTCCTGTCACACACACACACCTAGGACTGACCGCTCTTGTCGCAAACACCTCACTGTCCACGCGACATTTCCTCTGTGCTGTTTTGACTAGTGACTAACTCATCACCTCTCACTCTCCGTTGACCTGCCGTGTCTTCTCTAGCGCGCTGACAGTTTTTCCTCGATGTGGCGTCTTACACACACACGGGCGCTCGATATTCCCACTCCCTTCTGGATTAATCCTGGTTTTTCATTAGCTTGAGCACTACTGTCTGGTATCAAATTTACATGTCGTGAACTTCACTTGAACTGTCTGCTAGCTTGAGTTTTTACTCCCGTTTGTCTGTGTGAATTATCTGGCGCACACACAAAGAGTTCACATTACCCTCTTGAAGCCACGCAATCCAAATTGTCAAGGGTTTGTTAGTTTGATGGAACGAAGTCACCAGATAATAACTCCTCTCTCAGCGAAGAGCCCACAGATATCTCAGAATGACAACAATGTCTATATTGTTCTTGTGGGTAGCCTTCCAGATAATCAATATATCCTCGTCGTCCTTGACCGGAGAGATCCCAGATGACACACCACGTTCTTCATGATCAGTGCTCGATGTTGTTGACGATAGGTTTCGTGTGATGGTCGTTGTCTAGGTAACGATGCTCCTGGTGTGTCAATTGAGCTATCTAACTGTCTCTTAATCCAACTCACCCCTGCAGTGCACATTCACCAGTCATGAAACAAGATTGAGTTGGCGCACATAATCTTTTAATCCAGAAAGAACACGGACAAACGGAACATGTTTATACGTCCAGAAACATTGTAATCCATTGAATATAAATATCCTCCTCACAATTTAACCAGCACACATCAATGCCTTCTCAAGCCTGCTTCATATCAAATCCACAAGACAGGTAATCCAGCTCCTATCCACCACCGGACCTCACACAATACACCCACACACTGGGTCTTAGTTTCCACTAACTATATCACCCACTCTGGGTTCAGGCCCTCACTCACTATAGAACCCACTCTGGTTCAGGCCTGTCTTCACAACTAGGAGAACAACACAACACGGAGATCTCTAACTCCGCTTCTCCTTAGACTACCGACCAGTTCGGCATCTACACATCAACTCTCTTAAACGACCTGACCCGCAGTCGGTCTCCTCTCTCACTCACTTTTAAGTCTCCTGACTTCACACACCACACAACTGTCTTTCGCCCCATCCCCCCCCCGGGGTCTTCCACTCATACCCGCCCCATTATTTCTCAGGGTTGATTGTTTTCCTCGTAGCCAGGTCACTCACCTTACTGTCAATGACCCAGGCATATGTCACGCTTGACTTATGAAACTGGCTGAAACCGGTTTTACTCGTCGCTCAAAAACTAGTATATAAACCCGAGACTGGTAACACTCAACCATCGTGATCAGAAGATGACTACAGACCTCAAGACTGTGCCTGCTAACTGGGTCTACATGACTCGTAGTGGTGAGACTATTAGACCAGTGGGCGGTGGTGATAAGGCCGTGTTTGTCTCATCCTACAGAGGAACGAGTACGTTACACATCCGAAGATTTTACGGTGAATCCGACAAGAAGTTCCGGACTAAGAATGGAATTACACTTACTCGGCAATAATATGAACAGATGATCGCGATGCATCGCGAGATCCTAGATGACTTTGACAGAATCAACCAAGTTAACCAAGCCACTAACGAAATCAAATAAGATACTAACAGAGACAAGCAAGCCAGTAACCAAAACATGCAAGTCAGTGCTCATGTCAAACAAGGCACTACCAGAAGCCATCAAACCCAAAACACTCAAGTCAGCGCTCAAGGTAAACAAGGAACTAATCGAAACCACCAAGTAGACGCATACTATACCACCAGTTTTCAACCCAGCTGCAGTCAGATGTGTGATGACCCCAGCAACCAGATGTGTGATGAACCCAATAGCCAGCTGTTTGACGTGCAACAAGACATCAATCGAAGCAAGCAAGTCCAACACACTCAAGACAGTGCTCAAGTCAAACAGGGTACTAAACGAAACCACCAAGTAGACGCATACTATACCACCAGTTATCAACCCAGCTACAGTCAGATGTGTGATGTCCCCAACAACCAGATAGGTGAAGAGCCCAATAGCCAGCTGTTTGATATGCCCAAAACTCAGATGATTGATGGCCCGATTGTATACAATACGCAGATGTCAGCCCACCAAGCAGGAGACCAGTATGACTACATACCAAGTGACCTATACATACCAGACTACCAGCCGGAAAAACCAACCTACTCAGACATTGGTGTGAAGAAACCCAGAAACAACATATAATTTGTATATCTCTGTATGTGAAAATAAAATGATGTGATGATACTGTGTATACCGGATCATATCACATCATCCATTTCGTATAATGACATTATGCATGTAAAACGTACTGAAATAATGTAAATAAACAGGTATATAGATTATAATTACGTCTTGTTTGTTGAATATTTAGTGTTTACGGTGTATATACTTGTCCTATGGTGAGAGAATGAAGAGTAAAAACCTTGGTCAAGTAATAAAATTTGTTAGCCACATGGGAAAAATTGTGGCGACATTTCATACAGACTTATGAAAAAAAAATCTATCAAACATATGAAAAGTAGGAAAATTTGTTAACCAAAGTGAAAAAATGGTGGTCACGTTTCAACCAAACTAATAAAAAGCTCAGTCAAACTTATGAAAAGTAGGAACATTTGTTAACCAAAGGTGAAAAGGTTAACCACATTTCAAACCAAACTTATAAAAATCTCAGTCAAACATATGAAAAGTAAGAAAATTTGTTAACCAAACGTGAAAAGTTTGGCCAACTTTCATCCAAACTTATGATAAGTGAACAATTTTGTTGTCCAGATGTGAAAAGTTTGACAAAATTTCAACCAAACTTATGAAAAGTAGGAAACTTTGTTAACCAAAGGGCAAAAAGCTTGGCCAAGTAAGAAAATGTGTTAACCAAATGTGAAAAGGTTAGCGAAATTTCAAACCAAACTTATAAAAATCTCAGTCAAACGTATGAAAAGTAGGAAAATTTGTTAACCAAATGTGAAAATATTGGCCAACTTTCGCCCAAACTTATGAAAAGTGGGATATTTTGTTGTCCAGCTGTGAAAAGTTTGACCAAATCTCACCCAAACTTATGAAAAGTAGGAGTCTTTGTTAACCAAATGTGAAAATGTTAGCTGAATTTCAAACAAAACTTATATAAATCTCACTCAAACATATGAAAAGTAGGAAAATTTGTTAACCAATCGTGAAAAGTTTGGCCAACTTTCACCCAAACTTATGAAAAGTGGGAAATTTTGTTGTCCAAATGTGAAAATTTTGACCAAATTTTCACCCAAACTTATGAAAATTAGGAAACTCTGTTAACTAAAGGGTAAAATTCTTGGCCAAGTAAGAAAATGTGTTAACCAAATGTGAAAAGTTTAGCCAAATTTCAAACCAAACTCATAAAAATCTCAGTAAACACAGGAAAAGTAGGAAAATTTGTTAACTAAACGTGACAAGTTTGACCATGAAAAGTTTGGCCAACTGTCACCCAAACATATGAAAAGATGGAGATTTTATTGTCCAGAGGTGAAAAGTTTGACCAAATTTCACCCAGTAGGAAACTTTGTTAACCAAACGGTAAAAATCTAGGCCAATTAAGAAAAAATTTTAACCAGCGGGGGAAAATTTTGGTTACAATTCATTCAGACTCTCAAAAATCTCAGTCAAACATATGAAAAGTAGGAAAAATTTGTTAACCAAACGTGAAAAGTTTGGCCAACCGTCACCCAAACTTATGAAATGTAGGAAACTTTGTTAACCAAAGGGTAAAAACCTTGACCAAGTAAGAAAATGTTTTAACTAAAGGTGAAAAGTTTTGAACAAGTTTGACCAAAGTTCAGCGAAACTTATAAGATACTCACCGGTCCCCTATGCAAAGAACAGCTGTATTTCAGAAAAGTAAACGTATCTTATGTAATAAGACACTATAAATGAAGGAACAAAATAAAATTTCAACAATAAAATTGTACAAAAAAATTAACAATTAAATTTCTACATAAAACATTCAAGTTGGAAACATAAAGAGAAATGTAATTGTTAATTTTTTTGTAAAACATAGCATAGCTTTGGCCACGCGATGACACGGTAGAGCATGGTGGCACACGACCAACCAATCAATGTTAGGGTTGCATGCGACCTCCTGTAATTGATAGCGCACACACACGCATGTACATACACGATTGCCTACGCATGTGACATGACTGCCGCTCGTTCAATAAGACAGCAGCAATCTTACCCAGAAAGCACACCACTCCATAGAATGTTGGGGTTGACTGCGCCGTCGTGTAATTGATAGCACACACGCATGCACACCCACACACGCATGTACACACACACACACGCGCTAGCGCACACGACCTGACTGTCGTTCGTCCATAATGATAATGGCAAACCTTGCCTCAGGAAGTCAGACACTCCGTAGAATACTGAGGTTGACTGTGATGTCCTGTAATTGATAGCACACCCGCGCGCAGGCACGCATACACACACGCACGCGCTAGCGCACATGACCTGACTGCCGTTCATATATAATGACAATTGCAAACTTGCGCAGCACACACGAAACTCCAAAGAATGTTGAGGTTGACTGTGATGTCCTGTAATTGATAGCACACCCACGCACGCACACACGCCTACATGCGCGCACACATGGGCACAGATGTCCTGATGGTCCACGCGTACCAATCAATGTTGGGGTTGTTTGAATGTTCTGTAAATGCATTGCATAAACAATGTTGGCGTTGACTGCGACGTCCTGTAATTGATAGGACACACACACACGCACACACACGCTCACCCGACAGTACACCCACGCTTTGGTCGTGAGATAACATGGTACATCATGGTGGCACACGACCAATCAATCAATGTTGGGGCTGCATGCGACGTCCTGTAATTTATAGCACACCCACACACACACACACACACGCGCGCGCGCGCGCGCACACGTGACATGAATGTCGTTCGTCCATAATGATAATGGCAAACATGGCCAGCAAGCACACCACTCCACCGAATGTTGGGACTGACTGTGATGTCCTGTAATTGATACCGCACCCGCGCGCACGCACGCATACACACACGCGCGCTAGCGCACACATATCCCGCGTGACTAAGTCATCAAGGCAAGTACGTATATATAGCCACTGGGACAACTTACCTACAGCAATAGAATTACATACTGTCACTTGTTTCCCCGGGAGGAATGTGGAATCAACAAGCACATCTTCAAACTTATTATCTGTTGGGATTATTGACTGACTTCTGTCTACACTCCTCCCTTCTGTCTTCCCTTCCATATATCTATTTCTTTCACTCTCTCTGTTATTCCCTCCACACATACTCCGACAACAGTTCCTTTCAACGATAAATAAAAGATTTATTAATAAAAACCATGTCTGGTGTATGTATGGAATGTGTATATGTAGTTTGTATTGTCTGCTAATGTGAGTGCAAGATAGGACTTTTAGCCGTTAGTCTTCGTAGTTTCTCTAGCATTCAAACGGCCAAAACATCAGACATCAAACATAGACGTAGAACGGTCTCACCCTGGATGCTCCTTTCCGGCTTGAGTCTTGACTTAATCCAATTATTGAAAACAATTGTCAATGTTTTATCATCAGAAATATAGTCCAATAAAGGTAAGTCACTGAAGTTCAGATATGTCCTGTTTTGGAAGGTAGTATAGTCCACCACTGAATACACATTACGACTGTTTATAAATGTCTATTTCTATGTTAAATGTTCTCGTGTTCTTCAATGTTTCTTTTAGGTGATTACCTAATTGCACTATATTCTAGCCTATTTGCTCTGCTTGAATAAAGGTCTTTCACTGAGGTTCACTAAAACATGTTTCTTGGCATTCGTTATGTCACCCCCTCTTATTGACTGTGTAGGCTGATTTTTCTATAGTGACATATTTTCACTGCCCCTGTGAAGTGACTGATTAAAGTGACACAGTCTTTCCTTTATTATCAACACTGCTTTCTCTGTACAAGAGATGTACTGGTTTATCCTCTTTGATATGTCAGGCTGTGTAGTGGAACCTGGGTAATAAACATTAAATCAGATTATTTAAGCCTGCTTCATATTACTGTTTATGTGATTGTCTTTCTCCAGCCGTAATGAACAGCTTCCGAAAGACTGCTCTGACATAAACAGCAGAATTCACTAAAGTCTAAACTATCACTAAATAGAAAGCAATAGTAAACCCTACGCACACACACATATTTCCCTATGCTAATATTCCTATAATATTAGTGTTACCTTATATATATATATAGAATTAATTAAGTCCCCGAATCGAAATTTATCCGCACATAAGCACTCTATCCCATTATAAGGGAGGATATTTCTTTTCATTACGGGACACATAAATCCATCTTTCCGTCCAGTTTGGTAGCACACTCAACTGAAACCCCATGTTCTGCTATTTATAACGATTGTCCAATCTTCCGTTGATTGTTTGATCTACAATCAAATTTGCCGTATCCTGCCCATCAAACAGCGGAGAAATCACGTAGTGGTTTGTTGTTCGCTTCCTCCGTTGTTACGCTGTTCCTCCGTTCCCCGTACGCGAAATACTTCAAAGAAATCTATTCTCTGATCACCGTCTCCCGCTGTGTTTGTCCGGTGTCGAAGTTTCCCCCAGCGCGATCGTACCGTTTCCCGTGTCCGGTCAGATCGTCAAGCAATGACTCGGCGAACACCTGGATCCTATTTTTCATATCTGTGTCGATCAATGATCTTTTATTCGTCCTCCTCTCAGAATGAAGTACACGATTGTTAACCCTTCTCCGATATTGCCATTAATGGTACATCCAAATCTATCTGGGAATCACTAAACTATCATCATTCTGTGACAAATTCCCCCTCTTAAGAGAGTTGACCGCGTCGACTCTTCTTCAATGTAGTTTTGATTCCTATGATCCACCATCCTATTCCTCTTCCTCTGAAGTTGGATGTCTAGATAAGAAATCCGCTCCTACATAATCCTTACCAGAGATCTTCCACTGTGAAGTTGTCCTGTTGCCTCAACAACAACCATCACATCCACCGTGCGTTGAGCTTCTGCGAAGTAGCTATTAACATCACGTGTTGATGATATGATTGGATCCTCACATGGATCAACACCTCATCAAGTAGGCGACCTCATATGCACCCTACCATACTACTCATGACTGAAACTAGTGTTTGCTCATCGCTCCTGTACGTTCAGTCGACCTCCTTTCCACTGGCGTAAGCGATTGCTCACAATACAGACGGATCGTCCCATCCTGATTGTAACACTGCTTCCATGTCCTCTTGGTTTCCCCCGGCTTTGCCTCTGGGGATGTTCCGCCTCGTCCTCGTTGGACCGAGTCGTCTTTCCCAAATCTCCTGGACTTTTGCTTCCAGGACCATCTTGGGCGATATTGTATCTGGTCAGCCAATCTTCGGTTGGAGTCCTGGGTATTTCTCGCCTTTCCCGACGTTACCCACCCCTTTTGAACTTGGTTACTATTGCAGGTTTCCTTCTTGTCCTTTCCCTGACGTGCGATTTCCCTCCTCCTGTCGTTGGGTAAATCTGACCTATCACGTACTGTCCCATAGGCCCTCCTATGTTGTACTGGCGATCTCTGGTCTTCGTCTGGACTGGTAACCTTTGTCCCAATGGCTGCCATCACCATAAAGTGCGAAGCTTTACTCTCGGATCTCTCCTCATATTTCATAATGAGATGTCTAGGGAGATTTTTCTGCTCTACCCCGATCCGGATTTTGTAGATGTTCTTGGACACAACCTTTTCCACAGGATAAGGTCCTTTCCATCCTACTTGTAGTATATTAGTCTCTTCTGGACCCCATACTTCCACTTTGTCTTCCACCTTAAGAGCTAGTTTCCTCTTAAATCGCTTGTTGGATGGTGCTTTCTGGCACTCTGAACAAGACTTCACTAACCAGCGTACATCTCCGGTCATTCCTGGCCAGCAATAATGGCCGGAAATTTTCTGCAATGTCTCTCTGACACCCATATGTCGATTCTCGGCTATGATGTGTCCACTCTGAAGAATATGAGGACGGTGGGTCTCTGGAACCACCCATTGCTCGTGCAGATTGTCTCCCCTCCCAGCTCTCCGATAGAGTAGTCGATTCTTCAGAAACTACTGTCCCCGTTCTGGTGGCTCAGCACTTCTTTGCAGCTTCCTGTAGCAAGGACGCAACCTAGTATCCTTCCTCTGGGCAGTATGCAATTCTCCTATCTCTGAGTGGTCGCATAGTGTCTCTGCCTCTTTTTCCTTCCCCTGAGATCCACTGGTTACTGTTCCCTGGTGGGCTGGCTGTTTGGGCATCCCCAAAAAGACATATTTCGTGCCAATGATCATGGGAAATAAGGAATAATTAATACAGCAGCTGGAATAATGCCCGTAACGTACCTGGATTTAATCTCCACCTTGGCGATTGGCAGCGTCATGGTAACAGCACTCCTCATTGCCGGCTGTATCTCTATGGTCTCCCCTGTAAGTTGGTCTGGGCGTACCAAGCTGGCGTCTATCACAGCCTCCCCATCCAAACCGGTATCGTAGAGACAAGCAACCTGTTGGCCATTTACTACAATCAGTTCGACCACAGGTGGCCTCTCTTGGTCCTGAGTGTCTTTCATCTCCTCGACCGTTTCCTTGCCTTCCTCTTTTGATTCCTCGAGGTTGGTTATGCAATTGGCGTCTTCTGCCTTGCATCTGCAGTCCACAGTATTATGTGTTGTCGACTGGCAGTGAGTGCACCATGTTCCCTTCCTAGGTTTCCGTGTGTCCTTTTTGTTCCTAGCTCCTTCGCCAACCTCAGCCTTGTCTGTGATCACCGTCGTAGGAATCACTTTGCATGCTGCGAAGTAAGAACTTTTAGGTTTCGATCTGCAGTCCTTCGTGTTATGAGATGGCACCTTGCAGAATGAACACCACTTCTCGGACCACTTTCATTTCGCTGGAGAATTCGAGGTGTTCTGGTTTCCTTCCTTCACCTTCTCTGAACTCTCTTCTGTGTGCTTTATATAAGGTTCCACTTTTTCTCCTTCCCAGTTTTTAGGTTTCTTTTTCTCTTGTTTCTCCTGACCTTTGGTTTGTGTACTTAGTTCTTTAGCTTCCCCAAGGACTTCTATGAATCTTTCCGCCAGCTTATTCACAACATCCAGCCTTTCCGCCCCTTGTTCTCCTAAACATGTCTTCAGTGGTTCCGACATTTGCTGTCGCATTTGATCGACCACCATCATTTCTTCCAGACTTTTATAATCCCTCTTGAATTCTGCCAAGTCCATCCATTTCTGGAGATAAGATTTCAGCCTCAGACTGTAGGCGGCGAATAGCTCTCCCGGCTCTCGTCTAGACGCTCTAAACTTCTTCCGATACGTTTGTGCTGTGACTTCATAATGCTTCATCAAAGCGGCTTTCAATTCCTCATACTGATTTTCATGTCCTGGTGGTAGGCGTGTGTAGACCTCGTACCCTGAACCACGTAAGGCCTGGGATAATTTAAGAGCCCATCTGCTCCTCTCCAGTCCCATAGCGACTGCCATTGCTTCAAAGCGGTTCGCAAAGTTGTCAAATTTTTCTTTGGACTCCTCATAAACAGCTAAGGGAAACTTCATTGCATGGTAGCTAGATCCACTCATGTTGGTTGCACCATGTAACGATGATCCGCCTTCCGCGCCATCTATTTCTCCCTTAGTTTGGGTTTTGAGTTCCATCTCTTTCATGCGGTATTCATGTTCCCGTATCTTGTTGGCCTCTTCCGCGTCATGTCTCTTGTTGCTCTGTTCCATTTCCATGCGTTTCAATTCCAAATCAATCTTTCGATCTTCTCTTTCCGCATGACGAATTTCCCTCTCTCTTTCCTGTATGTAATCAGTTAGTTCCGAACCAGCTAAACCAATCTCCTCTCCGTTTGCCCTCAGTTCAGTGGTAGTTATTTTGGGAGTGGCCATAGTTAAAGCAGGTAGGTCAGCAAGTTGAGTAAAGAAACTTCAAGGCAGTAAAGAAGTACTCACTATAAACAGATAATCTACCTAGAACCCATATCATTTATCTATGTCTATTTAATATTATAAATCTACAACACCACACAGTACATCACAACCACTCTCTCATCCACTAGAGGAGATATAGGATAAAGACTTATGTAGACGTGTGATCGTGTGACTAGGTATGTAATGTGTCTTACCACCTATACACATTCACCCTGTCTGGAACTTTCTCACTGTAAAGTCACCAGCATTAATTAAATGTTTCTACCATAAATGTAATGGCACCATATATCCAATGGACGTCCTTCCATTAAAAGTCATCAATGTATACTTATATTTATTCCAATCAGTATGTCCCAACATGCAGGTACTCCGCTATGCCTGTGCCAATATGCAGGTACCCCTCTATGCATATGCATAGGTCATATGGGTATTATCTTTTATCCCGCTCGCTCCACCAATTATGTCACTTGTTTCCCCGGGAGGAATGTGGAATCAACAAGCACATCTTCAAACTTATTATCTGTTGGGATTATTGACTGACTTCTGTCTACACTCCTCCCTTCTGTCTTCCCTTCCATATATCTATTTCTTTCACTCTCTCTGTTATTCCCTCCACACATACTCCGACAACAGTTCCTTTCAACGATAAATAAAAGATTTATTAATAAAAACCATGTCTGGTGTATGTATGGAATGTGTATATGTAGTTTGTATTGTCTGCTAATGTGAGTGCAAGATAGGTCTTTTAGCCGTTAGTCTTCGTAGTTTCTCTAGCATTCAAACGGCCAAAACATCAGACATCAAACATAGACGTGGAACGGTCTCACCCTGGATGCTCCTTTCCGGCTTGAGTCTTGACTTAATCCAATTATTGAAAACAATTGTCAATGTTTTATCATCAGAAATATAATCCAATAAAGGTAAGTCACTAAAGTTCAGATATGTCCTGTTTTGGAAGGTAGTATAGTCCACCACTGAATACACATTACGACTGTTTATAAATGTCTATTTCTATGTTAAAGGTTCTCGTGTTCTTCAATGTTTCTTTTAGGTGATTACCTAATTGCACTATATTCTAGCCTATTTGCTCTGCTTGAATAAAGGTCTTTCACTTTTTTCATTGGCACCTTGCCGTCTTGACAGACGATAGTTTGTGCTTTAAAAAGGCATAATAACTTTTAACTATGGCGGTAGCGAGTGTGACTGATAAGGCCAATTTGCGCTGTAAATGTCCGTTCACAGTGGGTGCATGTGAACACGTGGTCATTTCCACCATCATGCACCATCTTACGTCTCAAACGCTTGGTGTGTGACTTTTCTGCAATAATTTTCTCCTTTGACTTTATTCCATTTCTGATATTTGCCCTCCATGCAACACGTTCATCGGCGACTTGCTCCCAATGTGCATTATCAATGCCTGTATCAATCATGTCCCGCTTACACACATCTTTGTATCGTAGTAGAGGCCGACCCTGAGATCTCTTACCCATCTGTAATTCACCAAAAAAGATATCCTTTGGTATTCTACCATCATCCATCCTCCTAAGATGTCCTATCCATCTAAGTCTACGAAGACTGAGCATGGAATAAACTGTCACACAACCTGATCTTTCCAATACTTCAGTATTTGTGATTTTGTCTTGCCACTTAATACCAAGAATTCTTCGCAGACACCGCATATGAAAGCTGTTTAAATTGTTCTCTTGGTGTGAGTAAGTTGTCCAGGTTTCACTGCCATAGAGAAGAGTACTAAGGACACAGGCTTGATAGACAAGGACTTTTGTTTTGGCAGTAAGCTTCCTGTTCTCCCAGACTCTTTTTCTTAACCTGTTCATTGTTGTTGCTGCCTTACCAATCCGGATGTTGATTTCCTGATCTAGGGATAATTTGCTATTTACCACTGATCCTAGATATGTAAAATGGTCTACTATCTCTAGTTCGGCGTCGTCAATAAAGATTGATGCTACCCCATGTGCACCTTGTGACATAATCTGTGTCTTCTTTTTGCTAATTGTTAAACCAAATTCAGAACAAGCATTGGAGAATGCAGATAGTAGACATTGCAATTCTTCCTCAGAGTAGGTCGTAACTGCAGCATCATCTGCAAAAAGCAACTCTCTGATCAGTACCCTCCTAATTTTGGTCTTGGCCTTCAATCTCTGAGCATTGTAGAGGCCGCCATCTGAGCGTGAGTGAATGTATATACCACCATCCTGATCACGAAATGCATATTTCAGTAGAAGTGAAAAGTATATTCCAAAGAGGGTGGGAGCTAGTACACAACCTTGCTTAACTCCACTCTTGATTTCAAATTCTTCAGAAGTTGCACCATCAAACTTGATTATACCCTTCATGCCTGTGTGGAACGATTCCACAATGGACAGAAGAGTTGGTGGGCAGCCAATCTTCTTTAGTGCCTTGAACAGACCCTCACGACTGACCAAATCAAATGCCTTTGTGAGGTCGATGAAGGCAATAAACAGTGGTTGATTCTGTTCACGGCATTTTTCTTGCATTTGTCGCAATGAGAATATCATATCAGTGGTAGACCGGTTCTGTCGAAAGCCACACTGTGATTCGGGGTAGACTTGATCTCCTAGGACTTGAAGTCTGCGCAGAACAATTCTGGCAAATACTTTTCCAACAATACACAGAAGTGAGATACCCCTATAGTTGTTGCAGTCGCTCCGATCGCCCTTGTTCTTGTACAGTGTTATGATGCTTGAATCTTTGAAATCCTGTGGGACTTGTCCTTCACGCCAGCATAGCTCTATTAGCTGGTGGATCTGTATAGTGAGTGTGTCTTTCCCACTCCTGATAACCTCTATTGGAATCCCATCCTTACCTGGAGCCTTGCCAGATGCAAGTTCATTTATAGCACACTTAACTTCTGTTATGGTGGGAAGTGTGTCCAGGTGGTCAAGAGTTGGTAGAGCCTCTATGGCATTGAGGGCATTATCCGCTAGTTTGGTCTCACTTGAGTAAAGCTCCAAATAGTGCTCGACCCATCTGTCCATCTGCTGTTTCTTATCAGTGATGACTTCTCCAGTCAAGGTTTTCAATGGTGCACTTCTTTTGATCACTGGACCACAGGCTTTCTTTATTCCTTCATACATGCTTCTTATGTCTCCCTTATCACTTGCGATTTGAATGGACTCACATAACTTGATCCAATAATCATTTGCACACTGCCTGGCAGCCTTTTGCACATCCTTCCTAGCTTGCCTTAGCTCACTCAGAGTGTTACGCGTTGGTCTTTCCTTGTTTCTTAAGAGAGCTTTCTTCTTCTTATCAATCAAGGGCTGCAGAGTCTCGCTGTTGGCCGCAAACCAGTCCTGCCTCTTATGATCCACAGTGCCGTAAACCCTTACGGCAGTTTTACAAAGAGTTTCCTTAATTTGACCCCACTTTTCATTTACTGTACAATTTTCTGGTGTATCAGTGAAAGCGTCTTCAAGTTGCTGTTGAAACTGAAAGCACTTTTCAGGATCATGAGTGTTAATAATATTAATCCTGGGGCTAGATTTGTGTTTAGCTGTGTAGATTCTCTTTGGTCTCAGTCTAACCCTTGCAACAACCAAAGAATGATCCGTATCACAGTCAGCACTGTGGTAACTACGAGTCAATGATATATGGTTCAGATGTTGTCTCCGTGTGATGATGAAGTCCAGCTGGTGCCAATGGCCGGATCTTGGATGTTTCCATGTGACCTTATGCATCTCTTTTGTTTTAAAAAAAGAGTTTGTAATACATAGGTCATTACTGGTGCAATGCTCCAGCAGCCTTTGCCCATTTTCATTCATGCGACCGATGTTGTATTTTCCAAGGCACACTGGCCATGAACTTGAGTCCTTGCCCACACGAGCATTGAAATCACCGAGCATATAAATGTAGTCGGATTTTGGAACTGCCTTGATCACAGAGTCTAACTCCTCATAGAACAAATCCTTCACATCATCAGAGGAATCGAGTGTCGGTGCATATGCAGTAATAATGGTGCAAACCCACAAGGGGTTGCCAAGCGCAGGGATAATAGTCTTTCATTTCCTCCTGCTGGAATTTCAATCATTCCCAGTAGCGAATTCTTCACTGCAAAGCCCACACCGTGTTGCCTTTTTTCTGCCTGCCCTTTACCCTTCCAGAAAAAGGTGTAGTTGTTTTCCCTGAGTGACCCTTCCTCAGCGAGGCGAGTCTCCTGCAGGCCAGCAATATCAATGTTAAGACGATTGAGTTCAGCATCAATCACAGCCGTTTTTCTCACATCGTCAATATTGGTCAAGTCAGTGGAAAATCCTGGACACATGGTTCTCACGTTCCAGGTTGCAAGCCGTAGCTTGAGGTTTCTATTTATATTTTTGTTTGTACCTGGTGCATTGGTTTTACAGCCTGCGATTCAGATTTTGTCCTAGCCCCAAGCACCCATTGAAGCAGGCAGGCTGTGGCGGATCAGCACCTAATTGGCTGGGGGCTGCCCAGCTTGAGGCGGGCGGTAGCTGATCAGTGACACCTATAGGTGTCTCCCACCGTCAGAGGCAACGCGTGGCGCCCCATGTCTACGCCAACTGACAAGGACTTATAACCCGTAACAGTTGCCTCTCGCTTTGATTCCGAGACCAGTTAAGACCAGGGATGGAGTTATTGCCTCTCCATAGCACAAAGCCTGGGCTAAAATATAGAGATCATGTGTTGCCCATGCAGCATGATCCCTCTCTCGGCCTGCCTAGTTCACTCCAGAGGAAAGGTAACACCCCTACATCTGGAACAAAACAAGCTGCAAAAGCTGCCGGATCAGCAAAGCAATGCTCTAACTGTCCGCCTGTCGGAGCTTCGATCCTAGACCAGTCGCCAACCAAGGCTTAGGGCCTGGTCTGCCCTGCCATGACAATTTTGTCTTTAGCTTGCATTTCCTCGCACCAGGGTAAGGCTTGTACCCTCCCAATTGCGCTTTTCCGCCCGAAGCCGTTGGCACAATGTGGGGTGTCGGGTTTGGTAAGCGCCGCCCAACGTTCGGCGCTAACAGAAACCAGGTAGTACCGTCTACTGTTACTGGATCTTTCACTGAGGTTCACCAAAACATGTTTCTTGGCATTCGTTATGTCACCCCCTCTTATTGACTGTGTAGGCTGATTTTTCTATAGTGACATATTTTCACTGCCCCTGTGAAGTGACTGATTAAAGTGACACAGTCTTTCCTTTATTATCAACACTGCTTTCTCTGTACAAGAGATGTACTGGTTTATCCTCTTTGATATGTCAGGCTGTGTAATAAACATTAAATCATGATTTAAGCCTGCTTCATATTACTGTTTATGTGATTGTCTTTCTCCAGCCGTAATGAACAGCTTCCGAAAGACTACTCTGACATAAACAGCAGAATTCACTAAAGTCTAAACTATTCACTAAATAGAAAGCAATAGTAAACCCTACGCACACACACATATTTCTCTATGCTAATATTCCTATAATATTAGTGTTACCTTATATATATATATAGAATTAATTAAGTCCCCGAATCGAAATTTATCCGCACATAAGCACTCTATCCCATTATAAGGGAGGATATTTCTTTTCATTACGGGACACATAAATCCATCTTTCCGTCCAGTTTGGTAGCACACTCAACAGAAACCCCATGTTCTGCTATTTATAACGATTGTCCAATCTTCCGTTGATTGTTTGATCTACAATCAAATTTGCCATATCCTGCCCATCAAACAGCGGAGAAATCACGTAGTGGTTTGTTGTTCGCTTCCTCCGTTGTTACGCTGTTCCTCCGTTCCCCGTACGCGAAATACTTCAAAGAAATCTATTCTCTGATCACCGTCTCCCGCTGTGTTTGTCCGGTGTCGAAGTTTCCCCCAGCGCGATCGTACCGTTTCTCGTGTCCGGTCAGATCGTCAAGCAATGACTCGGCGAACACCTGGATCCTATTTTTCATATCTGTGTCGGTCAATGATCTTTTATTCGCCCTCCTCTCAGAATGAAGTACACGATTGTTAACCCTTCTCCGATATTGCCATTAATGGTACATCCAAATCTATCTGGGAATCACTAAACTATCATCATTCTGTGACACATACATATATAATTAAATAAATACATACATATCTATTTATATTTAATATTTCAAATAATATATATATAACGGTTTCGGATAGGAATATTTTTATTTTTTCGCCACAGATATTCCCTTCACAATCTTCTGACGGCTATCTACAATAAGCATTGAAGGCCGTCCATGTTAATTGACAATTCCGTAGGCGTTCTACATGAGCGGTATCATTTAATCTCGCTGTCGCTGGTCATTGTATTTTTCTCGCGGGGTGTGCTCGGTGAAGCGATATGCTTGACCGGTATCGGAAAATCTCCTGGTCGCTGTCTATTGTGTGTGCTCTTTACCTGGTGGCGCAGGTTTCTTTACCTGGTCGCGTAGGTATACAGACATTCAAGGGAGGTCAGCACTTAAAATGGGAAACAATTCTGTTTGAGCCAAGGGTTCCCATTTATTTCCCTTGGAATATTGTTATAATTAAGGGGTATAACTTTGATGTTTAATAATATTACATATTTTAATGTATATCTAGGAATATTATGGCTTATTTTAAACGGGGCTTAGAGTTATATATTGAAGTACCTATTCTCTAGTATACATACAATAAATTTTGGCGATATTACATGTGTAAGGGTTAACTTTTAATAAAATTTCTTTGTCTGGTATATTCATAAACCAGATTTTCACCAAACGCGTAAAGGTTATACATGGGGTCGGGACTTCTGTCGAAATAGCATACTGAGCCGTGCAAAAGTTTATTAAGACGGTCATTACTTGACCTACTCGGGTTCGCTCGAGAGATGAAATAAATCAATTTATGACATATTGACTTCAGTCTTCTTCATCGAAGGGGGTTGAGTGGGGTTCGATCACGTCACACACTGTGGTGGGTTGGTTCTCGCCGCTGCGGTGCCCCCACACCCGCGTCGAGGTCAGGTTCGCGCGCCGACGTCCGGTTCGTGTCACCGACGTCCGGTTCGCTCGCCGCCGCCACCGCCGCAGCCTGCCCGTGTGCTCAGGAAGTCAGTCGGAAGTAGGCATCACGACAACCGGAAGTAGTCACCCAGAACCAAGAAAAACACCCGCCTGTCCTACTACTGACTGCTTCTTTCTGATCTTTGTGATAAGTCAAAAATACATGTCACGTAGAGGTAAAGAACACATTTTATGCTTTGTGCGATCTATAAAGTCTATTTTAAGATGTCAGTTATCAATGGGAAATATTACAGAAGTCAGTCAGCCAAGCTGCAGAAACAACCATCCCAGAAATGAAAATAAAGGGACGTAAGAAATGGATGACTGAATACATCTTAGAACTCATGAATATAAGAAATATCAAAAATAACCATGAAAAATATGAAGAGATTCACATTAAAATTAGGAAATTGTGCAAACAGGCAAAACAAATATGACATGGTGAAAATTACAGGGAAATTTAAAACAAATGCAATACCCCGAATAACAAATTAATGCGCAAAAGAATTTATGGCATCACTAACTGATCACTGATTGCGTTGTGCATGTTTACAGCAGAGCTGCGTTCTTGGTCCGCTAGGCCGACACATCCAACTTCTGCGGGCATTTGTTGACCGGGTTAACCATCCCGGAGCTTGTAATTCTATATTTATTGCAATCCCAAAGAAATCAGGAGCCGTGGAATATGATCAACATTGAACAATTAGTATAATGAGCCATATTACGATGATTTTGCTAACAAAACACCGTGCGAAGAGTTAGAAAGAATATACAACATGAAATAAGGGAAGATATAATGTGGATGTGTAGAAGGCAAGGGTCTGGTAAATTCTGAGTATTTGATGAGAAGTTTAATTAAGTATATTAGAATGTTAAGTATTATAGTATAGTGTATTAAGTGTTAGTACTTAAATAACATCGATATACATCTTTGCTTCATTGACTACACAAAGGCTTTCGATAAAGTAAGACATGTCAACATTATGAAGATGCTTCTAGATCTGCAAATTAATGGGGAAGACCTTAGACTTGTAAAACATATATTGGAAACAACAAACTGCCATAAGAATTGATAATGATGTAGGTCAATATCAGCCTATTAAGACAGGTGTGCGACGGGGATGTGTAATATCTCCATATCTGTTTTCCCTGTACAGTGAAAATAGTTTCAGAAATTTTGAAGATAAAAGATGAATCACTATTGGGGGACATAAAATTAATAACATTTGACATGCGGATGATGCAGTATTGATTGCAGACAACAAGCAGGATCTGTAAAACTTAGTAGATGTGGTTGTTGCACACAGTGAACAACTAGGGCTCTTTCAGACCCAAACAAAAATTGGGTCCTGACCAAACAGAAATTCATGGCAGAAAATTGGAAGTAAGGGTGTGTCACAATAATGATATTAAAATGGTTAAAATAGTAGCAGATATATTGTATTACATATCACATTAAAGACGATTGCGAAAGGAACATGACAATGTTAATAAGTAATTGATAGGTTTGAAATATTATGACAATAATGAGAGGTTTCGTAATAACAATTGAAATTAAGAAGGTAAAAATTATGTTAACATTTCACTTACCAAGGCGTTATTTATGATCCACTGCAGCTAATCCAGTTAAATTTGCTGAATACTGTTACATACACCACTTTTGTTCAATAATATCACAAGAACTACACCACAACACCAATACAACATAACTAAAACATAATATTTTGAAGCACGTAATTATCAGACAAAATGGAAAATGCCAGTAGCACACCACTCAGATTGTACTGAGAAGAAGAATATAAACACTATTTTCTATTTAGTTATAATTATTATTCTTTAAATTGATTGATTGATTGATTTAGGAACCGACATCACAGCATTCTTTATTTATTATTCGTTAAATTTAATTATTTAAATACATTTTAAATACTTTGTGATAGGCGAAACAAATTTAGGGTCATAAATGTGTCCCATTAGAGCATTCATAACTCGATATGTGCCATCATATTATGACGAACTTTCGCTTTCAGTGGTGTTTTCCATTACTACGAAATAATCTAACTAACTGAATACTACCTTAACAGCCCTAACCCTAAGTCCTTGAAATCACTATAAATATAATATCTAGCTTGATCTGATGTCAGTCTACGAGGCCTCATTCTCGAGGGCGTTGTCAAAACAAACTAACACTAGTTTACAACTCAAAAAACTCACAAAAACCAATGGATGCGAAAGTTTGACCTTACAATGCCGAAAGGGAAATATTCCGGGTGTGTTAATTTTCAATTTACCGTCACTTAAAATTGCGGAAGGTAGCAGAAATGTATCAAATAAACCACTGTTTATAATGTGGCTTTTAAAGGGCCCACGGCCGTCACCGTCGGTCAACTGTGGCGATGTAAGGGCGCTTGGCAGAGAAAGAGTTAGAATTTAATAGTAAGAAGACACAGATTATGGTCGTCACAAGGAAGAAAGAAATACCACAAGTGAGCCGGTACAGCTGTCTCAGAACATTCACACCATTTGATGGGAGGTACCTTAAAGTGATTAGAACAAGAATCGCAATGCCGAAGGTAGTCTTTTTCAAGATGGGAAACATACTGACGAATAAAAAGATATCAATTGCAATGAGAAAAAGAGTGTTGAGGTGCCACATAAAACCTATACGTTTGTATGAATATAAAACGTGGACAATGAGCAGACAAGCTGAAAAACATCTAATTGCATTGGAAATGGGATTTTTGAGGGGAAATGCAAAGAATACGATGGACAGACAGAACGAACGAACGAACTTTATTTTCAAAGGGTTAAGAGCACGCAGGTCAGTCTTACATTCTACCATTCTATCAATCTCTTTCATAAATTATTTCATTCACACATCATTCAAGGCTAACTTCGAACGGCAACTATATAAAAGATGTGCGTTATAAAGGCATGAAGAAAATGCAAAACTCAATACTACACGACTCAGTAATATTAAAGAACGGTGTGGCAACTGTTATTAGCTATGTGGAATATACTGGTCTTCCAAACGGGGGCTGGCTGTTATACTTGGGTATTATTATTATTATTATTTCTATTATTATTATTATTATTATTATTATTATTATTATTATTATTAATGTACATGCACCTACTGAAGAGAAAGAAGATGATATTAAAGAAGACTTTTATAATGATCTGGAAGATGTCATAGAAGAAACCCCCAAACAGGACATCCTGATTGTGCTGGGAGACTTCAATGCAAAAATAGGTAGAGAGCAAACTAATAAAAAAGTGGCCGGTATGGAAAGCCTACATACAACTTCAAATGATAATGGATGGAGAGTCATCAACCTGGCAGAAGCCAAAGGACTGCAGGTTAGCAGTACCAGACTACAAAGAAAGGATATACACAAACAAACTTGGAAATCATGTGACAAGAGAACCTATAATCAAATAGATCACATTTTAATTAACAACAGAAATGCATCAAACATACAGCAAGTCAGAAGTTATAGAGGAGCTGAGTGCCACAGTGACCACTTCCTCGTTGGAGCAAAATTTAAAATAAAACTTAAGAGAGCTTTCTATACTAAATTACAAAGATTACACCCAACATATAACAGAGAAAAACTGCAAGAGATTACAGTCAAAGAGAAATTTACAGATGAAATAAAATGTAAACTTGAAACTCTGCAAAACCCTTTGGAGGAAAGCATTGACCAAACTTAGTTGAACATCAAGAATACAATTCAGTCTACCGCAGAAGAATGTCTCGGTGTGTTAACCACGCATAGAAAGAACAGATGGTTCAATCAAAAATGTGAAGAAGCAGTCATTAGGAAGAAGAATGCCAGACATGTATGGTTAAATGACATCAATAACATCCAAAAGGAAGAGCATTATAGAAATGAATGTAAAGAGGCTACAAAAATAGTCAGACAGCAGAAGCGAGAATATATGAGTAATATAATCAAAGATATGGAAACTAATCACCAGAAAAATGAATCCAAAAATTTTTTTAAAGAACTGAAGTCAATGAAACGAGGGCACCAACAAAACACATATGGTTTAAAAGACAAAAATGGGAATATGATAAATACCAATGAGGAAATGTGCAACACATGGAAAGAATATTTTATTGAATTACTAAATTGTGAAGCTCCAAGTAACATTTTCTCACAGGAAGAGGTTCTAACATGCGAACCACAAATTGAAGAACCTACATTTGAAGAAATCCTATATGTAATCACACGACTTAAAAACAATAAGGCAACTGGGACTGATGGAATTGCTGCTGAATTTATAAAGGCAGGTGGCCATGCATTACATCTAAAGCTATACGAACTAATAATAAAAATCTGGAGGACAGAAGAATTACCCCATGACTGGAACGAGTCATTATTGATACCTATCTTTAAGAAAGGAGACAAGTTCCAATGTGGAAATTATAGAGGAATATCACTACTGTCCACAAGCTATAAGATACTATCCGCAGTATTACTAAATAGACTAAAACCATATTCAGAAGACATATTAGGTGACTACCAGGCGGGTTTTAGACAAAACAGATCAACAATAGATCAGATATTTATCTTACAACAAATAGCCGAGAAACATTGGGAATATAAAAGAGATCTCCATAACATTTTTGTGGATTTTAAAAAGGCTTATGATAGTGTCCATAGGAATAGTCTATGGAATGCTATGCAGGAATTTGGAATACCAAGGAAGTTAATCAACATGACCAGACTATGCATGGAAGATACTTATAATATAGTAACATATAAAGGCAGGAAATCAGACCCCTTCCAAATAACATCTGGCTTGAAACAGGGTGATGCACTATCGCCGCTACTCTTCAATCTGGCTCTAATTGTTTTTTACTTTCAGTAGTTTGCCATTGCCTTCTGGACGACCGGCTCCCATACCAACACGTTATAACACAACGCAACACAGTCTGCTACACAAATCGGTCGCGGCTGCGTTTCGAACGCCTGGTAAGCGGCTCACGGACCGCGTTCGCAAGCCTTTGGCCACGGAGACAGGTTGGCTACGGAGACAGGTATTTATAAATGTATAGGGTGAGGTAAAACCGTAAAACCAATGAGCAAGTCCTACAAGAAACAAGTTGTGGGTTCGATTCCGGGCCGCGTCCTTCGGTTCACGAGTGAAATTTTTCGGAGACTCCCGTGGGTCGTCGCTAGAGCTAGGGAGTTCGTGCATTGTGCGACGCTTTGTGCGACGCTTTCCTCGCTGCCATATGGGATAAAATCCGGTGCAATGAAGTCGACTTTTAAGCTACTTTTTTTTTCTACAAGAAACAAATGATAACCGTAAACTGATTAGAGAAATTAGAAGTAGACAAGTATTCAAGATTTTTTGGGGCATGTAATGAGAAGAAATAAACTAGAGAACTTGGTGACAACTGGCAAGATTGAGGAGGGAAGAACAAGGTGAAGGCAGAGAAATAATTATCTGGATGGCTTGGCCACGTGGCAGAGTCGAGACAAGAACACAGAGCTGATCCACGACTCTTGTGATCGTGTGAGATGGCGAAACATGACCGCACACGCTTATCGGCATGGCACATGACCTGATGACGATAATGATTCAAATGACTAACTGCTAGGTTGGGGAAATCCCCATTTATGTGCACTTGTCCTGTCCTGGACGCACGATAGTTCACTTGCAGTGGAGCAGTGATGCAATTGCATGGTATAGCCTGGGGGACCACCGGACGTCCTGATATGTTTGTATGTCTGTATGGATGGGTGGCTGCATGCATGCATGTTCGCATGTATTTCTGCTTCTTTAACTGTCCGAATCATTCTCGCATATGTGTTTCTTTCTATTTGTGTGCTTTCATCCTGTATCTCTTTAGTTTTTCCTTGCCTCGTTATCCATTTGTCTGTCTATCGGTCTCCCGTGTACGTTTGTTTGTCTGTTCACCTGTCTGATAACGTAGTTACTAGTTAGGTCTTTGTCTTTTTCCTATACGATCAGATCTGTCACAGCGGGATCTTTGGCAAATGTATGTTGTTTAGAAATACGATCGACCGATCGCTAAGCGCATTCAGTTGTCATGTCAACATATAAATGTAGAGTTGAAATCACTTTCCTTCGCCTGTTAATTGCGTGGTTATATAATCGTGACAGTCAGAAACATGTGGCTTATTGGGGGAACTTACCAGAAAGGCTGAAAGACGTTTCTAGTTGGTTTTATTATTGGTGGACTACAACAGGAACAATGGTGTTGATGTCACAGCGAACTGGGCTGAACTTTTCTCACTCTTATTATCGCTGTCTTTTATGACAGGCGCGTTCTCATGATTAACTTGACAATATTTGCAGGGTGGGAGGAGAGGGAATTAGGAGGTAGAAGAGCCATCACCAGTATTGGAGTCCACCAGTTCGTGTAAGAATAAACAACAACAATATTTGACAGGTTGCAAACCAACAAATCGCCACATAAACAGCCACATAAACAAGCAAACAACCGAGCATGTCCCATGGGTGGAATATTGTTTTTAAAAGTTGCATATCCCTTACAGGACATTGCAGTCAACACCATCATTTTTTCAGCCGTTGTTGATGTTCTTGTCAAGATTACGCTCGCATACACCGTAAGTAACCAACGCGACGCGATCCGCTGCCGAATCTCGCGCGGCTGTGTTCCTCACGTGGATATACGGGATTAGGAGAAAGTCGATATCCCTTCGCCAGGTAAATCGGTAGAATAATTTATATCCGACTGCTATTGTTTAAACACACCTAGGGCAACTGAAATGTGCGTGTGTGTGTGTGTGCGTGCGTGCGTGCGTGTGTGTGTGTGTATAAGTGAGTGTGCTTAAGCGTATATATTTATGATATATTTGCATATACATATACATTACCGCTACAATGTTAAATGTATCTACATCCTGTTTAAAAGCTATCTCTGCACTGCCTATGAACAAAGACCATGATATGTCTATGTATTTTTTCCAGATTCCACCCAAATCTGACCAGGACTAACCCAAACTGCCACTGGCGTGCGAGCTCGGCTCAAGGACCTTACAGTTGGGCAAGTAGGTACAGTGACCTTACAGTTGGGCAAGTGGGTACAAGGACCTTACAGATGGGCAAGTAGATAGAAGGACCTTACAGTTTGGCAAGTAGGTACAGTGACCTTACAGTTGGGCAAGTAGGTACAGTGACCTTACAGTTGGGCAAGTGGGTACAAGGACCTTACAGATGGGCAAGTAGATAGAAGGACCTTACAGTTTGGCAAGTTGGTACAGGGACCTTACAGTTGGGCAAGTAGGTGCAAGGATCTTACAGTTGGGCAAGTGGGTACAAGGACCTTACAGATGGGCAAGTAGATAGAAGGACCTTACAGTTTGGCAAGTAGGTACAAGGACCTTACAGTTGGGCAAGTAGGTGCAAGGATCTTACAGTTGGGCGAGTGGGTACAAGGACCATACAGTTGGGCAAGTAGGTACAGGGACCTTACAGTTGCGCAAGTAGGTGGAAGTATCTTACAGTTGGGCAAGTGGGTTCAAGGACCTTACAGTTGGGCAAATAGATAGAAGGAACTTACAGTTAAGCAAGTGGGTACAAGAACCTAACAGTTGGGCAAGTAGGTACAAGGACCTTACAGTTGGGCAAGTAGATACAAGGACCTTACAGTTGGGCAAGTAGGTACAAGGACCTTACAGTTGGGGTACAAGGACCTTACAGTTGGGCAAGTAGGTACAAGGACCTTACAGTTGGGCAAGTAGGTAAACGGACCTTACAGTTGGGCAAGTAGATACAAGGACCTTACAGTTGGGCAAGTAGGTACAAGGACCTTACAGTTGGGGTACAAGGACCTTACAGTTGGGCAAGTGGGTACAAGGACCTTACAGTTACAGTTGGGGCTGTAGGTACAAGGACCTTACTCTTGGGCGAGGAAGTACAAGTACAAATGGCTAGATACAGCAACGTTATAACAATATGGGGAGGTACTGTATAACAACATGGTGAGGTGCTGTATAACAATGTGGTGAAGTACAGTATAACAATGTGGTGAAGTACAGTATAACAATGTGGTGAAGTACAGTATAACAACAAGGTGAGGTACTGTATAACAACAAGGTGAGGTACTATATAACAATGTGGTGAAGTACAGTATAACAACATGGTGAGGTGCTGTATAACAATGTGGTGAAGTACAGTATAACAATGTGGTGAAGTACAGTATAACAATGTGGTGAAGTACAGTATAACAATGTGGTGAAGTACAGTATAACAACAAGGTGAGGTACTGTATAACAACAAGGTGAGGTACTATATAACAATGTAGTGAAGTACAGTATAACAATGTGGTGAAGTACAGTATAACAATGTGGTGAAGTACACTATAACAATGTGGTGAAGTACAGCATAACAATGTGGTGAAGTACAGTATAACAATGTTGTGAAGTACAGCATAACAATGTGGTGAAGTACAGTATAACAATGTGGTGAAGTACAGCATAACAATGTGGTGAAGTACAGTATAACAATGTGGTGAAGTACAGTATAACAACAAGGTGAGGTACAGTATAACAATGTGGTGAAGTACAGTATAACAATGTGGTGAAGTACAGTATAACAATGTGAGGTACAGTATAACAATGTGGTGAAGTACAGTATAACAATGTGAGGTACAGTATAACAATGTGAAGTACAGTATAACAATGCGGTGAAGTACAGTATAACAATGTGGTGAAGTACAGTATAACAATGTGAGGTACAGTATAACAATGTGGTGAAGTACAGTATAACAACAAGGTGAGGTACAGTATAACAACAAGGTGAAGTACAGTATAACAATGTGGTGAAGTACAGTATAACAACAAGGTGAGGTACAGTATAACAATGTGGTGAGGTACAGTATAACAATGTGGTGAGGTACAGTATAACAACAAGGTGAGGTACAGTATAACAATGTGGTGAAGTACAGTATAACAATGTGGTGAAGTACAGTATAACAATGTGGTGAAGTACAGTATAACAATGTGGTGAAGTACAGTATAACAATGTGGTGAAGTACAGTATAACAATGTGGTGAAGTACAGTATAACAATGTGGTGAAGTACAGTATAACAATGTGGTGAAGTACAGTATAACAATGTGGTGAAGTACAGTATAACAATGTGGTGAAGTACAGCATAACAACAAGGTGAGGTACAGTATAATAAAAATAAGAAACCTCATCATCTTCCTGATCAAAGTAGAAGTGCAGATGAGGTTGGCGTGGCTGTGAGGTTTAATGCACTTAAACTTTTTCTTCTGATAGCGGGGTTGAACTGAAATGTTGACTTCTCTTCCTTGAGTTGGGGACGTAAATTACAAATACCTCAAAGTCCGGAGTGGGTTCGCCTGATTCATTTCATTGGCACCTTGCCGTATTGACAGACGATAGTTTGTGCTTTAAAATGGCATAATAACTTTTACCAATGGCGGTAGCGCATGTGACTGATAAGGCCAATTTGCGCTGTAAATGTCCGTTCACAGTGGGTGCATGTGAACACGTGGTCATTTCCACCATCATGCACCATCTTACGTCTCAAACGCTCGGTGTGTGACTTATCTGCAATAATTTTCTCCTTTGTCTTTATTCCATTTCTGATGTTTGCCCTCCATGCAACACGTTCAGTGGCGACTTGCTCCCAATGTGCATTATCAATGCCTGTATCAATCATGGCCCGCTTACACACATCTTTGTATCGTAGTAGAGGCCGACCCTGAGATCTCTTACCCATCTGAAATTCACTAAAAAAAGATGTCCTTTGGTATTCTACCATCATCCATCCTCCTAAGATGTCCTATCCATCTAAGTTTACGAAGACTGAGCATGGAATAAACTGTCACACAACCTGATCTTTCCAATACTTCAGTATTTGTGATTTTGTCTTGCCACTTAATACCAAGTATTCTTCGCAGACACCGCATATGAAAGCTGTTTAAACGTTTCTCTTGGTGTGAGTAAGTTGTCCAGGTTTCACTGCCATAAAGAAAAGTACTAAGTACACAGGCTTGATAGACAAGGACTTTTGTTTTGGCAGTAAGCTTCCTGTTCTCCCAGACTCTTTTTATTAACCTGTTCATTGTTGTTGCTGCCTTACCAATCCGGATGTTGATTTCCTGATCTAGGGATAATTTGCTATTTACCACTGATCCTAGATATGTAACATGGTCTACCATCTCTAGTTCGGCGTCGTCAATAAAGATTGATGGTACCCCATGTGCACCTTGTGTCATACATAAATCTGTGTCTTCTTTTTGCTAATTGTTAAACCAAATTCAGAACAAGCATTGGAGAATGCAGATAGTAGACATTGCAAGTCTTCCTCAGAGTGGGTCGTAACTGCAGCATCATCTGCAAAAAGCAACTCTCTGATGAGCACCCTCCTAATTTTGGTCTTGGCCTTCAATCTTTGAACATTGTAAAGGCCGCCATCTGAGCGTGAGTGAATGTACATACCACCATCCTGACCACGAAAGGCATATTTCAGTAGAAGTGAAAAGTATATTCCAAAGAGGGTGGGAGCTAGTACACAACCATGCTTAACTCCACTCTTGATTTCAAATTCTTCAGAAGTTGCACCATCAAACTTGATTGTACCCTTCATGCCTGTGTGGAACGATTCCACGTTCGCCTGATGGTGACAGTGATAATAGGGAAAGCTAATTCACGTGCAAACTCAGTTTAGTAGTGGCAACTAGACAGAAGTAGCAACACATCTATGGGCAACTATTGAGTTCAAAGTTTAGTAGTGGCAACTAGACAGAAGTAGCAGCACATCTATGGGCAACACTTGAGTTCAAAGTTTAGTAGTGGCAACTAGACAGAAGTAGTAGCACATCTATGGGCAACACTTGAGTTCAAAGTTTAGTAGTGGCAACTAGACAGAAGTAGTAGCACATCTATGGGCAACACTTGAGTTCAATGTGAGCGATATAAACACACATACAACTTTTTAAACGACCTTAAGTGCACCTCAACACACACACACAGACACACACACATGGGGAGGGGGAAAGGGAGCGGGAGGGTAAATAATACCCTAGACACGACAGTAAGGTACATTAGACATACATAAAGATGAAGCAGGCAATATCACTTTGCATTCATTAGTTTCATCACCTGGTCCCTAGTGCCTACAGCGGCCAGTCTCCGGGAACCGGTAACGACATCACCTGAATTGACCAACTGCCCACAGGTTGGCGGTAACCCATACTTGGCTCAACAAATTATCGGAGCGTCTCATCCCAACCCACGCTGTCTTCCTTTAGGATTTTAATTGCCATCGTGAGTATCCAAAGTTTATTTTCTCTTCTTCTTTTTCCTTTTCTATTGCTGTTTTCTCTTCCTCTTCTTCCGGGGGGGGGGGGGAGGGGTGAGTGGTCTCGAGGTATGGTGCCCGCCTCGAGTGCTGGAGGTCCCCGGTTCTAGCCCCTGCGAGGTCCGGGATGTTTTCACGTGGACTTCTAGTAACACAATTTCCCCAGGTCTCTGGGTAGTGAGATCGGACGCCTGTGTGAATTGTTACGCACTTAAAATATCCCTTGGCAGTTGAAAATCGAAAAAGAATAGCCTAACGGCGCTCCCGGGCAACATACCCAAAGTATTTCAGGATCATCGACGGAGTTCGTGCACTGAGCTGAGATTCCCCGGACTCAGACTTGAGTTAGCAGTAGAACGGAGCACTTATAGGCTACACACGGGTGCCATGATGTTGATCCGTCGACTAATCTAAACTAAACTAAACAAACTTCTACTTATTCTCCTTCTTCTTCCGCTTCTTCTTCCTCTCCATCCTCCTCTTCAGCTTCTTCTTCTTTCTTTTTTTTCTTCTTCTTTTCTTCTTAAATTTCTTCTTCTTCCTCTTCTTCAACTTCTTCTTCTTACGCAGGTGCCTGCTCCAGACCAAACATTGTCGATGATTCTCCACCTCCCCCCCCCCCCCCTTTTCGTTAGTTATATTGACTCAGTTTATGCTGTTTACATTATTTCGAGCGGGAGTCATTAAGTAACAAGGATTTTAATTTTTTTTTAAAGAAAACAAATAACGTTTTTTACGATGGTGCTAACCATATATTG
>OY992880.1:138725849-138729366 GCA_963921405.1 Cepaea hortensis | reverse complement strand
TCATCATTCCTCCTCCTCCTCCTCCCTCTACCTCCTCACTCCTCCCTCCTCCTTCTCCCTCCTCCTTCTACCTCTTCCTCTCTCCACCTCCTCTCTCCTCCTCATCCTCCTCCCTCTCCCTCCTCCTGCGTTCTCATCCTCCCTCCTCCTCCTCCTTCTTTTTCTTCTTCTTCTGCTGCTGCTGCCGCCGCTCCATTTACCCAAGTTAATTGTTGGGGGAATATGTAAAGATCTTTCAAGTGCTCTTTCTAATGCTTTTTGTAAGTTGGTCTTCGTTTATCTAAGGTTGTTCTAATCGCAACCAATAAATGATTAGACAGACAGACAGACAGACAGACAGACAGACAGAGAGGGAGGGACAGACAGACAGACAGACAGACAGACAGACAGACAGACAGACAGACAGACAGACAGACAGACAGACAGACAGACAGACAGACAGACAGACAGACAGACAGACAGACCGACAGACAGACAGGCAGTCAGTCGGTAACGGGAACGAGAACTTATATGACTACTTATATGAATTAAATGAGATGCTCCCCACCAGGGTCTGGGCGAAGCCGGGCAGGGTCAGCTAGACAGACAGACAGACAGACAGACAGACAGACAGACAGACAGACAGACAGACAGACAGACAGGCAGTCAGTCGGTAACGGGAACGAGAACTTATATGACTACTTATATGAATTAAATGAGATGCTCCCCACCAGGGTCTGGGCGAAGCCGGGCAGGGTCAGCTAGTATATCTATATTTGTCTATGGTAACCTTGATGTTGTCTGTCCTTGGTTGTAATATATCTATATTTGTCTATGGTAACCTTGATGTTGTCTGTCCTTGGTTGTAATATATCTATATTTGTCTATGGTAACCTTGATGTTGTCTGTCCTTGGTTGTAATATATCTATATTTGTCTATGGTAACCTTGATGTTGTCTGTCCTTGGTTGTAATATATCTATATTTGTCTATGGTAACCTTGATGTTGTCTGTCCTTGGTTGTAATATATCTATATTTGTCTATGGTAACCTTGATGTTGTCTGTCCTTGGTTGTAATATATCCATATTTGTCTATGGCAACCTTGATGTTGTCTGTCCTTGGTTGTAATATATCTATATTTGTCTATGGTAACCTTGATGTTGTCTGTCCTTGGTTGTAATATATCTATATTTGTCTATGGTAACCTTGATGTTGTCTGTCCTTGGTTGTAATATATCTATATTTGTCTATGGTAACCTTGATGTTGTCTGTCCTTGGTTGTAATATATCTATATTTGTCTATGGTAACCTTGATGTTGTCTGTCCTTGGTTGTAATATATCTATATTTGTCTATGGTAACCTTGATGTTGTCTGTCCTTGGTTGTAATATATCTATATTTGTCTATGGTAACCTTGATGTTGTCTGTCCTTGGTTGTAATATATCTATATTTGTCTATGGTAACCTTGATGTTGTCTGTCCTTGGTTGTAATATATCTATATTTGTCTATAGTAACCTTGATGTTGTCTGTCCTTGGTTGTAATATATCTATATTTGTCTATAGTAACCTTGATGTTGTCTGTCCTTGGTTGTAATATATCTATATTTGTCTATGGTAACCTTGATGTTGTCTGTCCTTGGTTGTAATATATCTATATTTGTCTATAGTAACCTTGATGTTGTCTGTCCTTGGTTGTAATATATCTATATTTGTCTATGGTAACCTTGATGTTGTCTGTCCTTGGTTGTAATATATCTATATTTGTCTATGGTAACCTTGATGTTGTCTGTCCTTGGTTGTAATATATCTATATTTGTCTATAGTAACCTTGATGTTGTCTGTCCTTGGTTGTAATATATCTATATTTGTCTATGGTAACCTTGATGTTGTCTGTCCTTGGTTGTAATATATCTATATTTGTCTATGGTAACCTTGATGTTGTCTGTCCTTGGTTGTGATATATCTATATTTGTCTATGGTAACCTTGATGTTGTCTGTCCTTGGTTGTAATATATCTATATTTGTCTATGGTAACCTTGATGTTGTCTGTCCTTGGTTGTAATATATCTATATTTGTCTATGGTAACCTTGATGTTGTCTGTCCTTGGTTGTAATATATCTATATTTGTCTATGGTAACCTTGATGTTGTCTGTCCTTGGTTGTAATATATCTATATTTGTCTATGGTAACCTTGATTTTGTCTGTCCTTGGTTGTGATATATCTATATTTGTCTATGGTAACCTTGATGTTGTCTATCCTTGGTTGTAATATATCTATATTTGTCTATGGTAACCTTGATGTTGTCTGTCCTTGGTTGTAATATATCTATATTTGTCTATAGTAGCCTTGATGTTGTCTGTCCTTGGTTGTAATATATCTATATTTGTCTATGGTAACCTTGATGTTGTCTGTCCTTGGTTGTAATATATCTATATTTGTCTATGGTAACCTTGATGTTGTCTGTCCTTGGTTGTAATATATCTATATTTGTCTATGGTAACCTTGATGTTGTCTGTCCTTGGTTGTAATATATCTATATTTGTCTATAGTAGCCTTGATGTTGTCTGTCCTTGGTTGTAATATATCTATATTTGTCTATGGTAACCCTGATGTTGTCTGTCCTTGGTTGTAATATATCTATATTTGTCTATGGTAACCTTGATGTTGTCTGTCCTTGGTTGTAATATATCTATATTTGTCTATGGTAACCTTGATGTTGTCTGTCCTTGGTTGTAATATATCTATATTTGTCTATGGTAACCTTGATGTTGTCTGTCCTTGGTTGTAATATATCTATATTTGTCTATGGTAACCTTGATGTTGTCTGTCCTTGGTTGTAATATATCTATATTTGTCTATGGTAACCTTGATGTTGTCTGTCCTTGGTTGTAATATATCTATATTTGTCTATGGTAACCTTGATGTTGTCTGTCCTTGGTTGTAATATATCTATATTTGTCTATGGTAACCTTGATGTTGTCTGTCCTTGGTTGTAATATATCTATATTTGTCTATGGTAACCTTGATGTTGTCTGTCCTTGGTTGTAATATATCTATATTTGTCTATGGTAACCTTGATGTTGTCTGTCCTTGGTTGTAATATATCTATATTTGTCTATGGTAACCTTGATGTTGTCTGTCCTTGGTTGTAATAGTGAGAGTGAATGATTGAGCGGGAGAGTGAATGAGTGATCGTGAGAGTGAATGAGTGAGCGTGAGAGTGAATGAGTGAGAGTGAATGAGTGAGCGTGAGAAGGAATGAGTGAGCGTGAGAGTGAATGAGTGAGCGTGAGAGTGAATGATTGAGCGTGAGAGTGAATGAGTGAGCGTGAGAGTGAATGAGTGAGCGGCAGAGTGAATGAGTGAGCGTGAGAGTGAAGGAGTGAGAGTGAATGAGTGAGCGGGAGAGTGAATGATTGAACGGGAGAGTGAATGAGTGAGCGGGAGAGTGAATGAGTGAGCGGGAGAGTGAATGAGTGAGCGGGAGAGACAGAATGAGTGAGAGTGAATGAGTGAGCGGGAGAGTGAATGAG
>OY992880.1:138718349-138720849 GCA_963921405.1 Cepaea hortensis | reverse complement strand
GGTAGGAAAATGTGTTTTTGTGGGGGATGTATGTGGGTGGTGGGGGTGGGGTGGGTGGGTGGTTTGTGGATGGGCAATGTGTTGGTGGGTAGGGATTGTGTGGGGGGATGTGTGTGGGGGGATGTGTATATGGGTGGGGAGATATATATGTGTGTGTGTGTATGGGTGAGGTGTGTGGGTGGGGATGGGTGTGTGGTTAAGGATTGTGTGGATAAGGGATGTGTGACTGGGGGATGGGTGATGGGGGATGGGTGATTGGAGGATGTCTCGGTGGGTGAGTGTGTGTAGGTTGGGGCATGGGGGATGTGTGTATATGGACGTGGGATGTGTGGGTGGGTGGGGGATTGTGAAAGTGGGGGATGTGTGGGTGGATGCTAGTTTTTTATGTGGGTATGTGCGTGATGTGTGGGTTGGCGGGGATATGTGTGTATGGGTAGGGTGTGTGGTTGGCAGATGTGTGTTTGACTGGGTTGTTGCGGATCTGTGCATATGTGGTGGAGGATATGTGGGTGGGTGACTGTTGATGGGCTATGGGATGGGTGGAGTATATGTGTGCAGGTGGGGAGATTGTGTAGATGAGGGATGTGTGGGTGGGCGATTTGTGGGCGAGTGCATGTATGTGTGCATGGGGGTGTGTTGGGTGGGGGGCTGTGTGTGTGTGTGTGTGAGAGAGAGGGGGGGGGGCTGTGTGTGTGTGTTGGGGGCTGTGTGGTGGGTGGGAGATGTGTGTATGTTTGAGGAGATGTGTGTAGGTGGGGTGTGTAGGTGGGATGGGGGGGGGGGGGGTATGTGTGCCTGGGGGTGTGTATGTGGCTGGGTGGGGGTTGTGTGGGTGGATAAGGGATGAGAGTATGTGGGATGGGTGGATGGTTGGGGCATGTGTCTCATAACATGGTAATATGCATTGTTTATAATCTTTTAAATAGGGATGTATAATCCCTAAGTAGCCTTTAGCAAGATGAAAAACATTCTGACCAGTAAAAAGATGTCAATTGAAACAAGAAAAATAGTGTTGAGGGGATACATAGAGCCTGTTCTTTTGTATAGATGTGAAACTTGGACAATGTGCAGTCAAGCTGAAAAACATCTGATGGCTGCAGAAATGTGGTTTCTGAGGAAAATGCAAAGAATACCTTAGACAGACAGAAAAACCAATGACCAAATCCTACAAGAAACACATGAAAATTGTAAACTGATTGAAGAAATTAGACGTACACAGTCAAAATATTTTGGTCACGTTTTGAGAAGAAATACATTGGAGAACTTGGTGACAACTGGCAAGATCGAGGGAAAGAGAACAAGGGGAATGCAGAGAAGTAATACTAGGATGGCTTGGCCACGTGGCATGGTCGAGACAAGAACATTGAGCTGATCCACGACTCTGGTGATCGAGTGTGATGGCAAAACATGACCGCCCACGCTTACCGGCATGGCACATGATGATGATGATAGGATGTTAAATCTTGGTGGCCTTCAGTGCATATGTGGAAATGTTCTGAAAAATGGTGATGTCGACACACCCACCCCCCCCCCCCCCCTGAAAAAAGTATCTGCCTGGTATTATAGATTAAGTAACGTGTAGAGGTCACCAAGGCCATATGGATAGGAATGTGTGTTCTTAAATATCCGGTTTGCTGATGCTGATGCCGAGGTAAGGAGTTCAACCCCTACACTGGTCAGCTGGACTAAAATGTTGACCTATCGTCCTTGACTTGGGGATGTAACTTAAAATTACCTCTGACCTCGGAGTGGGTTCGCCTGATGGCGAGGGACAGTGTTAATACGGAAAGCTAATTCACATGTAAAATTCAGTCCAGCACTACTAGAAGTTGTGTGTATGGACTACGCTTGAGTTAAAAGCGACCGAGCGCAACATTCATTGTTATCATCTACAATAACGTATGCATAGAAGTAACGTGAAAAATTGCAGACCGTCACACTGAATATTAAAGGGACACAACTATAATCAGTGACTTAGGTGTAAAGGGAAACAACTATATAAATTTAATGTTTATAAAATATGAACATACTGAATTTATTTATTTACATAGACGTTATAAGTGCCTGATTTCAAGACAGCTGCATAAGGTTGTTTGCAGATTAAACAACTATTTGATAATAGTAGAATAAGTCAAATATTAGACATAATGTTATTTTGCATGTTAATTAATATTTGACAACAAGATTATTTCACAGGACTGGAAAAGCGACTTTGCTATAATCGGTTTCAATGTTACATATCTAATCATCTAATAATCAAGTGCAGTAGTTGCAATTGATCTCACCATGACCGCAGCTGAGGCTGTCATCCGAAGTGACAAAAACGAATTTTGAATCACTGACGGGTGGGTATCGGTGGACCACAATGAACTGGGAAGGCTCGTACTGGGATTAACTGATTCGCTGCCAAACAAAACATGGGTTTTGCCCAAGCAGAAATTGATGGCAGAAAATGGGAAATAGGGGTGTCTCATAATATTGATCTACAAATTGTTAAAAT